>JARBWK010000006.1:2388289-2927487 GCA_030556195.1 Anolis apletophallus
TGCTGCTCAATTGGTAACCAGTGCAGTCACTGCAGGGTTGGAGTGATGTGAACTCTGGCCGGTACTCCAGCCAAGGAGTCTCGCTGCAGCTTTCTGCACCAGTTTGAGCTTCCGGATAACTGACAAAGGAAGACCAATGTAAAGGACGTTACAGTAGTCTAGCCTCGAGATGACCATTGCCTGGATTACCGTGGCTAGGTCATTTCCGGAGAGATAGGGCACCATCCGCCTCGCTTGCCGCAGGTGGTAGAAGGCAGATCTGCTGAGAGTGGAGACCTGAGCTTCCATTGTCAGCAGCTGGTCAACTGGACCCCCAGGCTCTTTACTAAGTGAGACGGGCGTAGTGCCTCGCTGTCCAGAGCAGGAAGCTGGAGCTCACACCCACCCAAGTGACCCAGCCAAAGGATCTCCGTCTTCGAGGGGTTCACTCTCAACCGACTGGCACGTAGCCAACTAGTCACAGCTTCGAGGCATTGTTGGAAACAATTGGGTACAGAGTCTGGTCGCCCGTCCATCCTCAGCACCAGCTGGGTGTCATCAGCGTACTGATGGCACTCCAGACCAAAACTCTGCACCAACTTGGCAAGGGGTCGCATGTAGATGTTAAACAATAAAGGGGAGAGAATGGCTCCCTGAGGGAATGTGTGCTGACTGTACACGTGGAAGGTGAGGCCTGTTGGTTTGAACTTTCAGCCACCTTCCCAACTAATAACGGCACAAAAGGGTTGAATGTTGGCCGAAATTCCAGAAACGGCAAACTGGAATTAGCCTAAACCGGGGCTGGAAATCTTCCACTTTGGTGCCAGAGGCTGCATTTCTTTATGATCTGTGGGCACACAAAGCCAGGCACATTCCTACACCCTCTTACTCACAAAACTGGTTTTATCCACACTGTCAGGCAGGGATCCGAGGCAGGAGCTGCAGAAATGGGCCTTTTTTGGCTTTTGTTTTTTGTCAGCTCTGGGTCCCGACCTATTCCTTTCCAAGTCTTACAATCCTTGCTGGAGAAAGGTTCAGACGTAAACTGAAAGCAAAGATGGTGAACCTATCTAGCGAAGTTCCCCCGAATCCTGTTCCCCCTCTGCAAGGGCTGCAGGGAGAAAATCCCTTTTAGGAAAGTCCCCAATCTCTGATCTCGGAGAGCCTGCCGTTTGCTGTTCTGCAAGGAGAAGGTGAAAGAAGGCAAGCGGATAAGGTCCAGGCGGCCCTTCACTTTGGGGGACCTTGTGATGCCCGGGGTGCAGGCTCACTTTGCCCCATGGCAATATCTCCCCTGCAAAGAGACCAAAAGGAGGGGTGGGGGGAACGTTCCCCAAAAGGTTCCTTTCTTCTTACCCAGAACAGCAGGTCTTTATCTGTGGTCCACAGAACCCTGTGAGATCAAAATGTCCTTACAGGAGAGGAAGAGGGAAAGAAGGAAAGGAGGAAGGAAGGAAGAGAGAGAGAGAGAGAGAGAGAAGGAGGCAAGAAGGGAGGGAGGGGAAAGAAGGAGAGAGAGGGGGGAAGGAAGGAAGAAATACAGGGAGAAGGGGAGAGGGAGAGAAGGAAGGAGAGAGAGAAGGGAGGGAGCGAAGGAAGGAAGGAAGAAGAGAAGGAAGGGAAGGGAGAGAGAAGAGGGGGAGGGAGGGAGGGAGGAGGAAGGAAGGACGGAGAGTAAGGGAAGGAAGGAGAGAGAGGGGGAAGGAAGGAAGAAATACAGGGAGAAGGGGAGAGGGAGAGAAGGAAGGAGAGAGAGAAGGGAGGGAGGGAAGGAAGGAAGGAAGAAGAGAAGGAAGGGAAGGGAGAGAGAAGAGGGGGAGGGAGGAAGGAAGGAAGGAAAGACGGAGAGTAAGGGAAGGAAGGAGAGAGAGAAGGGAGGGAGCGAAGGAAGGAAGGAAGAAGAGAAGGAAGGGAGGAGAGAGAAGAGGGGGAGGGAGGAAGGAAGGAAGGAAAGACGGAGAGTAAGGGAAGGAAGGAGAGAGATAATAGAGGGCGGAGGAATGAGGGAAAGGAGAGAAAAGGATGGAAGAAATGAAGGAGGGAGGGAAAGAGAGAGAAGGGGGAGGGAGGGAAGAGAGTAAAGAAAGGAAGGAGGGAGGGAAGGGAGGAGAGAGATAAGAGAGGGAGGAGGAAGGAGGGAAGGAAAGAGAGAAAAGAGGGAGGGAGGAAGGGAGGGAAGGAAGGAGAGAGATAAAAGAGGGAGAGAGGAATGGAGGAAGGAAGGAAGGAAGGAAGGAGAAAGAAAGGAAGGAAGGAGAAAGAAAGAAAGAGAAGAAAAGGGGGAGGGAGGGTAGGTAGGAAGGAAGGAAGGAAGGAAGGAAGGAAGGAAGGAAGGAAGGAAGGAAGGAAGGAAGGAAGGAAGGAAGGGGAAGAAATGGGGAGAGAGGGAAGGAGGTTGTGTCCATATCTGAAGACTTTAACTAAATACACTTTAGGGTTTTAGATCTTGATTTACATTTTGATGATGTATAGCAGCAAAAGATATTTAAAGGGGTTCAGTGGCAAAGGGAAGGTTGAGAACTGCAGGTCTTGATGTTTCTGTTCCAGCAACAAGGGTTTCCACACAGTGAGCCCTCCTGGTTTTACGCTGCTTGCTCCCCACAGCCCTTTACCTCCTGCCCTACACAACTCCGATCAAGCTGGGATTCCTGCTCTGCACATCCTGGGCAGGAGAAATGCCCATGTGGGTGGTCTATGCAAGTGTTAACTGGGAATGGCACCCCATGTCTAGGAGCAAAGTCTCACCTTGAAAGGCTGCGGCTCAAAGGCGGGCGGCTTCCAGAGGACCCCAATGACTTCTCCTCCATACTTGTCATAGAAAAACAGAGCAAACTCACTGAAGGCTTCCTGGAACAAACAGAGATTTACAGAGAGTTACCAAATGTTAATTTTGGCTACCAAGTTTAATCAAAACAGAAACCACAGCCATCTCAGAATCAACAAAACGTTGGCAGATGTTAAGACTACAGAGCTCTTCAGATGCCAATAGATGCCTTCCTCTGATAAGTTTGTCACTTGTGCTCCACCTTAGGGCAGAAAACCCCATAAATTTAAATTCTAGAAGCAGATGATGAAGTGACACCGCTCTGCGTCGATGAGACTTCAATACCATGACCTGAACAGAAAGGCTTCAGAGGTGTTCTTTCTAGGTATTTTCTCTAGGTCCTCCACTATGGTGTATTTCCATTGGAAGCTGACCACAGAGTTGTGCAGGAGGACCTAGAAAATGTTATTCCTAATTTTTAGGTTATATTTCTTTTCTTGTAATTGGAATCCATTGGTCACCTTCTTCTAAAGCAGTCATTCTCAACCTTTTTTGAGCTGCGGCACATTTTTTACATTTACAAAATCCTGGGGCACACCACCAACCAAAATGGCACAAAATGACACTCTGTCGTTTTACTAACTGTCACCCTCCCCCCTCATGATGCCGCTGCTTCCACCAAACCCCCCCCCCCCGGGAGGCCTACACGCAGGGCAGTCACCATCCCGCGGGGGAGGGCTGCGCTGAGTGGCCGAAGCGCACGCGGGCTTGGCTGAGCAGGACAAATAGGAATTAAGCACACGGGGTGGCTCCGAGCCTCGGAACAAACTGCGGCGGAGGCTCGCAGCTGTCGCCACTCCCAGCTCTCATTCCCGAAGGGGTTCAGCCCCCCCCCCAGGAGTGCCCCCCACGTCCCGTCGGCTTCCCTGCTGTCGCCTTGGGGCCAGATCGGGAAGGAACCAAGCTGGGCTGTGGAGCTGCGCATCCCAGCCTCTGCTCTGCAGAGAACCCGGAGCCCAGCCAGGAGAGGTCAGGAGATGAGGGGTTGCTCCCCTTCCCCGGCGCAGAGGGGCTAGAGGGCAGAAAGCCTCGCCTCGAGCCTCCGGGAGCGTGGTTGGACGGGGGCAGCTCCCGCGGACTCCTCCTCTCTCTCCTCCTCCTTGCTGCTAGAGGGGAGGAGGGCAGAAGAGCGCCCAGGAGCCAGGAAGCAGGAGGAGCTGCAGCCCAGCCAGGTAGCCCTTGGAACGCAGAGGGAGGGAAGGAAGGGAAGGAGAGAGAGAGAGGAGGGAGGAACGTTCTGGATGCTGAGGGCTCTCTCTGACTGCAGCCAGACTGGCTGGCATTGCTGCTTCGGCCAGGAAAGCCTCATTTCCGCTGCCTGAAGTTTCCTGCTAGGCGCTCTCTCTCTCTCTCTCTCTCTCTCTCCACTGTAATTTCCCACGGCACACCTGATGATCTCTCACGGCACACTAGTGTTCCGTGGCACACTGGTTGAAAATCACTGTTCTAAGGAACATGGCATCTGTAAAGGATGGGGGTTTATCAGGGGAGAAACCCCAATGAATCAAAACTGCTGCCACCAATATAAAGATAAGTGTATTATTTACTTGAGGATTTAAAACTTCACTGAGCTGGAACGCTCTCCTGGCCGAAACACCTTTGAAAACCCACTGGCCACCACCACAGTTATTAACAAAATAAGCCCTTTGGCTCACTAAAAGAAAACTAAAATGATTTCTTCTTCAAACAAGGTTAGCTGCCACCTTTGGACTCTGGATTGCTGTAGGAACTGGTTTAAGTTCTTTTTGACTGAGGCACACATGAGGCAGTTGTTTGAACAAACAACAATAAAGTTTATTTGAGAAAACTTTCAAAAACAGTTAACAAGCTTAATGGTTTCAAGATATCTTGGCATGAACGCGTGTGGTTACTTTAATCAGTACAAAATCTTGGTTACTAAGTACAACTTCTTCCACAGCTATCCAAAAGTTTACTGACAGGAACTTCTATCTGCCTAATAAACTTTGACACTGCTACAGATAGTCCAAACTTTGGATCTATCTAAATTAGAAATCTACTCCCTATCTACCCTGATAAGTGTAGACTGTGCCTCGAGGCTGTGACTGGATGGCTACGATCCAGCCGGTTGAAGGTGAACCCATCGAAGATGGAGATCCTATGGCTGGGTCGCCCGGGTGGAGGGGAGTGCCGGTTGTCTACCCTGGATGGCGAGGCACTATGCCCGTCATCATCGGTAAAAAGTCTGGGGGTCCAATTGGACCCGTTGCTGCCCAGATCTCCGCTGTCAGCAAAATCGCATTTTTCCATCTGCATCAGGCTAGGCGACTGGCACCTTACCTTTCCAAGGGCGACCTCGCTATGGTGATCCAGGCGACGGTCATCTCGAGATTAGACTACTGTAACACCCTTTACATTGGCCTTCCTTTGGCAGCAATCTGGAAGCTCAAGCTGGTGCAGAATGCAGCAGCTCGACTACTTGCTGGTGCTCCAGCAAGATGTCACATTAGACCTATTCTGCGGCAACTGCACTGGCTACCAATGGAGTACCGGGTTGCTTTCAAAGTGCTGGTATTAACCTTTAAGGCCTTGTATGGTCTAGGGCAGGGGCGGGCAAACCACGGCCCGGGGGCCGGATGCGGCCCTTTGACCGATTCTATCTGGCCCTCCTAAGGGCCCTGGCAGGCAGGCAGAGCGACCGACGGAGAGGGAGGGAGAGAGGGGAGGAGGCCAGGGAGGGAGGGAGGTAGGGAGCAAGTGCCACCACCGAGCATCCTTAATAAGTGAACTATACATCCCAGCAACTCCAACTCCCAAATGTCTATTTTCCCCAAATTTCCCCAGTGTTCACATTTGGGCATATTGAGGATTTGTGCCAAGTTTGGTCCTGAGTTTCCCATCCTTTCAATGGAGTTTGATCTCTTCCTTTTTCGTCACGAATCTCAAAGGCTCGCTGTCAGGAGGTTTTTAGAAAGGTGCGAACAGGAAGTAATCGAGAGAGAAGGGACCCCAGGGCTATCCAGCCCAACCCCCAGGGATACACAATCAAAGCACCCCCGACTGATGGCCATCAAGCCTCTGCATAAATCTCTCCAGAGAAGGGGACTACAAGGAAGCATTATTGTATTTTAGTGGTTTTTATTATTATTGTATAATAATTTTATTATAATAATATAATAATAATATAATAAATAATATATAATGTTATATTATATTATAATTTCAATATATTATAATGTCTATATATATATATATATATATATACAAACACTATAATATAATAATTATGATATTAATGGGAAGTCTGATCTGGCTACGGTCGTCCACGCTCTGGTCACATCCCGAATAGATTACTGCAACGCACTCTACGTGGGGCTGCCTTTGAAGACAGTTCGGAAGCTACAACTAGTCCAATGGGCGGCAGCCAGATTACTAACCGGAGCTACATACAGGGAGCATACCACCCCCCTGTTGTGCCAGCTCCATTGGCTGCCTGTCCAATTCCGAGCTCAATTCAAAGTGCTCTATACGGTTCTGGCCCAGCTTACTTGTCCGAACGCATCGGCCTCTATGTCCCACCTCGTAATTTAAGATCATCCGGGGGGGCCCTGCTCTCGCTCCCGCCAACCTCTCAAATGAGGTTGGCGGGGACGAGAGGGAGGGCCTTCTCGGTGGTGGCCCCCCGTCTGTGGAACGCACTCCCTATTGATATTCGATCAGCTTCATCCCTCCTAACATTCAGAAAAAGAGTGAAATCCTGGCTTTGGGACCAAGCGTTTGCACCCTAGCACGACACGGCACTTTAGACTGGTCAGTTGGCAAATTGGTGGTTAAGATCCAAGACTTTGGATGGAACATTGTTTTAATGGTGATGAATGTATATGATGTTTTTAATATTAACTGTATTTTAATGTATTGAATTTTAGGTGTATTTTAATGTATTTTAATTTTAACTGTTGTTTACTATGTATTGTGTGGCATCGAATTGTTGCAGTCTGTTAGGCCGCACTGAGTCCCCCCTCGGGGGTTGAGAAGTAGCGGAGTATAAACACTGGAAATAAATAAAAAATAAAATACTAATAATATATGAATATTTCTTGATATATTAATATGTTAATATTAATGATGTGTAATATATAGTAAATATAGTAAGTGAATAAATAAATAAATAATGTAGATTAGCATGTAGTTCCGCCTTCAGGTGCGGCCCTCCATAATATTTTTTGGCTCTCGTGTGGCCCCTTGGAAAAAATAATTGCCCACCCCTGGTCTAGGGCCTGTGTACTTGAGGGACCGCCTTTCCCAGTACGTTGCCCAGAGATCACTTCGATCTGAAGTCCAAAATCTTCTCAATGTCCCTTCTGTTCGAACATACCACCTGTCTTTCACCAGGCAGCATGCTTTCTCAGTGGTGCCACCGACACTGTGGAATGCTCTTCCCGACGAAGTGCGAGGAATCAGAGAACTATCCTCCTTTCGTAGGGCGTGCAAAACGGTCCTTTTCCGTCAAGCTTTTCCACCTGGCTGACATATTGTAACATCTCTGGTCAACTTAATCCATTGTATTATTGAATAGTTAGGCTTAGTTTTATTTGCGTTGTGTGTAGTTTAATAGTCTATGTTGGTTTTATTCCTGCGCTGTGTGTTGTTTTATATTATGTAAACCGCCCCGAGCCCACCGGGAATGGAGCGGTATAGAAATCGAAACAATAAATAATAAAATAAATAATAAAATAAATAGACGTCTATTCACCAGCTATCCCTGCCAGCCACCTGTTTACTTTCAAGCCTCTTCTTTCTAACTCTCACTAACCCTGACCCTTCTCTTCTTCCCAATCTGTCTGCTACCTTCTTCATCAACACCCTGTCTCAATCCGCTGTCAGATTTCAAAACACCTCCTCTTGAGAGCATTTTTTTCTTTTTCAAAGTTAGGCTCCGTCCCTTTTGTTCCAGCCAATCCTACTCCCCTCATTTCCCTCCAGGCCACATGCAGCCACGCCCCCTATTGGGAATGGGAAACTAAAGTGGATGCCACCATTACATCCCATCTACAATGGCTGCCGAGGTTTTGGGCCTAGCTTTTCAGGCTTTGGGCCTAGCTTTTCAGGCTTTTTATTGATTGATTGATTGATTGATTTTATATTCCATTCTTCTCACCCCAAAGGGGAATCCCTGCCGTTTCCACATACACACATATAGACGAACAGAGGCAAACTCCGGCCACCAGGGAGAGCTGACGCACTCCTCATCTCTCAGCATTCCCAGCATCCCTTGTTGTTCCTTCCGCATTCCTCAGCGTTCCTGGAGTTCTTTAATGGCCTCATAATTCAGTCAAAATTTGCCTCCCCACTTAATGTGGTACCTTTATCTCCTACTTGACAGATGCAACTGTCTTTCAGGCTGCAAAGGTCGACAGCAGGCTACACTTAAAGGTCGAGCACCCACCTCGACCCGGGCAGGCCTCGAACTCATGACCTACTGGTCAGAGAGATTTTATGCAGATGACACTTAGCCAGCTGCGCCACATTCCCGGTTCTTCCAGCCTTCCAGGAAGGGGTTCACTACCGCATCCCTTCAGATATTTAAATATGGCTCTCTTCAAGCTAAACACACCCAACTATCTCAGAGGGTTTGATTCCAAGGCAAACAACCTGCCCTACAACTAAGTGATGCCATTCCACTTTCAATATTGCTAAGAAACAAACAAAAAAATATTTAGTTGTGTACATTAAGCCTCAAGGGCTATTTTGCTAATATATTAATTTGGAGAGGAACATGTTAGGAACAGTTAAATTTAATTTAAGAAAACAATTACATCATTATAACTTGATATAATGAACAGCCCCTCCTATATTAATGCAGCTAATTAAAAGAATATGAAACATTAAATGATATTGGATGTTATTACTGATTTATAGGCATATACATATTCATATCACACACACACACACACTCGTTGCTGTTGTTGTCTGCCTCCAAGAATTGAGTCATGTCAGTTAAAGTGTAGACACGCCCTTAGCTTTTCTTAAAACGAATAATCAGATCACCAGCACTCTTTGGCAGAAAAGGCTAAAGACCTTGTGAAACTGCAGCTCCCAGGATTCCACAACATTGAGCCATGGCAGGTAAAGCAGTGTCAAACTGCATTAACTCTGCAGTGTAGACACACCCAGAGTCTCCATCAGTTGAAGATGACTTGATATTGGGAACAACAACACATTCGTATGCAATTACCCGCTGACCTGTGATGTGCAGACGGGGCAGCATCTCACTAGCTCTAAGTGTGACATGAAACACACTGGGCAAGTATAGCAAAAGCTGGCGCTCTTGCAACCTTTCCTTTCCTGAAGGTGGAACAAGCGCCTAGAGCCGAAACGCATAATACCGTCGCTTCATTAGACTTTGGCCTTTTGCTCCCAGGAGGAAACTAAGAGTGGACTGAAGTGGTGTTTATCCTGGCGCTCCACCTGGGAGATGCTCACCTGAAGCCCTACCTGCCTGGGCACATCAGGCCAAGTCAGTTGCTAAAACAAAAAAATCCTTTCAAAGCTGAAAAACGCTAAAGGCAGAACAGGCCAACGCCTATGGCAGTCCACATCAAGTCAGCCGCCTATGCACCCGGGGTGACCTTTGACACAGGACACAAACAAAACCATCAGGTGAGCAAAGACTAACCCCCTCAGTGTCACCGGACTGCAACTTCCAGCACTCCTCATCATACATACATTTTGCTGGCCAGGGCAAATGGGAACTGCAGTCTGAATTAATTCCTTTTGCCAGCTACTCCATAAGAAGAGGAGTCATTCCACTCTCTCCCCATCTGTCTCTCCATCTCTCTCCATCTTCTCTCTCTCCCGCCCTCTATCCTCTCTCTCGCCATATCCCTCCCCTCTCTCCTCCTTCCCCCTCTCCTCTCTCCTTCCCTCTCCTCTTTCTCTTTCAATCACTCCCCATCTCCTCTCCCCCCCTCCTCTCTCCCCTCTCTCCCTTTCTCTCTCCACTCTCTCTCCTCTCCTTCCCTCTCCTCTCTCTCTTTCTCTCCCTCTCTCCTCCCTCCCCAACTCTCTCCATCTCCTCTCTCTCCCTCCCCTCCCTCTTTCCTCTCTCCTCCCTCTCCCTCCTTCTCTCTCCTTCCCTCTCCCTCCCTCTCCCCTCTCACTCCCTCCTTCCTCTCTCCCTCCCTCCCCTCTCTCCTCCTTCCCCCTCTTCTCTCCTTCCCTCTCCTCTTTCTCTTTCCATCGCTCTCCCTCTCCTCTCCCTCCTCTCCCCTCCCTCTCTCTTTCTCTCCTCTCTCCCCCTCTCTCTCCATCTCCTCTCTCTCCCTCCCTCCACTCCCTCTTTCCTCTCTCCCCCTCTCCCCTCTCCCTCTTTCTCCCTCCTCCCTCCCTCCTCCCCCTCCCCTCTCTCCATCTCCTCTCTCTCCTTCCCTCTCCTCTCCCTCTTTCTCTCTCCATCTCCTCTCTCCCTTCCTCTCTCCACTCTCTCTCCTCTCCTTCCCTCTCCTCTCTCTCCCTTTCTCTCCTCTCCCTCCCTCCCTCCCTCTCTCTCCTTCTTCTTCAACTATCTCCATCTCCTCCCTCCCTCCACTCCCTCTTTCCTCTCTCCCCCTCTCCCTCCTTCTCCTCTCTCTCCCTTTTTCTCTCCTTCCCCTTTCCTTCTCTCCCCCCTCTCCCTCCCTCTCCCTCCTCCCTCTCTCCTCCCCTCCCCTCTCTCCATCTCCTCTCTCTCCTTCCCTCTCCTCTCCCTCTTTCTCTCCTCTCCCCCTCCCTCCCTTCTCTCCATCTCCTCTCTCCTTCCCTCTCCTCCCCTCCCCCTCCTCCCTCCCCTCCATCTCCTCTCTCTCTCCTTCCCTCTCCTCTTTCTCTCCTCTCCCCTCCCTCCTCTCTCTCCATCTCCTCTCCCTCTCTCTTCTCCCCCCCCCTCTCCTCTCCTCTCGCCATCTCCTCTCTCTCTCCTGCATTCAAAGAAATAACATGTGGTTTTTAAAGGTGGAGAAAAGAAGAGCAAGGGATGGTTTTGTCACATATCAGCCCTGTCTTGGTTGTTTCAAAAGGCAAAGTTCCCTCCCAAAAAACAAAACCAAACCCCCACCGAGCTGCCCATGGTCGTGTCACACAATACAGGGAAAGAATTCAACTTGAAAGATTTGTGGAATAAATGGCTGCCCTTTTGGTAATGGGAAACAGATTCAAGATGTAGGCTACCTTATGCTGGGCTGCCTGTGAAGATTTCCAAGAGGCTTTTGGACAGAACAGAATGTGGGTTGGGTTTTCATGTTATGTTTTCATGTTATACCAGTTGCAAAACAGCTGTGCCACTCAAAGGTTTGTCTCTAGAGCCAGTTTAAGCTGCTGGCATTTATCTCCACGCCTCAGTATGTTCCCAATCTCAACTATTTCCTTTTGTCCCAAATTACAGCAGCTTGGTATTATTTTAATTGCCATGGGTCCATACAACCCATTGTGCTTTTTCTTGCCTGTTTTGATCTCCATCTTTTGGAGCTTGCTGTTGTCATTGTTATTGTTTTTTTCAGCTCTGCTCTAGTTAGTGGAATGTTCGAATGGTAGGGTTGAAATAGTTAGGGCACACTGGGAACCACTATGTCTGAAATGCCCAAAATATACTGTATATGGAGACACAGATTTAAGACATGTAGTCAACTGTTACCTTAAAACAGGGATCAGGAACCTATGGCTTGGGAGCCAGATGTGGCTCTTTTCATGATTGCATCTGGCTCTCCAGAGCAGCCCGGGCCTCGGTTTCCCAGCATGCAGCAGAGAGGAGTGGCGCATTCTCAATTCTCCCTCTTCCTTCCTTCCTCTCTTCCCATTCACCCTTTCCTTCTCCTTTTTCCCTCCCTCTCTCCCCTTCCTTCTTTCCTCCATTCTCCCTCTTCCTTCCTTCCTTTCTCCCCTTCACCCTTTCTTTCTCCTTCTCTCCTTCCCTTTCCCTCCCTCTCCCTTTCCTTCTTTCCTCCATTCTCCCTCTTCCTTCCTTCCTTCCTTCCTTCCTTCCTTCCTCGTCCTTCCTTTCTCCCCTTCACCCTTTCCTTCTCCTTCTCTCCTCCCTCTTCCCTTCCTTCTTTCCTCCATTCTCCCTCCTCCTTCCTTCCTCTTCCTTCCTTCCTTTCTCCCCGTCACCCTTTCCTTCTCTCCCTCTCTCCCCTTCCTTCTTTCCTCATTCTCCCTCCCTCCATCTTCCTTCCTCTTCTATTATTTCCCCCCAAGTCTTCCTTTCCTTCTCCTTCCTTTCTTTTCACTTCCCTCTCTCCCCCTTCTTTCTTTACTTCTTTTCCCTTTCATTATTTTACTTTTTCCTCACTCCCTTTCCTTCCCCCCCACCCTTTCCTTTCCTCCCTTCCCATTTCCTTCTTTCTTTCCCCCTCCTTGTCTCTCTCCTGCTTTTCTTTTCTTCCTTTTCCATAGTTTGTTCTTCTTTTTTTTCTTCCTCTCCCCCTCGCTCCTTTATTTCCTCTGTCTTTCTTTCTTTCTTTTTTCCCCCCTTCCTTCCGCCTTCTCTTCCTTCCCAGAGTCCTGAGCGTGCCTTTTGCAGAGCCAGGTCTGAAGTGTCCGGTCATTCTGCCGGGGGAATCCTTTTCTCATAGTATGTACGCATATACTCACATTTAGTTGAATTCAGTCTTATATATATATATATATATATATATATATATATATATATATAATATTATATGGCTCCCACTGAAATAAATTTCCAAATATTTTGCTTTTATGGCTCTCTGAGTCAAAAAGGTTCCCGACCCCTGCCTTAAAAGGTCATTTGGCTTAATATTTGCTACTACTATAGGTCATCACCATAAACGATCACTCCAAGGCGTGACATAAGGGTAGACCACATCAGCACCAGTAATTTTAAAAAAAATCCTCAGTATTGATGATGGTCCCTTCCAATCCTATGCTTACATTATTTTTGTGGCTCATTCCCACTCTGATTCTATTAATTCTTCCTGCCTCTTCCAATTTCATGATTGTTGCATGATCCCTTTTCCAACACTATTGAAGATCAAAGCAGGTTCCTGTTGCTCTAAGACAGTGTTTCTCAACCAGTGTGCCGGGGCACACTAGTGTGCCGTGAGAGATCATCAGGTGTGCCGTGGGAAATTGGAACCTCCAGGGGGAGGAGAGCCTAGTGTGTTGAAGTATAAAAACCCTAAGAAACCTACCTCGATAAAGGCACAAAATTACAAACACCCCCCCACCCCTTGTCTACTTGGTCTCTCCCTCTCCATGCATTGGGAAGGCCCGCCTCCCTTTCCCCAAGTAGAGACCTCCTCTTGCTTCCTGGGGGTTCTGTGTGGGAAGTTTGGCCCAGTTCTATCATTGGTGGGGTTCAGAATGCTCTTTGATTGTAGGAGAACTATAAATCCCAGCAACTACAACTCCCAAATGTCAAGGTCTATTTCCCCTGAACTCCATCTGCGTTCATATTTGGGCATATTGAGTATTCATGCCAAGTTTGGTCCTCATCTAACATTGTTTGAGTCCACAGTGCTCTCTGGATATAAGTGAACTACAACTCCAAAACTCAAGGTCAATGCCCACCAAACTCTTATAGCATTTTCTCTTGGTTATGGGAGTTCTGTGTGGGAAGTTTGTGTCTTTCTGCCATTCCGGCCAGGATATCTATGTTGAGTTCATCAAAACACGCCCGGGTTTTACACTGAGTGTATAAATACATTTCAAAACATATTAACTATATGTATGACTGTGTTAGAGTGTCATTTTGTGTCATTTTGGTTGGTGGTGTGCCCCGGGATGTTGCAAATGTAAAAAGTGTGCCGTGGCTCAAAAAAGGTTGGGAAACACTGCTCTAAGACACGTAGCAATGGATTCAAACCCCAGGAAAGAAGATTCCAACTCAACTTGAGGACATTCGGGGGGAAAAACCTTCTGAGAGTAAGAGGAGTTCCATCTTTGAAGCAGAAGATGTATGGCTATCTGCCAGGAGAGGTTGGCTTGTGTGTTCTACATGGCAGAAGAGGGTTGGACTGGATGGTCCTGGAGGGTCTCTTCCAGCTCCTGAAGTCTATAGTTCTGGGATTCTAAGTTCATCCAACCTGCAGGACAAGGATGTCTTAGTGACCTTCCAGTTGACCTTTTACCCAAGTATAAAACAAGGGAAAAGGTTGCAAAGCCATCCATGGTTAGATGGTGACTGTAATGAATTCCCTACCTGGGAGGCTTGGAAAAGCCTTAAAAAGTAGGCCCAAAACGGAGGCATGGGGCTCCCTGATTTTAAATTGTATTATGAAGCTGCCAATCTGGTAGCAATAAAAGAATGGATAACTTTAAAGAACCAAAACTTGCTGCAATTAGAAGGCCACGACCTATGTTTCAGCTGGCACGGGTACCTATGGTACAATAAAAAATCAGTGGAAAAAAATTTCAGCCACCATATAATTCGAGCCTCCCTGATAAAAACTTGGGAGCAGTACAAACAAAGAACGTTCAGGAAGACCCCGATGTGGGTATCCCCCATTGAGGCCTTCCACAAGAAGGAATTGGCAGCTGAAATGTGGCTAACATATAAACAAATACTAGAAAAGACAAATAAAGTCGATTGGAGCATTAAAACAATAGAGCAGTGTTTCTCAACCTGGGGGTCGGGACCCCTGGAGGGGTCACGAGGGGGTGTCAGAGGGGTCGCCAAAGATCATCAGAAAACACAGCATTTTCTGTCGATCATGGAGTGTGTGTGTGGGAAGTGTGGGAGTTCAAAAGGCTCTTTGATTGTAGGTGAACTATAAATCCCAGCAACTACAACTCCCAAATGTCAAGTCTATTTTCCCCAAACTCCACCAGTGTTCACATTTGGCCATATTTATATTCATGCCAAGTTTAGTCCAGACCTATCATTGTTTTGAGTTGACAGTGCTCTCGGGATGTAGGTGGACTACAACTCCAAAACTTGTCAATGCCCACCAAACCCTTCCAGTATTTTCTGTTGGTCATGGAAATTCTGTGTGCCAAATTTGGTTCAATTCCATTGGTGGGGTTCAGAACGCTCTTTGATAGTAGGTGAACTATACATCCCAGCAACTACAACTCTCAAATGACAATCTCTCCCTCCAATCCCACCAGTATTCAAATTTGGGCATATTGGGTATATGTGCCAAATTTGGTCCAGTGAATTAAAATACATCCTGCATCTCAGATATTTACATTACTCTTCATAACAATAGCAAAATCACAGTTGTGAAGTAGCATTGAAATAATTATATAATTGGGGGTCACTACAACATGAGGAACTGTATTAAGGGGTCACAGCATTAGGAAGGTTGAGAACCACTGCAATAGAGGACCTGAAACAAATAAACCAAAAAACATCCTGGTTCAACTATCACCGAATACATCAAATATATCAAAAAGACCGGGTACTAGGTACGGAGGGGAAAGATTACTGGGATAGAATAATAGAAAAGAAAGAAAAAACATCAGTCTAATATACAAACAATTGCTGAAATGGTCTACAGAAGAAGAGCAGGTGAAGGAATGCCATATAAAGTGGGCAAAAGACTTGAAACATACAATACACTTACGACAGTGGGAAGAAGTATGGGGGAAAAAATTAAAGTACACCGCAGCAACTGACGTCACGGAAAATTGGCTGAAACTACAATACAGATGGCATTTATGCCCAGATAAGCTATCCAGATTCAATAAAAGCATTTCAAACAATGCTCCATCGGACTTCCTCGAGAGTCTTAAGGGACAATTCGCGGTCGGACCAGGGCCCTCGGCGCAGGCCCCCATGTGGGCGCCCACGGTCTCTGGCCCCCACGGATGCTTGTGCACCGGCGCTTCTTCTGGGACACCCTCGCCTGCCTCCGTTTGATGGCAGGGCGGGACTCTAGGGGGCACCGGCGTTGACACCTCCCTTTCCCCCTCCCCCCCCCCTTATCCTCTTGTTCTTCCCTTGTCCACTTGTATATGTTGTCTTAATGTGCCACTGGGCACTCAAACTTCTGTGAACCACTGTGAGCCTTCGGGGAGTGGTCGGTGTAAAGAGGCTATTCAAATGAACCGGCTGGACAGGGTGGACCCTCTTTTACTGATCCCACCGCTGCCACAAATTTGTAACGATGAGGTCACTACGTATCTGACCTAATGTAAAAGGGTGTTGTATAACTTTAATTTAAGGATCCCTTAAATATGAAGAGATTAGCCACCAGATTGTGAGGACTGTTGTTGTTATCTGTTATCTAGGACGGTCTGTCACCAATTATTGTGGGACTTCAAACTGTGTAACAAGACAGGTTAAAAACACTTTCCTGTCTTGCTTTACTCTGAGGCTGGACTTTTTAAAATACGGAACAGAGAGAGATTGTTGATGAAAAGAACAATAACAGTTTATTTATAGCTTGGCACAAAAGCGTGATGGATACGTTATAACTTCTTAGAGGCTCAACTCATCATGGTTACGTTGGTATTGTAGAAGATACAAAGTTTAAAATGTTTGACTGTTACTATTACTCAGTTAGATCAGTATGTAACTATCTCACACACAGACCTTCTTTCCCCCTATAGGCACCTTGCCTATCTCTAGCCCTCAGGCTCTATACAAACAGACTGGCTCGCAAGCTCAGCCTACTAGAACTGTCTCTCTACAGCTCCAAAACCAGACTGCCCTCAGAACCTGCTCTCTCCTAGAGCTGGGCTGACAGTTAAACTGTCAAAATTCAAACTTCCCCAGAATTCTATTCTTGGCTGTGGCAGAAAGCTGTTGACTCCTCCCACCTCTGCCTTACAGCCATGTTGCTATGGCAACTCTTCCCCAAGGTGGGCCTTCACTGAAGAAGTGCACCTTCCCTAAACATCTAAACATCTCAATACATATTCAATCCTCAATCCTATAATAAAAAATAAACACTTCTGCACAGTCGGTATACAAGTTTGAAGTATAAATAAATAAATAAATAAACAAGGAACCTGGAACATTCTTGCACCAATGGTGGGAGTGTAAAAAAAATTTAAAAGTTTTGGCAGGCAATCCACTGGGAAACACAAAAAATTATTAAAGCTAAATATAAGCTAGACCCACAAATCTACTTACTTGGCTTCACTGTACCTAATCTAAGCAAAAACCAAGACAGAATGCTATTTTTATTAAACACAGGTGCCCGACTAACGTTGGGGAGAAAATGGAAGCAGAAGGACACCCCAGATGTGGAAGATTGGCTATGAAAAACCATGGACATTATTCAAATGGACATACTATCTCAGAAAATATATGAAAGGAAAGAGAAAACGGACTGGTCCGGCTTTAAGGAATATATGCAGAACAAAGGAATACGTTTTTTGATAAGCATAAATGAAGTTTAACTATAATTTATATAAAGATAACTTATTGTAAAGTAGAATTGTTGATTTACAGAAGAGACGCCAGGAGAAAGTGCTACATAGCATAGGCTCAGAAAAGCGAAGGTATCTTGCCAGCCGCAGCAGCATGAGAAATAGCCACTGCGATTGGTCTAAAAAGGTACAGCTACCATTGGTTCAGAGAAAGCACAGCTGTGATTGGTTTAGAATAGTGCCATGTGCGTTTGTTTACAAGTTAGCTTTCCCACTTGGCTGGCTCCCTGGTGGGAACACAAGAGAAATGTTTCGCTTTTGGGGACAGCTTGCACACATAGAGATAGCATTAACAATGAATGGTAATTAAAACTGCGCAATGGTTGTCAGCCAGTAGGAGAAAGATGACACAATGTTTTAATTGATTGGTTAATGTCAGATCAGCTTACAGATGTTAGCCAGTGAGACAGGATGAAGGGGGCAGGTCTCAGAATTGCCTCCATTGCTGTATAAAATCTGATTACTGGAAGGGAGGTGTGTTCTGTTCTTGCGACTTGTTTTCGCCATAGAGCAGACCCCTCAGCTGTTGTATTGAATGAACTGAGTTTCCTGGATCGTAACCAAGTTGTCACGCCTTCTCCGTTCAAGCGCTCGCACGAAAACGCAGCCTGAGACAAAAGGTATTGCTTTGGGGGGCTTTGGGCTTCCAAATTCCGCTACATATGTGCACTATAACTTTGATGGAGATATAGAATAATATAGGGGATCCTATAACCAACTAATGTAATGATAACCTTGAGAGGATATTGGGAAGTCTTTTTATATGTATCACTGTACCCCCTACCCCCCTTCTGTTTCTTTTCCTACTGCCCCCACCACTCCAACCCCCTTCATATCCTTTCCCCCCTCCCTACCCCACCTTATGCCGTGGACAGATATTCTACCTTCTGTCACTGCACAAAACTCAATAAAGATAAAAACACTAAAAAAAAAAGTACACCCAAAACAATGGCATCCATTTTAGATAGGCGCCAAGGGGGGCATCCATCATAGATTCTCATTTCCAAAGGGGGGTGTGCCTAAGGAGCAGCCTGGAGGGAAATGGGGGGAGTTAGGATTGGCCGTTAGAGAAGGGGCGGAGCCTAACTTAGAAAAAGAAGAAAATGCCCTGAAGAGGAGGCCTTTTGAAATCTGGCAGGAGTCTGGTGTTTGGGTGTCAGAGGAGAAGCAGGAGAAGTAGAGAAGAGTTAGGGTTAGTGTTAGTAAGAAGAAGCCTGAACGTGGTCAGGTGGCTAGCAGAGTTAGCTGGTGAATTAGTTTCTGCAGATATCAGGGAGGTTAGTGTATAGAGGTGTAAATAGATAGATCCAGAGTAGGATTATCTGTGGCAGTGTAAAGATTTACTAGGTAGAGAGGAGATCCTGTCAGTAAACTCTTGGAGGGAGAAAGAAGTTGTACTTTGTAAGATTTGTACTGTTTAAAGAAACCACACACTTTCATGCCAAAATCTCTGAAACTATTTTTGTGAGTTCTCTTACCTCACATGTGCCTCTGTCAAAAAGGCCTCATCAAAACAGTTCCTGCAGCAATCAAGAGTCTAAAGGTGGCAGCACACATTTTGGAAGGAGAAAGCACTTTGGTTTTACCGAAGGATACAGGCCTGAATGCAAGCCCAAAGCATTCTTGCCTGAAGGGCCTCCAGTAAGCCACAGGCTTAAAAGTGAATATTAGTCTGCAGGTGACCAGTGGGTCTTTCAAAAGGTGCTTTGACCAAAAGAGCGATCCAGCTCAGTGCAGTTTTAAATTCTGAATAAACAATCTCCCCTACTTGTTATACTTGGTGGCAGCAAAGGGTTCCAGCCTTGATCCATTATAAGTGGTGGGATCGACTAGGAAGGTTCCATCCTGCCTGAAGTAATAAGTCACAGAGCCTTCGTTATAATTGGAGGCAGTGGTGGGATAAAATAGAAAGGTCCACCCTGCCCTAATTGGTAAACACAGAGTCCTTCGTTATATATAGCTATCTGCCAGGAGGGGTTGGCTTGTGTGTTCTACATGGCAGAAGAGGGTTGGACTGGATGGTCCTGAGGGGTCTCTTCAGGCTCTAGAAGTCTATAGTTCTGGGATTCCAAGTTCATCCAACCTGCAGGACGAGGACGTCTTAGTGACCTTCCAGTTGACCTTTTACCCAAGTATAAAACAAGGGAAAAGGTTGCAAAGCCATCCATGGTGAGATGGTGACCATAAAAGCCCTGGAACTGGTATATAATTGGAAGGTTGTTCCCTGAAATCTCCGCTTACTCTGGTAAGCTAATAAAATGCTAGATACAAATAAATTTATTTATTTATTTAAAACTTTTGTACCCCGACCTTCTCACCTCTATCGAGGGACTCAGACCGGCATAACAGCAAAAATAGAGAGGGGGCAGACCTAGCATCATTTGGCAGAGAGTTTCACAGCCGAGGGTGACCACAGAGAAGGCCTTGTCTCTCGTCCCCACCAGCCACGCTTGCGGCCGGCGGGACCAAGAGCAGGGCCTCTCCAGAGGATCTTCATGTTCTTGATGGTTCATAGGGGGGAATCCGTTCGGACAGGTAAACTGGGCCAGAACCATATAGGGTTTTGTAGGTTAAAACCAGCACTTTGGATTGTGCACGAAAGCTAATTGGCAGCCAGTGGAGCTGGTGCAGCAAGGGAGTTGTATGCCCCCTGTACCCCGCTCCCGTTAGTAATCTGGCTGCCGAACGTTGGACTAATTGCAGCTTCCGAGCAGTCTTCAGAGGCAACCCCACTTAGAGAGCGTTGCAGTAGTCTATTCGGGATGTAACCAGAGCGTGGACCATCGTGGCCAAGTCAGACTTCCCAAGGTGACTCTTCTACGACCACCAACTATCCAACCTCCATCTTGCACATCGAATGTTTTGAGCAAGGATGGGAAATGCGAGTTGATGTTCTTGGACTGCAACTCCTATCAGCCCCAGTCAGCACAGCCAATAGTGAGGAATGCTGGGAGTTACCAACAACACCCAGAAGGCTGTGTGATTCCAACCCAATTTAGAGCAAACACAACACCTTGGAATGGTCCAAATGAGTTGGGTTTACAAATGTCACTATCTACCCTCCAGCAAACACAATGGTTGGATATGCATGGTGAGAGTCGTAGTCCAACATATCTGCAGGGTCTAGGTTTATGGTATCTCCCATAGGTTATGCCACACGGCTTCCCTCATGATCCTTGGACTAGAGGGCCACTATGTATCTCCCAGGCTTCCTGGAGGCAAGAGCCTGTATGGGGGCTGGCCTTAAGGTCGAGGGTCAAGTCAACCCTAAGGACATGTGGTTATGGGCACTCCCTGCTCCAGCCATAAGGAACAAAGAGGCAAGCATCGGGCCTAGGAGTTTTACTTTTGGTGCTGACCGGTCAACTCAATTTCAAGAGGGGAGGAATGACCTGTTGGCGAGGATGAGGAGTTAGAGAAGGATGCCACAGGAGAAGAATAACCTTATATTCTACAGTTCCCAGGGGTCCCCAGTCAGCAGAGTCATTTTGCATTATTGTTATTGTGTGCACTGAAGTCATTTACGACTTATGGAAATTCTAAGCCGAACCTATTGTAAGGTCATCCATAAATAACCAAATCTGCAAAACTTAAACCGCCAAATGTGAAGGGTTGACTGTCCTGTGCATTTATCAACACCTATCTCTCGGCATTACTTCGCGAACGAAGATTCTTAGGAAGGACTCATCCCACGCTTTTTACAAGCGCGTTGATGACTAAAAAGGCCAATCTGAGATAGGCAAGTTCGGTTGCAGAAAGCACAGCAGAAAGTCTCCTTTGGTGATGTTGTTTCCAAGTTGCGGTTCTCTCTCTTCAATACCCGTTTGGCGTGTCTTCTCGAAAGAGGCCGCACATCGTAGATAGTGCGTCTCCATGCCTCCCGATGTGAGGCCGGGGTGGACCATTGTTGGTGATCAATCTGGCCGAGCCTGAGATGTTGTTTCAGGGAGTCCTTGTATCTCTTTTTGGGGGGCGCCTCTCTTGCGCTGACCCATGGCGAGTTCACCATAGAGTAGTATCTTTGGGAGGCGGTGGTTCTCCATCCTAGAGACGTGCCCTGCCCAGCGCAGCTGTGTTCTCAATAGCATGGCCTCAATGCTGGTGATCCCTGCTTGCTCAAGGACAGCATCGTTCGTCACATAGTCGGTCCAGTGTATATTTAGGATTGTGCGAAGACAGCGCTGGTGAAAGCGTTCGAGGAGTCTTAGGTGTTGGCGATAGGTAACCCATGTTTCAGACTCATATAGGAGAATAGACAGTGTGATTTTGGTGCGTTGCCTCAACACCTATATTAGCTAGTGAAATAGATAATGTTATGTAATTCATGGCTTATGTAAGCTGCTGAACACAATTAATATCATTCTTCTCATTTCGTTAAACAGCTTTCGACAGACTTATTTGGCTTTGCTCTCCTTGCTCCTCCCGCCCAACAGAGAGCAAGAGAGACAAAGGTGTGTGTTTTCACATGTGCACCCTTATTTTCTGGTTTTTAAAAGAACCAAATAAGGAAGTGTGTGGAATTTTCAGGTGATATGTATTTTAAATGTGTAACCTATTTTTTTAATAGCAAAAACTAAATAAGAATGACGAGTTTTCAAAAAAAAAGAAAGAAAGCCCGTCTCATTTTAAATACTTACTTTTGCAGCGAACAGGAGGAAAGACTAATAGCCTGTGTAGTATTTTACGTGAGAGTAAGCAAACTTGTTTTCTGCTGCTACAAAGCCTAGAACATGAATCATTGGATTCAAATGGAAAGAGAAGGCAAGGTAAAGGTTTTCCCCTGACATTAAGTCCAGTCGTGTCCGATTCTGGGGGTTGGTGCTCATCTCCATTTCTAAGCCGAAGAGCCGGCGTTGTCCGTAGACACCTCCAAGGTCCTGTGGCCAGCATGACTGCATGGAGCGCCGTTACCTTCCCGCCAGAGCGGTACCTATTGATGTACTCACATTTGCATGTTTTCGAACTGCTAGGTTGGCAGAAGCTGAAGGGAGATGTTGACAAGCTGGAATGTGCCCAGAGGAGGGCGACTAAAACGATCAAAGGTCTGGAGAACAAGTCATATGAGGAGCTGCTTAAAGACCTGGGAATGTTTAGCCTTCAGAAGACAAGGCTGAGAGGAGACATGATAGCCATGGGACATGGTACTGAGACAGCCTTGGTACCCTTAGTGGATGATCTACGCCGGGAACTCGACAGGGGGAGTGTGTCCCTGTTGGTTCTGCTGGACCTCTCATCGGCCTTCGATACCATTGACCATGGTATCCTTCTGAGACGCCTCGCAGGAATGGGCCTTGGGGTTACTGCTTTACAGTGGCTCCAGTCCTTCTTTGAGGGTCGGTACCAGAAGATGTTGCTAGGAGACTCCTGTTCGGCCCCACGGCCATTGTACTGTGGGGTCCCGTAGGGTTCAGTACTGTCCCCTATGTTGTTCAACATATACATGAAGCATTGGGGGAGATCATCTGGAGTTTTGGGGTGCGGTGTCATCTGTACGCAGATGATGTCCAACTCTGTCACTCCTTTCCACCTGCTACTAAGGAGACTGTTCAAGACCTGAACCGGTGCTTGGCCACTGTAACGGACTGGATGAGGGCTAACAGATTGAAACTAAATCCAGATAAGGCAGAGGTACTCCTGGTCAGTCGTAAGGCCAAACAGGGCATAGGGTTACAGCCTGTGCTTGATGGGGTTACGCTCCCCCTGAAGACGCAGGTTCGCAGTCTGGGAGTGATCCTGGATTCATCGCTGAGCCTGGAGCCCCAGGTCTCGGCGGTAGCCGGGAGAGCTTTTGCACAGTTAAAGCTTGTGCACCAGCTGCGCCCGTACCTTGGGAAGTCTGACTTGGCCACGGTGGTCCATGCTCTGGTGTAGCACAGCAGTTCTTGTTTGTGCCTGGAGAGCAGGGGCTAGGACCCGGGGTTCCATTGGCATTGGGGCCTGCAGCTGCAGAGACAGATTCAGAAGAGGATTTGGAAGGGTGGGAAGGACAGTTTCCCATCAGTGGGCCTCCTTCGCCCACAGAAAGTTTGGCATGGGAAGAGCTGTGTTTTGGCCCTGACGTTGACATAGATAACCAGGTGCAGATGGAGGACAGCGATAGTGGGAGTTATGAGCATCCGGGGGGAAGAGGGTCACAGGAGCTTCTGAGTGAAAACATGGATGAAAGCGCCTGGGAAGATTCTAGGGAGGAGAGCTCTCATGTAGATAGTGACCCAGCTGCTGAGAGACAAGGTCGAACCTTTGATAGGAGAAGTAGCATTGAGTCTGGGAGAAGGGGATGGCACCGCAGCCTAGATAGGCCGAGGTCCGTCAGCAGAGATTGGCGACGACGGGGCCTAGAGCGTCGGGGACCTCGGCCGAACGATTAAGTAGAGCAGGCGTGGGAACGCATCCCCAGTGCTTCGGCCACGTCTCTTCTGAGTAGACGTGTTAGCGAAGTGGATCTACGGAGCTGAGCTGGCTCGTGGTCACCAAGTCTTGCCTTGTATTCACCTTGCCTTGTTCCTGTTTCCGCAGTGCCTTGCGGAGCCTTTGCTCAAGCCTTGCATTAGCCTTTGGATTGTCTTGCCAAGCTGTTTTGGACATTGTTGCTTCAAGCCTTTGATTGCATTTATCTCTTCTATGGACAATTTACCTTTTGGACTGTTTTTATATTCAATAAAGTAGTTAGCCTTCAGTCCGTCTCTGTGTGTGTGATTAAGGGGCCGGTCAAGTCCGTGCATCGTGACATCTGGTTACATCCCAAATAGACTACTGCAACGCTCTCTACGTGGGGTTGCCTCTGAAGATTGCTCGGAAGCTGCAATTAGTCCAACGTTCGGCAGCCAGGCTACTAACAAGAGCGGGGCAGAGGTAGCATAGAACTCCCTTGCTGCGCCAGCTCCACTGGCTGCCAATTAGCTTCCGAGCACAATTCAAAGTGCTGGTTTTAACCTACAAAACCCTATACGGTTCTGGCCCAGTTTACCTGTCCGAACGGATTCTCCCCTAAGAACCATCAAGGACATTAAGATCCTCCGGAGAGGCCCTGCTTTCAGTCCCGCCAGCTTCGCAAGTGTGACTGGTGAGGACGAAAGACAGGGCCTTCTCTGTGGTCGCCCCTCGGCTGTGGAACTCTCTACAAAGTGATGCTAGATCTGCCCCCTCTCTGTTGTCATTTAGGAGGCTGGTGAAGACTTGGATATGGAACCAAGCCTTCCCAGAATAGGCTGAGATTGGCTATTATCTGAAAGTATGACCACATTTACAGATTGAGTGGAATTGTTTTAATGGCGGTGTGGTTTTATGCTGGATTTTAATGTATTTTAATACTAGCTTGGGGACCGGCGGTGCCCGGTCATTTGAGAAGTGCAGCAGGATGTAGAGTGGGTCATGGGGGCTCTGGGTGCCAAGTTTGGTCTTGATCCATCATTCTTGGGAGTTGCAGTGGTATCATGAAAGTACTGAAGGTACTGGAAGTCCCATCATCTGTGGTCCAGCCTCCCCCAAATTGCAGTAGGATGTAGATTGGTTCATGGGGGCTCTGTGTGCTAAGTTTGGTCTGTATTGGTGAATGGATGAGGGTTGTATTGTTTTTAGGGAGTGAAGGTACTTCAAGTCCCATCATCCGTGGTCCGTTTCACACAAAACTGCACCAGGATGTAGAGTGGGTAATGAGGGCTCTGTGGGCCAGGTTTGGGGGCCGCAGTGGTCTGTGGGAACAGAGAGGTGTGAAAGTACTACAAATCCCATCATCCATTGTCAGTCCTCCCCCGAACCTTACCAGGATGTGAAGGTAGTCATGGGGGTTATGTGTGCCAAGTTTTGTCTCGATCAGTAATTGGAAAAGGATCGCAGCGGACTTGGGAAGTGAGTAGAGGTACTTCAAGTCCCATCATCCATGGTCTGCCCTCCTCCAAACTGCAGCAGGATGTAGAGTGGGTCATGGGGGCTGTGTGTGCCAAGTGTGGTCTGTATTGGTCCTTTTTGGTGGCCTCAGTGATCTGTGGGAACAAAAGTGTTGGAAAGTACTACAAATCCCATATTCCATGGGTCATGTCCCCCGAACCGCACCAGGACGTAAAGGGGATTAGGGGGGTTATGTGTACCAAGTTTGGTGCAGGTCCATCACCCGCGCTGGTCGCTGTGGCCTGTGAAAGTGGCTGCCACATATCTGCCCTTCCGCCCTCCCGCCCTCCGCACACATACATACAAACATTCCGCTTTATAAAGGTATACAGATGTTGTTTTAGTTGTTTTTAAATTGTATAGCATTGAATCTTTGCTGTTATGCTGGTCTGAGTCCCTCAATAGAGGTGAGAAGGTCGGGGTACAAAAGTTTTAAATAAATAAATAATAAATAAATGTATAAATATGTGAGAGAAAGTCATAGGGAGGAGGGAGCAGGCTTGTTTTCTGCTGCCCTGGAGACCAGGGCGCAATGGAGCAATGGCTTCAAACTACATAAGAGGAGATTCCATCTGAATATTAGGAAGAGCTTCCTAACTGTGAGAGCTGTTCAGCAGTGGAACTCTCTGCCCTGGAGTGTGATGGAGGCTCCTTCTTTGGAGGCTTTTAAACAGAGGCTGGGTGGCCATCAGTCGGGGGTGCTTTGAATGTGACTTTCCTGCTTCTTGGCAGAATGGCGTGTGACAGGATGGCCCACGAGGGCTCTTCCAACTCTTGTGATTCTATGATTTTACTGGATTTGGAGTATTTGCTTGAAAGCAGGATTGCCAAAGTTGTCGGAAAACAACTTGCCCAACGCTGGCCACAAACTTTCATCAGAGCTGCCACGATCGCACGCTTCAGGAAGAAAACAAGGGTGTGTTGAACATCTAGGAGCAACACAAAAGCACATCTCTCTCTTGCAGCGGGGCTGAAATAATAACCAAGTGGCTTGCAAGACCTGTCCTGGGTTGCCCTTGCAACAGAGGGAGCCGCGCAAGAGAAAACAGGTCCCAGCGCGATCCGTTTCCTTGGCCATTTTCTGCGAAGGAAGCGCCCCAGAGTGCATTTCTCCCTTTTATTAAAAGCATCTGGATTTGGCAATTTCAACAGCTGCTGAATCACGCTCTGGCTTTTCCAAAGAAGGAAGACCCAGAAGCCTGGCAATATTCTTCCACAGCTCCTCTTCATTAAATGCTTTAATCGCTTCATTAGGGGAACTTCCGTCATTACAAAAGGTGGCAAGGCTGTGAGAAGATCATATGAACACGGACACGCACTGGAATTCCACCTTGAGAACTGTTTCCTTTGCTAGAGGGCATTGCAGAGTTCAACCAGTGCATACAAGGGCGGGTCAATAAGTCCGTGACTTTTTGAATGAAAACACAGGTTTTTGGATAATCATTTTATTTTTCAACGTCGTCTCCTTTGAGCTCTATACACCTTGTCCAACGTTTCTCCAATTTTTTTTTATCCCTTCCAAATAATAAGATTTGTCGAGGTCATCAAAATAGATATTTGCTTGTGAGATGATTTCATTGTTGGAGTCAAATCTCTTTCTGCCGAGTCATTTCTTCAGGTTTGGAAACAAGAAATAGTCACTCAGGGCTAAATCCGGAGAATAGGGTGGATGAGGGAGCAATTCGTATCCCAATTCATGGATTGTTGCCATGGCAACTGCACGTGTGTGCACCCTTGCATTGTCCTGGTACAAAAGAACTTTTTCCTTGGCCAAATGCAGTTGTTCTTTTTTCAAATCCTCATTAAATCCGTTTTGGGTCCGTTACTTTTTAATTTATTCATTAATGATCTGGATGTAGGAGTGAATTCTGAGGTAGCAAAGTTTGCAGACGACACTAAATTGTTCAGGGTAGTTAAAATGAAACTGATTGTAAAGAGCTCCAGAAAGATCTCTCGAAATTGAGTGAATGGGCAACAAAGTGGCAAATGCATTTTAACCTAAACAAGTGTAAAGTCATGCACATCGGGGCAAAGAACCCCAACTACACCTACCAATTGATGGGGTCAAAGCTTTCTGAGACAAACCAGGAAAGGGATCTTGGGGTCTTGGTGGACAGCTCAATGAAGATGTCAACCCAGTGCGCACCAGCAGTGAAAAAAGCAAATTCTATGCTTGGCATGATCAGGAAGGGAATCGAAAATAGGTCAGCAAATGTTGTATTACCTCTCTACAAATCGATGGTAAGGCCACATTTGGAGTACTGTGTACTGTGTACAATTCTGGTCTCCGCACCTTAAGAAGGATATAACGGAACTGGAAAAGGTACAGAAAAGGGCAACAAGAATGATCCAAGGGATGGAGCGGCTCCCTTATGAAACCAGGTTGCAACGCCTTGGTCTTTTCAGCCTTGAAAGACGGCGTCTAAGAGGTGACTTGATCGAAGTGTATAAAATCATGCATGGGATAGAAAAGGTGAATAAAGAAAAAAATATTTTCTTTGTCACAAAACACTAGGACTAGGGGGCACTCCCTAAAGCACCAAGGTAGGAAAATTAGGACTAATAAAGGGAAATATTTCTTCACCCAGAGGGTCATTGGGTTATGGAACTCACTTCCAGAAGAGGTTGTGACAGCTGTCAGCCTGGACAGCTTCAAGGCAGGATTAGACAGATTCATGGATACCAAGTGAATCAGTAGTTACTGAAATGGACATTCAAGTGCCATCTCGGTGTTGGTGGAGGCAGGCAGGATTTTCCCCGGGTACTGGTTGTGGGGGGTCAGGAGCAGGTCAGGGTTTTGCCCTCCCTTCTGCTCGAGATCCCTGTGTACAACTGGTGGGCCACTGTGTGATACAGAATGCTGGACTAGATGGGCTGAGGCCCGATTCAGCATGGCTCTTCTTATGTTCTTATGTTCTTATGTAAATCGACCCAATAAGTTGGCATAATATTAGCCATTGATTGTTTTACCCTTTTGAAGGCAGTCAAAGTGGTTTATACCGCGTGCATCCCATAAAATGTTCGCCATGACTTTATTGGCTGACAAGCCCACCTTGGCCTTATTTGGCGCCGATTCACCCCGAGAAACCCACTGTTTTGACTGCTGTTTGGTCCCTGGTGTGTTGTGGTGGATCCACGTTTCGTCCACGGTCACGAAACGGCGCAAAAACTTGTCCATATTGCGGTTGAACAACGCCAAACACTCCTGCGAAATTGTCACACGATTGCGTTTGTGGTCGATTGTGAGCAAACGCGGCACCCGTCTTGCGGAAAGCATTCTCGTACCCAAGTGATCATTTAAAATTGAAACCACTGAGCCACGTAAGATGCCTATGGCTTCCACAATCTCTCGCCAACAGCATATTGTGAATTTTTTCAATTGTTTCGGGTGTGAAGACCTCAACTGGGCGTCCAGAACGTTAAGCATCTTCCGTGCTTGTACGGCCACAACAAAATTCAGTAAACCACTTTTTTACCATTGAAATTGATGGAGCAGAGTCCCCATAGTATTTATCAAGCTTAGCCTTGGTTTGAGTGATGGTTTTTTCCGCAAAAAATAATGCTTAATGAGCACACGAAATTCACGTTTTTCCATGTTCTCCTCAAATCACATGGTAGTCTGCTATCAATGGCTGTCAAACACAAACTAAATGACGCAGCTTGTTCAAATTTTGACAGGAGTCAACTGACAGATGCCTGTTGACAGGAGCAGCATTGCCCTTTCAGTTAAGAGGCGGGAAACTTAAAAAGTCACTGAGTTATTGACCCGCCCTCGTACAGTCTTTTGCAAAGGCCCCGCGGAAAGGACCCTCCCTGACTTCAGGAATTTGCATTCAGAAATGCAACGGGCAGAAGGACAATAGAGTATAATGGGGATCATCAACAGGGTTTATTTAAGTCAAAGGACCTTAGGCTTGGGGGCAAATTTGGCTGCAAGACAGTACGGGAACTAGAGCTTGGGACAAGAGTTCAGCTTCCAGATTCCCTTCTTTCTTTTTTTTTTTATGTCAGGAGCGATTTGAGAAACTGCAAGTCGCTTCTGGTGTGAGAGAATTGGCCATCTGCTAGGACGCTGCCCAGGGGACGCCCAAATGTTTACTGCATGGGAAGCTGGAGCAGACAGATGGGAGCTCACCTCACTCCCCAGATTTGAACCGCTGACCTTTCGGTCAGCAGTCCTGCCAGCACAAAGGTTTAACCCATTGTGCCACCATTTATTTATTTACTTACTTCATTTATATTCCGCCCTTCTCACCCCGCAGGGGACTCAGGGCGGATTACAATGTACACATTACATTTAGACACACAAACACACAGACAGAGGCAATTTAACATCTGGCCACCAGGGGGAGCTGTCTCACTCCTTCATTCCTCAGCGTGTTTTCTGGAGATCGTTTTTATGGCCTCGTAAGTCAGTTAAATTTAGCCTCCCCACTAAGTGGTACCTTAATTTCCTACCTGACAGATGTAACAGTCTTTCGGGTTGCAAAGGTCGACAACAGGCTACACAATAGGTCGAGAGCCCACCTCGACCCAGGCAGGCCTCGAACTCATGACCTTCTGGTCAGTAGAGATCTTATGCAGATGACACCCAGCCAGCTGGGCCACATTCCTGGTGCACCAAGAGCTTTTATTTCCCTGCTGGAAGGCAGTATCTTTCTCCCACCCTGGACATTATTCCACAGGTATATCTACACTCCACTTGCCTCACTGCCAAGAGAATGCAAAGGGAGTGGGGGGGGGGGGTGCTTAACAACAACAGGGAAGCAAGGAGTGTATCACAAGGAGTAAACAAGCTCGCAGCATTTATTTCTGCGAGCTTGTTTACTCCTTGTGATACACTCCTTGCTTCACTGCCAAGAGAACCTCTGAAGATACCATTAGCCACAGATGCAGGCAAAACGCTAGGAGAGAATGGTGTTGAAACATGGCCGTACAGCCCAAAAAACCGACAACAACCCAGTGATTCCGGCCATGAAAGCCTTCAACAACACATTTTTAAATTTATATATTTCATCTATATACACCTTTGGGTCTCAAAAGCAGCTCAGAAAAAAAAAACCTACCCTTTCATGACATTAAAAAGAAATCAAAGATGGAGACGCTTGTAGGATTTGAAGATTAAGTACAATATATGATAGAAAGGAAGACATCAAACATTAACCAATAGTAAGAAGAAGAGATTGTTTTCATATAAATCTCATTCGGTTGGTAAGTGCGTAAACAATTTAAAAATCTTTTTTAATTTTTTACCTTTGTTTTGTTAATGTTTATTTTAGTGTGGGATGTCAGGTATGAGCAATGTAAAGGTAAAGATTTCTTTACCAACTGGGGGGTGGTGATCTCCATTCAGCAAGTTTGTTTCCATCTATGCTTTGAAGCCGTGACTGGTTGGCTGCGTGCCAGCCGGTTGAAGGTGAATCCGTCGAAGACGATGAGATCTTTGAGGGCCTGGTCGCCCTGGGCTGGATGAGTGCCAGTTGCCTACCCTGGATGGCGAGCAGCTCAGGCCGTCATCCCTCGTAAAGAGCTTAGGGGTCCAGAAGAGCAGAACCTGTTGGTTGTTCCATCACCCCGCTCCTGCCACTTGTCCAGTACAAGACAACGGGCCTTCTCATTTGTGGCTCCCATGACCTGGAATTCGTTGCCTAGCCATGCCCGGGCAATTCATGAACTCGGCCCCTTTCGCCATCCCGCCCTGCTTGCCTGTAAGACTGCCCTCTTCAGAACAGCGTTTGGCTGACCTGAATGAAGAGGCTTACTAGTGCCGAACTAAGACCTAAGATCTGTCGATCAGCTGACTACTGGCTATGTATTGCTGTTTTTATGGAATTTTGTGGTATGTTTTTATTGTGCATTTTATTCTTGTTGTGATCCGCCCCGAGCCTGCAGGGAGGAGCGGAATATAAGATTGAATAATAAATAAATAAATAAATAAATAAATAAGTTCAGTAGCTGAGTGGTTTAACCTGCTGTGCCACCAGGAGGTGATACTATATTAGGGCTACTCTGAAGGGGATCAAGGATGGGGCCAGGTGGGCTTCCCATGGAAGGGAATTCCAGAGGGTGCAAACAGCCACCGAGAAGGGCTTCTCCCTTGTCCTCCACAATGTTGTAAAAAACTCTTAAGACTCTGGAAGACATCTGAGATACAAAGTCCAAAATAACTTTTCCAAGCTGGAAATAGGGTTACAGCCTGTGCTAGACAGGGTTACCCCCCCCCCCCTTTGAAGGTGCAGGTTCGCAGTTCGGGAGTGATCCTGGACTCCTCGCTGAGCCTGGAACCCCGGGTCTCGGTGGTGGCCGGGAGAGCTTTTGCACAATTAAAACTTGTGCACCAGACTTCCTTGGGAAGCCTGATCTGGCCACAGTGGTTGACGCTCTTGTTACATCCCGAATAGATTACTGCAACGCACTATACGTGGGGTTGCCTTTGAAGACTGTTTGGAAACTTCAACTAGTCCAGCGGGCGGCAGCTAGACTACTCACGGGAGCGTCATACAGGGAGCATACTACTCCTCTGTTATGTCAGCTCCACTGGCTGCCGATCCAGTTCCGAGCACAATTCAAAGTGCTGGTCTTGACCTATAAAACCCTATACGGTTCCGGCCCGGCGTACTTTTCCAAATGTATCTCCTTCTACGTCCCAACTAGGAGTTTAAGATCTTCTGGTGAGGACCTCCTCTCAGCCCCGCCCCTGTCAAAAACACGGTTGGCGGGGATGAGGGACAGGGCCTTCTCGGTAGTGGCCCCCACCTGTGGAATTCACTCACCTGGGAAATTAGGTCATCTTCCTCCCTCCTCTCCTTTAGAAAGAAATTAAAAATGTGTATGTGGGACCAGGCCTTTGGGTAATCTTGCAGACTTGACTATGACAATGACGACAATTGCTTTGGAAATGGTTTATGGACAAGCTTAGTGGAGACGACAATTACAGAACTCCATACGTGCCCAGAAGATCGCTGCGTTCAGTGGGGCTCAACTTACTGGAGGTACCTGGTATCAAGACCTATAGGTTATCGAGTATGCGGCAGAGGGCATTCACAGTGGCCGCCCCGACCCTCTGGAACTCACTGCCTGAGGAGACGCGAGCCCTACGGGGCTTGATGGCATTTCGCAAGTCCGTAAAGACTTGGCTGTTTAGGCAGGCATTCGGCTCTGACTGATGCCTGCTATAATCTGCCACCCTGTCGCGTCTTGCCGTCTGCATTATTGTTGTTCTGCTGGGATTTTATGGTTGGGAGCGGGGTTTAATTGGTTTTATAATGCTGTTTTTGTGTTTTTATCTGTGTTTTTATCTGGTTTTATTGTTGTAAACCGCTCTGGGCTCTGGAGAGAGCGGTCTACTAAATCAAATAAATAAATAAATAAATAAATAAACTCGACGAGATGACGGCCACCAGAATGGCCCCCTTTTTAATGAACTTTACTGTATTAATTTAATGTTTTAACTATTTAATTATTGATTTTGATGTGTATTTTATTGTATTTTATGCGTGGGCATTGAATATGTGCTGGTTGGAAGCCGTCCTGAGTCATCCCCCCCCCCCCCCAGGGGGTGAGCAGGGCGGGGTACAAGTATCTGAAATAAATAAACCCTCTATGCCACACTTGGCTTTATGAGGCAGACATTTGGTGAGGTAACTTTGGGATGCTTACACAGGATGAACACCATCAACTCTAGTGGTATCCCATCCTGCCGGGTGACCACTTTCAAAACATGAGGCCAATAAGGACAGCGTTTTCATGGAATGCTGGTTGGGTGGATCAGTGTTTCTCAACTGCTGTGAAGCGGCACACTAATGTGCCGTGATGGACCTCCTGGTGTGCCGCGAGAAAAGCTCTCTGCCCCCTTTCCTTCCCCCCTACTCCTACCGAACTCCTGCTGCTTGAGGGAGGAGGAGGAAAGGCCGGGCGGCAGCGAAGAAGAAGAAGTAGAAGGGGCCGGGGCGCCGCCTCCTTCGGCCGTTTCCCCAGCCAGCCTCCAATCCGCCATGACTCCTGCTCGCTGAAGCTGCGCAAAGGAGGAAGCCGGGAAGGGGACATGGTGCGGCCTGGCTCCGCCCCCTTCCCGGCTTCCGCTCTCCCACAGCTTCTCCAGCCTTGAGGGCGATGCCAAGCCAGCATTGTGCTGGCTCTGCCACCGCTGGCTTGGCATTGCCCCCTCAAGGCTGGAGAAGCTGTGGTAGAGCTGAAGCCGGGAGGGGCGGGAGCACGCGGACCTGGCTCCTCCCCCTCCCTCGGCTTCGGCACTCCCAGGAGCTGCTCCCAGGAGGCCACCATCCCCCAGCCATTCTTTACTGTGTTAGAGTGTCATTTCGTGTCATTTTTGTTGGTGGTGTGCCCCCAGAATTTTTAATGTTAAAAGTCTGCTGCGGCTCAAAAAAGGTTGGGAAACACTGGGGTGGATAATAGAAAAACACAGGCCACAAAGTAAATGGGTGAAAAGAACTGACCATCCTAGGGAAAGACGGCACACTTTGAACAAGAGCAATACATCTTGCCCTGCATTATTTCTCCACCTTGCACTGCTGCCATTGCACGTCCTCCTAGCACTTACCTGCAGCTCTTGGAGGAAGCACTGCACGGGGTCGTAATCCACAACAGGGAACGAAAGCGTCTTCACCACAGCCTCACTCTTGATCATCCCGCGGCTGAAGGACGTGACGGGCCTGTCCACAGCCTCCAAGTGCCTTGGAATCTGCTTGGGGTTCAGGTGGATCAGGACGTCGTAGAAATCCAGAGGAGGACGGAAAACCATCTGCAAGCGGTGGAAACCCAAGAAGGCTATTGGCGATATCATCTCACCATGAACTTGCCTTTGTCTATCTCAGTGCTGTCCAACTTCTGGCGGGTCCAGGGCCGGATAAGAGGTCACTGATGACCTGCGGGGCCACTCGGCCCCGCCCCAGGCCCCCGCCCCAGGCCCGCCCCCAGCCCAGGCCCCCCCCTCCTAAAGCCGCCGAAAAGGAGGAGTAGGCGGCGCCAAGAGCAGCGCGTCTGAGCCTGGCGTGACGCTGCTGCCCTTGGCACCGCCTACTCCTCCTTTTGCCCCCCCTCCCTTCCTAGGCCAGGAGCCGCGAAGGGGCAGAAGGGCGCCAGCGGCAGCGCGTCTGGCCTGGCGTGACGCGGCTGCCCCTTGGCACCGCCTACTCCTCCTTTTCGGCGCCCCCCCTAGGCCCTGAGCCGCCGAAAAGGAGAAGTAGGCGGTGCCAAGAGCAGCGCGTCACGCCAGGCCTGTGACGCGCTGCTCTTGGCGCCTTCTGCCCTTTTGGCTCCCCCTGCCCTAGGAAGGAGGGGCGCCAGGGCAGAAAGGCGGCGCCGGCAGCGCGTCACAGGCCTGGCGTGACGCGCTGCCCCTGGCACCGCCTACTCCTCCTTTTGGCCCCCCTCCTTCCTAGGCCAGGGAGCCGCCGAAAAGGAGAAGTGAGGCGAAGCCAAGAGCAGCGTCACGCCAGGCCTGTGACGCTGCTCTTCAGCCTGCCCTTTTCCCGGCGGCTCCCCTGCCCTAGGAAGGGAGGGGCCGCCGGAGGCAGAAGGCGGCAGCCAACGGCAGCGTCACAGGCCTGGCGTGACGCGCCCCTGGCACCGCCTACTCCTCCTTTTAGCGCCTCCCTTCCTAGGCCAGGGAGCCGCCAAAGGAGGAGTAAAGGTGCCAGAGCAGCGCGTCACGCCAGGCCTGTGACGCGCTGCTCTTGGCGCCGCTTCTGCCACCGGCGGCTCCCCCGCCCTAGGTAGGGAGGGGCGCCAAAGGGAGCTAGCTCTCTTCCTCCTCCCTGCCCCGCCTCCCCCTCCCCGCCGGCTGCCATTTTTTTAAAAAAAAAATCAATTTTTTAAAATTTAAAAATGGCGGCTGAGGGCATAGGTGGGGCCGTGTCCAACAGGCTACGGGGCCGGATCCGGCCCCGGGGCCGCCAGTTGGACAGCCCTGGTCTATCTAAACCAGGTTGACCTTAATAACGGTTCTGGCCCAACTTACCTGTCCGAACGTATCTCCTCCTATGACCCAGCTAGGACATTAAGATCATCCGGGGAGGCCCTCCTCTCGATCCCGCCTGCGTCACAAATACGTTTGGCGGGGACGAGAGACAGGGCCTTCTCGGTGGTGGCCCCTCGGCTATGGAACGCCTTTCCCAAAGACATTAAATCAGCCCCTTCTGCTATCATTTCGTAGGAAGGTTAAGACCTGTTGTTCGAGCAGGCATTTGATTAGACAGCGTAACAAATATTGGAACATGGAACGACTGGATGACGAGACTGGATCTGATTTTAACTAAGAGACGCTATGAGTTATATTGTATTGACTATGTATGGTTTTATATTGATGCTATGGTTCTAATTGTTTTAAATGGTTTTATGATCTATGAGCATTGAATTTTTGCTACTGTAAACCGCTTTGAGTCGCCCGTGGGTTGAGAATAAATAATATTAATATAAGTTAACACTATCATTGGGGTGCCCCTGACCCTTGTAGCAATATAGACTTCTTTGCTCTACCTAATAGTCCTTCCTTGCTTCCATACCTCTCACAATAACTAATATTGTTTAAAGTCTTCTTGGCTAGGGACTCACTCAAGGATGCCCAGGTTCACCTTGCTGCAATGGAAGTCTACTGGAAGGACACGGGTGGGCCTCGGGAGGACGGTTGTGCAAGGCGGCCACTGTTTGCACGGCTCTACATCAAGGCTGGAATGCAATGGACGGCTGAAACAAAGGCTTCCCTTATGAAAGGTTGACCGACTGGGTCATGGTCTTGTTTGCTCTCAGCACCTTGGCCTGATAAGTGGCCTGATAAGTGGCAATGTTGCTGTTGCTGGTAAATTTCTGTCCCTCTCCAGGAAAGAAGGACGGCAAACCTTTGGTCATGGCTGGCTGGCTCTTTCACTGCCTGATGGAGCTGCATTGCAACCATGGTCGTGAGAAGTTGAGGATATAGGGCAGGGGTCGGGAAACTTTTTGACTCAGAGAGCCATGAAAGCAAAACATTTGGAAATTTATTTCAGTGAGAGCCATATAATAAATATAAAATATTTTTTAAAACACCTAAATTCAACTAAATGTGAGTATATACGTACATACTATGAGAAAAGGATTCCCTCGGCAGAATGACGGGGACACTTCAGACCTGGCTCTGCAAAAGGCATGCTCAGGACTCTGGGAAGGAAGAGAAGAGACGGAAGGAAGGAAGGGAAGGAAGGAAGGAAGGAAGGAAGGAAGGAAGGGGGAAAGAAAGGACAGAGGAAATAAAGGAGAGAGGGGGAGAGGAAGAAAGTGAAGAAGAACAAACTATGGAAAAGGAAGAAAAGAAAAGCAGGAGGGAGCCAAGGAGGGGAAAAGAAGGAAATGGGAAGAGAGAAAAGGAAAGGGTGGGGAAAAGAAAGGAAAGGGAGTGAGGAAAAGTAAAATAACGAAAAACAAAGAAGAAAAGAAAGGAAGGAGAAGGAAAGGAAAACTTGGGGGAAAAGAATAGAAGAGGAAGGAAGGAAGAGGAAGGAAGGAAGGAAGGAAGGAAGGAAGGAAGGGGAGAGAGGGAGGGAAAGGGAAGGAGAGAAGGAGAAGGAAAGGGTGAAGGGGGAAAGGAAGGAAGAGGAAGGAAGAGGGAGAATGGTGGAAAGAAGGAAGGAGAGAGAGGGAGGGGAAAGGAAGGAGAGAAGGAAAGAATGGAAGAGGGAGAATGGAGGAAAGAAGGAATGGGAGAGCCAGATGCAATCATGAAAAGAACCGCATCTGGCTCCCGAGCCATAGGTTCCCTACCCCTGATATAGGGAGTGGTGGTCCAATAAAGTAATATTCCCTAAGTGTGTTCGGAGAGACAAGCCAGGCAGAACCAGGGGACACATCGCACATTTCCATCCCAACAAAAATTCCAAGGAACAATACAGTAAAACGCAACATGAGGAAAACAATACAGTTGGCTTTCCATATCTCCGGATTTCACTTTTGCGGATTTGATTATTTGAGAGATATGTTCTCTCTAGAAATCTTTAGGTTTTCCAACATGACATAGAGATTCCTAAAGAGAACACTTTCTAGGCCTTCGTCGGTCCTACTACACGAGTATGTTTTAATATGTATCTTTTACAGAACTACATTTTAATATGTGTGTTTATAGAATTTGGTAATGTCTGTGTGTTTTGACCGTGCTGTGACCCGCCTTGAGCCAGGAGGAGAGGCGGGTAAGAAATAACATTATAATATTATTATTATTATTATTATTATATCTCAGCATTACTTCGCGAATGAAGATTCTTTAGGAAGGACTCATTCCATGCTTTTTACAAGCGCGTTGATGGCTAAAAAGGCCAATCTGAGATAGGCAAGTCCGGTTGCAGAAAGCACAGCAGAAAGTCTCCTTGGGTGATGTTGTTTCCAAGTTGCGGTTCTTTCTGCGATGTCATTTCTCTTCGAGACCCATTCGGCGTGTCTTCTCGAAAGAGGCCGCAGCATTGTGGATAGTGCGCCTCCATGCCTCCCGATGTGAGGCCAGGGTGGACCATTGTTGGTGATCAATCTGGCCGAGCCTGAGATGTTGTTTCAGGGAGTCCTTATATCTGTTTTTGGGGGTGCCATAGAGTAGTATCTTTGGGAGGCGGTGGCCCTCCATCCTAGAGATGTGCCCTGCCCAGCGCAGCTGTGTTCTCAATAGCATGGCTTCAATCATTATAGTAGAGTCTTGCTTATCCAACCTTCACTTATCTGACATTCCGTCTTAGCCAATGCTCTTATACAACACCCCCCCCTTTCCTCCAGCATTTCCCCTTCAACTAAAGGAGCGCTCCCCGACTCTCTCTCCATTGCCAATAAGTGAAAAGCCAAGACAAGGAGGAGGAAGAAGAGGAGGAGAGGGAAAAAGAGGCAGGATTGGAACCAGAAGCGTCCTCCCTCCTTCCCTCTGTGATTTCCACACTCCTCTTCTGTATCCGGGCACTTCCTGCTGGGCCGCTCTGGCCCCGAGGTGCTGCCTTGCTTTAACTTTTTGAGTCCCTGTTGTAAGTATTCTAGGTGTCTAGCGCCGCGCGTCAGATGGGTAACAGTACGAGACTCCGTATTATCCGACATTTTCATGTATCTGCCGTTCTGCCGCCCCATTTATGTCGGATAAATGAGACTGTACTCTAGGGCTGCCCACGAAGTTGATCACGATCGATGAGTCGATCACGAGTCCAAATGAGGTCGATCGCAGCCGGGTGGGGTGCTTCTACCCTGTGTGCGCGCACCCTCTGAGCGGCGCTCCTTCTGCGGGGCATTACGGGAACGAGGAAGCGCCTTCTGCGGGGCATTGCAGGATCGAGGGAGCATGAGGCGAGGCCTCCAGAGGCCTCGCCTCGTGCTCCCTCGTTCCCGCAATGCGGCGCGGGTGGAAGGAGCCTCTCTCGACGGCTCTCTCCCTGCCTCTCTCTCGCTGGCAGCGGAGGCTGCACGGCTGCTTCCGGGCGAGAGAGAGGCAGGGCAGAGCGCGAGGTGGGGACTCCGGAGGCCCCGCCTCGCACTCCCTCGTTCCCGCAATGCCACGCTGGCGGCATGAGCGCCGCGCAGTGGCAGGAGCGGGCGCGCGGCGGCATCAACACCCCTGCGGAAGGTAGATCTTTTCAACTTGGTTGTTTTAAAAGTTGCTCGCATGCTGAAAAAGTGTGGGCACCCCTGCTTTACTGTAAACAAGATCACTATGCTGACTTTTGTATTCGATCACACGCCAGACACTTCCCAAGTGTTTAGGACTCTGTGATGTATTGGCAAAAAATGTGTGTAGATCCCAGTAAGGTGGCCTTTTGGCAGCTGACAGATGGTAATTTTGTCAGGGCTGGTTGTTTTTAAGTGAAGGCCAAAGTCTTTAGGCACTGCACCCAGTGTGCCGATCACCACTGGGGCCACCTTGATTGGCTTGTGCCAGAGTCTTTATCATCATCATCAGATGATCACAAAGTTGTGCTGGAGGACCTAGAGATTCTTAGATAGGAGATTACTCAGGTGAATAAAATAATATTTTATATCAGTGTACAGTGTTCCCTCACTTACTTCTGGGGTTGGGTTCCAGGACCTCCCGCAATAAGTGAAAAACTGTGATGTAGGGGTGCTTTATTTATTTTAATATTATACATTATTTTAGTAGTTATACATTATTTTAAGTCTGTATAAACTTAAAATAAAGTGAAAGAAAGAAGAAAAGGCCCTTCAAGGCCATGATATATATTTTAAATTAATATTTTTTGAAATCCGCGAAACAGCGAGTCCGCAATAAGCAAAGTAGCGAGGGAACACTGTATATTATTTTTGTGGGGATCCTGAGTTTCTAACCTGTAGCACAGAAGTTCTCGTTTGTGCCTGGTGGACAGGGGTCAGGACCTGGGGTCCCATTAGCATTAGAACCAGCAGTGCCAGAACTGGATTCAGAGGATGAGCTAGATGACTGGGGCGAAGGGCAGCTTTCCCCGGACGGGCCTCTTTCGCCCACAGAGAGCTTGGCATGGGAAGAAATGTTGTTTGGCCCTAGCGAAGACATAGATAACCAGGTGCAGATGGATAGCGATTCGGGATCTTACGAACACCCGGGGGGGAGGAATTCTCAGGAGCCTCCAGGGGAAAACATGGAAGAAGGCGCATGGGAAATGGCTAGGGAGGAGAGCTCTCAGGGAGATAGAAACACAGCTGCGGAGAGACAAGGTCGAACCTTTGATAGGAGACGGAACATCGAGTCTAGCAGAAGGGAATGGTCTAAGAGCATAGAGCGGCCGAGGTCCGTGAGCAGCGATTGGAGACGAAGAAGCCTAGAGCGTCGAGGACCTCGGCCGAGGGATTAAGTATATGATCCGTGGGAACGAATCCTCAGTGCTCCGGCCACGTCTTTCCTGGATAGGCGTGAAGCGGAGTGGGACCACGAAGCTAAGCTAGCCCGTGGTCATCAAGCCTTGCCTTGCCTTGTTTCCTGATTCCGCATGGTTTTGCGGAGCCTTGCCTTGTATCCTGATCCACACGGTTGTGTGGAGCCTTGCGGAACTTTAAGCCCATTTGCCACGTTTCTTGGACATTGTTACTTTCAACCTTTTGGATTGTTTTACTATTCTATTGGACAATATCTTTGAGCTGTTTTTATATTCAATAAACTAGTTAGCCTTCAGTCCGTCTCTGTGTGTGTGATTAAGGGGCCGGTCAAGCCCGTGCATCGTGACAAACCCCAGAGAACGTGCAGGGGTGGCCATACATTAACATCTCTTTTTCCAAATCAGGGGTAGAGATTAAGTCATGTTTCATATTTTTCCTTATTGGAGTATTTTTGACAAGCTTTTTGTCCTTCCCCCTCCTTAAAATCCCGGTATCAATAAACAACAATCCCCAAACCACCCCATAAACCACTCTGGTTTATGGAGAGACAAACCCTTTCTTTGCCATGGGATTCTGCAAGACGAGTTGCAGCCACATCATTGTCCTTGGTTGAACTCATTTCTCATCAGCATCCTTTAGTCACGAAAGGAGGCCTAGATCCCAACCCCAAAAGAGGAACCAATTCTGGTTACTCAGCACAAGGTGGGAAAGTCAACAGCCACCCCACCGCCCACTAAGCAGATTCTCCTCTGAGTAGATGTCATCTGCGCATCTTTACAAACACTGGGGCATCGAGTTCAGGCATTCCTTCTCAGACTCATAGCCCAGGACTCAAACAAAGCAAAATAAGCTGTCAAAGGCTTTCATGACCATTGCTGTGAGGTTTTTCAGGCTGTAGGGCCATGTTCCATGTTCTCTTCTGACGTTTCACTTGTATCTGTGGCTGGCATCTTCAGTGAAGTGAAGCAGGGTGGGCGGAAGAACCCTTGCCTGTTTCAAGCAAGTGTGAATGTCGTGATTAGCAAACTTGAATAGCCATGAAGCTCTAAAGCAGGGCTGCTCACAACGTCGATCGCGATCGACTGGTCAATCGCGCAGCCAGGGCCGGATTTCATAGGGGCGCTTCTGCCCCACGTGCGGTGCATCTTTCTCCAGGTTTCCTCAGACTGCCCCTGACGCGACTCCCCCACCTCCATCCTCAGTGCTGTCGCAGGGTGGCCTGAGGAGGAGGGAGGGAGAAGGAGGAGGGGCGGGCGCCCAGCCCGTGCATTTGGGCCTCTCTGTTGTGCCAAGGGAAAGACGGGGCGCTCCCGCTGGGTGGAGCCTGCGCCCGTGGAGGAGACGTTCTGAAGAAGAGCCATGGCCAAGGCGGGGAAGGGGCCTCTTCTGGGAGCTGGGTCTCCCTCCTCGGTGCTGGCGATGCCGCCCTCGCTGCTCTACCTGTGGGCAGCGGTGCCAGTCTACCCTCGCGCTGCCAAGTGCGCACGCTGACGCGGCGCGGTCTTGGTGCTCAAGGGGCAGGAGCGCTTCTGCCACTAGCAGCACTGCGCATGCGCCAAGTGCAGGCTCATTGCTGAGCGGCAGTGGGTCATGGCAGCCCAAGTGGTGCTCCGGAGGCAGCAGGCACAAGAGGAGGAGGAGGAGGAGGAAGAGCAGATGCCAAGAGGTGGGATCAAGGAGCGGGGCCGCCTTGGGAGCTGGGCTAGGGGGGAATCTGCACCGGTAGGTTGTTAGGAATGATGGGTGTTGAAGTCCAAAACCCCTGGAGGGCCGAAGTTTGTCCTTGCCTGATCTACACTCCGTGGGATGAATGCAGCCTGGCCTTATTTATTTATGTTAACTTTGTGTGCTACTGTTTATATGTGAGTTTATTGATTGTACTGTTTTATTATTTGCTGCTCTGTTGTTTTTACTGATGTGTCATTGGGCTTGGCCTCATGTAAGCTTTTATTTATTTATTTATTATTTTGATTTCTATACCACCCTTCCCAAAGAGGCTCAGGGTGGTTCACACCAGTGAACAACATAATCACAACATAGTTAAAAACATAATAAAACAGATTGAGGCAAGAGTGGAATTTAACAGCCTTAAAGGTTAAATGCCTGTCTGAAGAGATGGGTCTTGCAGGCCCTCCGGAAGGCCTGTCGGTCAGTTATTGCTCGAGCCTCCTCTGGGAGGGCGTTCCAAAGGGTAGGCGTTACTACAGAGAAAGTACGCTGCCGCGTCGAGGACGGGCGGCAGATCTTAAGTGATGGAAGCTCCCATAGGTTTTGATCCATGGACCGTAGTGGCCTCTGGGGAATGTGCAGGGATAGGCGGTCCTTCAGGTACACGGGCCCCAGGCCATGCAAGGCCTTAAAGGTTAACACCAGCACTTTGAAGGCAATCCGGTACTCGATGGGGAGCCAGTGCAATCGCTGTAGGACTGGAATGATGTGGCACGATAGTGCCGCACCAACCAGTAGTCGAGCCGCAGTGTTTTTCACCAGCTTAAGTTTCCGGATTACCGATAGAGGAAGGCCAATGTAAAGGGCGTTACAGTAGTCCAGTCTTGAGATGACAGTGGCCTGGATTACCGTGGCTAGGTCGCCACCGGAAAGGTAGGGCGCCAGCCGCCTTGCCTGCCGCAGATGGGAAAACACCGCTCTGCTCACGGTGGAGACCTGAGCCTCCATCGTCAGCAGAGGGTCCAGTTGGACCCCCAGGCTTTTAACCAGGGCCGACGGGCTAACCACCTCGCCGTCCATTATTGGCAGCCGGAGCTCCCCCCCGGTGACCCAGCCACAGGACCTCCGTCTTCGATGGGTTCACCTTCAACCTGCTGGCTCGTAGCCACCCAGTCACGGCTTCAAGGCACTGATGGAAATAATCGGGTACAGAGTACATCCGGCCTTCCATCCTCAGCACCAGCTGGGTGTCATCAGCGTACTGGTGACACTCCAGACCAAAGCTACACACCAGTTGGGCCGTAGCTTTAGTGGTGGGGTATAATTAAAGTTTATTTGAATAGCCTTTGCAGCTTCAAAGTCTGTCTGCTTGCATTCTGCCTGTTTATATCTGTGGAATGATGTCAGGGTGGGAGAAGGAACTCTTGTCTGGATGCATTTGATGAAGTGTCCCTTATTTTTGCGAAAAATCACGTAAATTTTGATAAATGTCCCTTATCAAAATATGGGTAGGTAGATCATTTTGACTTGGTTGTTTTATAAGTAGCTCGCATGCTGAAAAGGTGTGGGCACCCCTGCTCTAAAGTCGATCAGTGAGGGTATCTGCATAGAGGTAGCCTGGCCCCTGTTGCCTGGAAGCACCCTCTGTTTGGGAGGTTGCCCAGACCCAAATCAAAGAACACAAAAGGCACTGATACAACCAGAGAAGTCAGCTACAGAAGAGCACTTGATGAACCGACCTGCACACAGAATACTATTTGAGAACACAGAAATGCTGGACCTCTCTTACAACCACCATGTCAGGCTACACAGAGAAGCCACTGACATCCACAAGAAGCATGTGGACAATTTCAACAGAAAGGAGGAAACCATGAAAATGGACAACATCTGGTTACCAGTATTTTTTTTAAAAAAACACCAGAATCAAGACAATAAATAAACACTACTCAGAAACAGGGGAACTCCAGAAAACAAACAATCAAACACCTCCCAGACAGAGGTTGCCTGCAAGCAACAGACGCCAGGCTATCTCTATGCAGATACCCTCCCTGACTGACTTTGCAACTTCATGGCTATTCCGTGCCGTTCAAGCTTACTAAGATCTTGTGGCTGGGCCGCCTGGAGGGGGTAGAGACCCAGTTGCCGACGTTTGATGGTGTGGCACTTCGCCCACAGCCCCTAGTTAAGAGCCTTGGGGTCCAGCTAGACACCCAACTGTCGATGGAAGCGCAGATTGCCTGCGCTTGCAAGACAGCGTTCTACCATCTGCGGCAGGCGAAACGTCTGGCTCCTTACCTCTCCCGCTGCGACCTGGCCACGGTGATCCAAGCCATGGTCATCTCGAGGCTTGATTACTGTAATGCGCTGTACATTGGCCTACCCTTGTCGGCGATCCGGAAACTTAAGCTGGTGCAGAACGCAGCAGCGCCTGCCTGTCGGGAGCCCCAAGATCTGCGCATGTGACCCCACTCCTGCGTGCACTGCACTGGCTTCCCATTGAATTCGGGTCTCCTTCAAGGTGTTAGTTCTAACTTTCAAGGCCGTACATGGTTTGGGGCCAGTGTACCTGAGGGAGCGTCTTACCCCATACGTACCCAGAAGATCTCTGCGTTCAGAGGGCTTAATCTACTAGAGGTCCCTAGTATTAAGATCTGTAGGCTGTCGAGCACCCGGCAGAGAGCATTTACAGTGGCCGCTCCGACCCTCTGGAATTATCTGCCGGAGGAGATACGAGCACTACGGGGTTTGTTGGCCTTCCGCAAGTCTGTGAAGACTTGGCTATATAGGCAGGCATTTGGTCCCAACTGATGCCTCCTTAGTTGCCAGCTGCCAACATACCGTCCTGCCATGTATTGCCTCTGCGTATTATTGCTTGCCGGGATCATTTGTGGGGAGGGGGGCTTTTGGGTATACGTCTTTTATCTGTTTATTGATGTTTTATTGATTTTATGCTGTAAACCGCTCTGGGCTCCAGAGAGAGCGGTCTACCAAATCGAATTTATAAATAAATAAATAAATAAATAATTGCAACATTCACACTTGCTTTACACAGACAAGGGTTCTTTCTCCCACCCTGGACATTATTCCACAGGTATCTATACACTCCACTTGCTTCATTGCTAACAGGACCTCTGAAGATGCCATTAGCCACAGGTGCAGGTGAAACAGCAGGAGAGAATGCTGCTGGGACATGGACATACCTCTCGAAAAATTTGAGGGGAAGACCAGAAATGCTGGACTGTTTCATTTACTCCAGAGTAGAGTTTGGGCTCTTCTGCAAGGAGCCTACCTTGACGTCTTGGCTTCCCAAGGGGTCCATCAGCTGCTCCTCCAAAACCCGAAAAGACTCCAAAGCTAATACAAGGAGACGCTGTAGAATCTGAAGGAAAAAACGTAAGAGAGGAAAGATTTTAGGGCAACTTTATTTTCACCAAGGGAGACATCAGCCTTAAGGTTACCTTCAAAGGGCCATTTGTAATGATAAGATTGTATACATGTTTTTTAAATGTATATTTATTATCATTTTATGTAATTGTGTATTTTATTGGTGCTTTTATATTGTTGGAAGCCGCCCTGAGTCCCTCTTCGGAGGTCGAGAATAGGACAGGATACAAATGTTCTCAATAAATAAATAAGTATTAGTATTAAAAACAATTCGGTGAAATCCACAAAAACATATCTCCTAAAAATAAGTCTGCAATGAAACCTGAGTAAGTGCCCAAGGAAAACAAAAGACAATTATTATTATTATTATTATTATTATTCATACTCTATATCAGTGTTTCTCAACCTTTTTTTGAGCCGTGGCACACTTTTAACATTAAAAAAATCCAGGGGCACACCACCAACCAAAATGACACAAAATGACACTCTAACACAGTAAAGAATGGCTGGGGGATGGTGACCTGTGGGGAGTGCCGAAGCCGGGAGGAGGAGGAGCCAGGCCACGCCATGCCCCGCCCCCCCTTCCCCAGCTTCAGTTCTCCCCAGCAGGTTGGCTCTGCCAGCTTTGAGAGGCTGGTGAAGCTGTGGGAGTGACCAAGCCAGCCATTGTGGCTGGGTTCTCTGCCCAAGCCAGCATTGTGCTGGCTCTGCCACCACGCTGACTTGGCACTGCCCCCTCAAGGCTGGCAAAGCTGTGGAAGTGCTAAAGCCGGGGGGAAGGGGCGGAGCCAGGCTGCATCATGCCTCCCCTCCCCCCTGGTTTCAGCTCTCCCACAGAGGAGGGGCATGAGTGGTGGACGGGCTTCAGTAGGCAGGGCTCCTCCGCGCGGCTTCAACAAGCAAGGGGCAAGAGTCATGGCGGATTGGAGGCTGGTTGGGGAAACAGCCGAAGGAGGCAGCGCCCCGGTCCCTTCTTTTTCTTCACCGCCACCTGGCCCTTCCTCCTCCTCTCCCAAGCAGCAGGAGTTTGGCAGGAAGAGGGGGGAAGGAAGGGGGGCAGAGCTTTTCTCGCGGCACACCTGATGATCGCTCACGGCACACTAGTTGAGAAACACTGCTCTATATACTCTATACTTTATATCTCCCGAAGGAGACTCAAAGCGGCTTCCGATAAAAGCATTAACATACAATTGAAAATATACAACTATGCAAACATTAAAATAGAATTAGGTTTTTCAGACTTTTTTAGGCTGAAAAAGCTTGGCTTATACTCAAGTCGAAGTTATTTGTTATTTTATTATGTTGTTGTTATTTTTATAATAATAATAATTATTATTATTACATTTATTATTTTACTCTATTGTTATTTTACTCTATTATTGTTATTATTACATTAATTTACTCTATTATTATTACATTTATTATTTTACTCTATTATTTATTATTATTTTACTCTATCATTATTGGAACGATACATAAGCATATTTACATTGAAGAAGGTTAGAATAATGGTTTAATTAGAGTTACGCAGCCTTCTCTTAAATTACAATTGTATGTAAATACTCAAAAGCATTGAACCTTTGGATGCCTCAATTTAATGTAATTTTATTGGAATCTATTTTTGTTTTGAAATTTGCCAGTAGCTGCTGTATTTCCCACCCTCGGCTTATACTTAAGTCAATGCGTTTTCCAGTTTTTTGTGGTAAAATTAGGTTCCTCAGCTTATATTCAGGTCATCTTATACTTAAATATATACAGTAAATATAAACAATATTTAAAAAATCACAGTTGCCCAAAAGATGGATGCCCTCTGAGCTGCAATTCAAATCCTGGCCACCAAATCTACATTCATCATGAGCCGATATCTAACAGCAAATACATGTGAATAGTAACCACACAACTGTATACCTGGAATATGTTGCATTTTAGTAATTACCTAAGCCTCTAAACTATCTAGTCCGTGAGCTGCTTTTTGCTGACGATGCTGCCCTTGTCGCCTATTCAGAAGCAGCTCTGCACTGCCTAACATCCTGCTTTACAACAGCTGCAGAGCTGTTTGGGCTGGAAGTCAGCCTGAAGAAAACGGAAGTCCTCTACCAGCCCGCACCACAGGAAGAACACCATCATCCCCACGTCAGAATAGGCAAATCTGTGCTTTAGTCCGTTCAGCAGTTCACCTACCTGGGAAGCATCATCTCTTCACACACCAAGATTGACAAAGAGATAGATCACAGATTATCAAAGGCATAGAGTGCATTCGGAAGGCTTTACAAAAGAGTCTGGAGCAACAAGCACCTGAGGCAAAGCACCAAAATCAGTGTGTACAGAGCTATCGTACAGTAAATATAAACAATATAAAAAAATCACAGTTGCCCAAAAGATGGCTGCCCTCTGAGCTGGAATTGAAACCCTGGCCACCAAATCTACGTTCATCATGAGCCGATATCTAACAGCAAATACATGTGAATAGCAACCACACAACTGTATACCTGGAATCTGTTGCATTTTAATAATTACCCATAATTAGAGGTCAGGGTATTTCAGGGGGGAGTAGAGATTAGAAGTGGCAAGGAATGACTTAACCGGGCCAACCAGGGTAACACAGTTGATGACCCACTCACCTGAGCTGAAGGCTTCTCTTTGGTCCACACTGAGTTACGCTGGTCTCTAGGAGTGGCAATGAACATGACTGGGAGCTGAAGCCGGGTGGCCACAAAATGGTTTTGGATCTCCACATAGTCAGTGTCTGGACACACAAACAAAAACAAACACAGAAACGAAACATTGAGAACTTCTGGGACGATGACCTCCAACTATGCGTCCTGGGTTCCTATATCATGTTCAAGGAGACCCTCTCTGATAGTCTACTCATAAGCACACTCACTAGATCAGTGGTAGGGAACCTATGGCTTGGGAGCCAGATGTGGCTCTTTTCATGATTGCATCTGGCTCTCCAGAGCAGCCCGGGCCTCGGTTTCCCAGCATGCAGTGGGGAGGAGTGACGCAAATGCGCAGCGACTGCCACTTCCACGCTGCCATCACCACCTCTTCCTCAGCCCCCGCTGCTCTCGGGATCCTGTGCCCTCTTCGCTGGGGATGGCGGAGCCTGGCGGCGGTGCCTCATCCTTGTCTTCCTCTTTGTCCTTCGCCATGGGCCTCGGGGGAGGTGACGGAGGTGGGCCTGGCCCAGGCGCCGTGAACCTGGCGTCGCTGCCCCAGGGGGATGCCCAGCTCATCGCCCTCATCGTCAGGCAGCTCAAGACACCTTCCGGAGGGACTGCCTCGTCGACACCAAGGTCCACCTTGGCCCCGCGCCCTCCTCCCCCTTCCTTCCTTCCCTTCTTCCTTCCTTCCATTCTTTTTCCCTCTCTTTTTCTTTCATTCTTTTTCCTTCCCCCATCTTCTTTCCTCCCTCCCTCTTCGTTCCTCCCTTCCTCTTCCATTCTTTCCTTCTCTCCTTCCTTTTCCCTCCCTCTTTCCCCTTCCTTCTTTCTTCCATTCTCCCTCTTCCTTCCTTTCTTTCTCCCCTTCACCCTTTCCTTCTCTCCTTCCTTTTCCCTCCCTCTCTCCCCTTCCTTCTTTCCTCCATTCTACCTCTCCCTTCCTTCCTTCCTTCTTCTTCTATTTCCCCCCAAGTCTTCCTTTTCGTCTCCTTTCTATTTTTCCCAAGTCTTCCTTTTCTTCTCCTTCCTTTCTTTTCTTCTTTTCCCTTCATTATTTTACTTTTTCCTCACCCCCTTTCCTTTCTTTTCCCCACCCTTTCCTTTCCTCCCTTCCCATTTCCTTCTTTCTTTTCCCCTCCTTGTCTCTCTCCTGCTTTTCTATTCTTCCTTCTCCATAGTTCGTTCTTTTCTTTCTTCCTCTCTCCCTCCCTCCTTTATTTCCTCTGTCTTTCTTTCTTTCTTTTCCCCTTCCTTCCGTCTTCTCTTCCTTCCCAGAGTCCTGAGAAATGCCTTTTGTGTCCCGTCATTCTGCCGAGGGAATCCTTTTCTCATAGTATGTACATATATACTCGCATTTAGTTGAATTCAGTCTTAAAATATGTGTTTATATTATATATATATATATATATATATATATATAATGGCTCTCACTGAAATAAATTTCCAAATATTTTGCTTTCACGGCTCTCTGAGTCAAAAAGGTTCCTTGTTGTAGTTGAGCAAACTGAGAGAGGCAGAGCACAGGAGAAAGGTCCGACAAATACTTAGGAGCCTACCAGTGATGATACTTTTGAGGGGTTTGACGTAGAGTTAACCTCAGAAGAGAGTGATACCGAGCTGGACTCAGCGCTGGTGCAAGATGTCAGGGATGTGATAAATGTCCAGCGAAAGCTCATTTTTGGCTTTTCGAGCGACCCTGCTTGGCCTAGTGGGAATGTTGAATCGGACTGGGATCCTTTAACTGCTCAGCAAAGGTGGGGGGATTGGAGGAACACACCCAGTGCTGCAGCTGAGGGAATGGGGCGGTTTGGGTGGGGAGTCTGATGGCTCTGATTTGTAAGGGTATTAAAAGTAAGGCCTGGGGATTTGGGACTCTGCAGTCGGCCAAGGTGTTGCTGGTGGGTTGCTGGTTCCTGTATTTGGTGCTCTTGTTTCTTGTGTCTTAGATCCTGATTCCCAGCAAGCTGTGAGTATTGGGCTGTTTTCCATGTTGGGTTCTGGGGGAGCTGCCATGGCAGCTCTAGCTGACTATGTTGTATGCTGGGGGTTTGGGGCTTTAATGTGTGTTTTTATGTTTAGTGACTACCGCGTTTCGTTTGGTCTTTTCCTGTGTTGCTGTGAGTGTCTGTCACTTATTTGGTATTGTATATGGGTGGAGGGGAGTTGCTGTGGGCTGCGGGGCTTTGATGTGTTTGTTTGTATACTTAGCTCCTGGAATTGGAGAAGCACTCTTCCTTTCCTTCTCGGACGGGTCTTCACATCACAACAGACTTCGAGCCGGAATAAAGCCAAGGACTTCAAAAGACGGACGTCTTCCCTGTTTTGTTTTTGGGCTTTTTTGGGTGTGGGTTCCTTTTATGCCGGACTGTGGCTGTGTTTTTGTTGAAATAAACTGTAAATACTTTTACTAGCTTGGCGTGTCTTGGAGCCATCTGTGGGAGTCTCGACATTCCTGACCCCTGGACTAGATGATCTTCTCCTCGTGAAATGTTTCACAATTACACAATTATATAAGGTGGATATGAAACTTAAAATTGTTTAGACTTGAGCTCCATCTCCAAGACATCTCAATTGTTATAAGCAAGTATTCCAGAATACAAACAAAAAAATCCAAACTCCACAGCACTCCTGGTCCCAAGAGTTTTGGATATGGGATATTCAACTTGTATCAGGTGTGACAGACCAATATTGAGCCACAATATTGTCACAGCTGCACCAAAATCGCAAGATGTCGGAAGTTTTTGCATTTCTGAAGAACAGAACTATAGTCCAAATGGCCAGTGAACTCTGTGAGTTTTTTTATGACTTGGAGAATTAATGTTTGGGTGACAAGAACCTTGCTTCTGCCTTGCATCAACTGGAGATATTGTGTCTACAGACAGCTTCCCATGAAGCACCTGCTTTCAAGCTTATGGCCTTTCGGGGTCAGACTTGATAGTCCATCTACGTGGTGGACAATTGTTTATTTATTTGAGTTATGAGCCAAATGAGATAACCTTTGCTCTCATTCATCTCAGGGCGCTCACAGCTGAAAAATGCCGTCTGGCCACATTCTGATCCTCTGTTCAATGCCGATAGCCATGCCAAGGGAATCTTCTTCTGATAATAACAAATAAATTAAGGACTTACATACATTCTTATTGCCCAACTGCCCCTATGGTAAATAGGGGGATGCAGAGATAAAATAGCTCACAGCCAGAAGGATGGTCTGAAGGAACTGGGCGGCCTAGCCTTGAGGTCCTTCTAGGGGGATCTGGAGAATACCTGGTATAGAGACCAGGAATTACATTTTTATTTATTTATTTATTTATTTATTGGATTTGTACACCGCCACTCCCACAGGCTCGGGGCGGTTTACAGCATAATGTGCCAATACATGAGTGAATAGCAAACAATAAAACAGTAAAAACACAATAAAACAATATAAAATACGGATGAGGATCACAAACCTTCAAACGCTTGCCTAAATAAGTGTGTCTTACACGCTCTGCGAAAGCTGTTCAAATTTCGCAGAGCCCGTGTCTCTGGTGGCAGAGCGTTCCACAAAGTTGGAGCAATGATAGAGAAGGCTCTTCACCTGGTAGATGTCAAATGGATGGATTTTACACTGGGGATGGTAAGAAGATTCAAGTCTTCTGAGCGTAGTGATCTCGGGGGGTTATATGGAATCAGGCGATCCCGTAGGTCAGTGTTTCTCAACCAGTGTGCCGTGGGAAATTGAGAGTTCAATATGCCAAGTTTGGTTCAATTCCATTGTTGCAAGAGTTCAGGATGCTCTTTGGTTGTGTGTTAACTATAAATCCCAGAAACTGCAACTCCCAAATGTCAAGGTCTATTTTCCCCAAACTCCATCTGTGTTCACATTTGGGCATATTGAGTATTCATGCCAAGTTTGGTCCTGATCCAACATTGTTTGAGTCCACAGTGCTCTCTGGATATAGGTGAACTACAACTCCAAAACTCAAGGTCAATGACCATCAAACTCTTACAGTATTTTCTCTTGGTTATGGGAGTTCTGTGTGGGAAGTTTGATTCCATTCCATCATTGGTGGAGTTCAGAATGCTCTTTGATTGCGGGAGAACTATAACTCCCAGCTGTTGAGCAAGACCTTCGTGTGTGTCTTTCTGCCATTCCTGCCAGGGTATCTATGTTGTGTTCATCGAAACAGGCCCAGGTTTCACACTGAGTGTATAAATACATTTAAAAACATATTTACTATATGTATTGCTGTGTTAGAGTGTCATTTTGTGTCATTTTGGTTGGTGGTGTGCCCCAGGATTTCATAAATGTAAAAAATGTGCCGCGGCTCAAAAAAGGTTGGAAAACACTGCCGTAGGTAACTGACCCCAGACCATATAAGGCCTTGAAAGTAAGAACTAACACCTTGAAGGTGATCCGGTATGCAATTGGCAGCCAGTGCAGGTCATGCAGAGTCGGAGTTATATGGCAGGTTGTGGGCTCCCCCGCAAGCAGCCGGGCTGCAGCATTCTGCACTGGCTTAAGTTTCCGGATCGCGGTCAAGGGCAGGCCAATGTAAAGAGCGTTACAGTAGTCTAGTCTTGAGATGACAGTGGGTTGGATTACCGTGGCTAGGTCGTTCCGGGACAGATAGGGGCCTTCGCAGGTGGAAGAACGCGATACTGCTGACAGTGGAGATTTGGGTCTCCATTGACAGCAGAAGGTCCAAATGGACACCAAGGCTTTTTACTGATGATGACGGGCAGAATTTTGCCATCCATGGTCCAGTTGACAGCAGAGGGTCCAAATGGATCTCCCCAGGCTTTTCAAATAAACAATTGTCCACCACATTGCTGATGCATCTCAGATTTCTGCACCAAATGAAGTCTTGGAGAGTCAAGGGATTAAGGACACTCCCGGATTATTCTGTTCATGCATATCAAACCAGATTTTGGACAACTGAGTACTATACTCTAGGCAATTCACGTCCCCAAATATTACATCGCAGAAGAGTCCACAATCACACAAACCAATACCTATTTCCGCTTTGCTGGAAATAGTTAAGCCATACCTTTTTCGAGAATCTTATCTTAATAGTTTTTCCATGAGACCAATTTTGTCAAACATCTACGCACCAAGAGTCTACGGCAAACAGACTAAAGCCATGCAGTGAGGCCAGACATTATCTGATGGTGTGCTATGTTTTTCCACTCTTGTGGGAACCAAGTCATGGTACCGAGGCGTATGCTTCTGGATATTTTCATGCTCATCTGATGTGCCTCGGCCCAAAAAATCTCTAAATGATTTATTTATTTATTTATTATTTATTAACTTCGTTTATACCCTGCCACCATCTCCCCAAGGGGACTCAGGGCGGCTTACATGAGGCCAAGCCCAACAGCACATAATAACAACACGACAGCAATTATAAAATAATACCATCAATAAAACTCAAACATAAGCAATAACATACAGATCTAAGACTTTGGATGGAACATTGTTTTAATGGTGATGAATGTATATGATGTTTTTAATATTAACTGTATTTTAATGTATTGAATTCTAGGTGTATTTTAATGCATTTTAATTTTAACTGTTGTTTACTATGTATTGTGTGGCATCGAATTGTTGCAGTCTGTTAGGCCGCACTGAGCCCCCCCTCGGGGGTTGAGAAGTAGTGGGGTACAAACACTGGAAATAAATAAATAAATAAATAAATAAATACAGTTTAAAACCATTTTGGGCGGGCCAAATGTGAATATTAAAATTTTACAATAAATAAACATGGGATGCAAACAGAGGTAGATTGTATATAACAGGAAGGTTCAAGGACAATGTGGGGCAGACACCCAACCTGTAATTCAGGTGCTTCTGAGGACATTTGCAAGGATTGAACACAGCAGGGTATTATTTACTTTATTCAGGGAAGACACATTGGAACCGCCACGATTTCAGGCTCCTCCTAAAAACTCACAAATAATGGGAATAGCATACACAGATATATAAGTTTGCAATACCACAATGCTTTAGTATTTAACACATAGATATATTCATATACATATGATTCCAAATAAAGAAGTTTACACACAGTTGTAGTAACTCACAATGCCAGCACAAAATAATGAACAAAATTAAAGTGGAGTGATATACTCAAGTTCCAGTCAAAAGTTATTGTGGTATTGCAAACCTCTATATCTGTGCATGCTATTCCCATTATTTGTGTGTTGTTATATACAAGGTGCATTATATACCCATACTCTATAGTCCTCCTAAAAACTGCCAAAGTGGGGGCTTGTCCAGAGTCGGGGGGGCCACTACAGAGAAGGTCCTCTCCCTCGTCCCCACCAAACGTGCCTGTGAAGGCGGTGGGAGCGAGAGTAGGGCCTCTCCAGATGATCGGAGAGATAGCCTGGGTTCATAGACAGAAATGTGGTCACTTAGATAGACGGGTCCCAAACCGTTCAGGGCTTTGTGGATAAGAACCTGCACCTTGAATTGGGACCAAAAGATGAACAGCAGCCAATGGAGCTTTTTAAACAGGGGGGTTGACCGCTCCCTGTAAGTCGCTCCAGTTAGCAATCTGGCTGCCGCTCGTTGGACCAGTTGAAACTTCCAGGCCACGTAGAGTACTTTACAGCAGTGTTTCCCAACCAGTGTGCCGTGGCACACTAGTGTGCCATCAGCGATTGTGACAACCCCTTGTCGACCGGCCCCAGATTGGACAATCTTTCGGAATCCAAACCGCTAACCCTAAATGCAAGGGGGCCTCGAAGTTACCTCAGCAACTTCTGTCTTATGGCAGGGTAGACTATCTCCCCCACTAACCATTGAATTGCAGAGACTTTAAATTTCTCAGTAACCACTTGACCACACTGCCACCATTTGTCTGTCTGACCATTGACCTTGAGGGCCACCACCAATAAAAGAGCTAACAGAGGTGTTTTTCTTTTAAGATGTAAATAATTTATTATGACACAAATGGGTACAAATCTTGATTGGTTTTATACTTCCTCAGAGGCACAAACTTATTCTGTTACACAAAACACAACTGGGGTTATACTATAGGGTTCCTACTAACCCTCTATAGACCTCTGGACTCTTCCATCTTTAACTAGGGTCTCTACACCCATAAAACTGGACTGCGCTCTTGCAGACCTTAAGACTAACTAAAGACTGAACTGTTCTCTGACCGTCCGGAAGACCAACTAACTCAAAACAAACTCCTCCCCCTCTCATGGCAGTTGGCTTCCAACCGCTCTTTACCAACTGTAAAATTCATACCTTGAACATTCTAAAAGGCTCTGGCCCTGGTTGCTATGGCGACAGCTCTTCAGAGCTTCTGCCAAGCCTCCCTTCTGTCTCACCCACATCAACAATTCATAGGATATTCCTTTGAACTACACAAAACAACATACATTTAACATATGTTATACAACATTTACACACCAATAATCGACATCATTACAGCGATCATCAGGTGTGCCGTGGGAAATTGGAATTTCCAATACCCTTTCTTCCCCCTCCTGCCCACAGTGCTCTCTGGGTGTAGGTGAACTACAACTTCCAAACTCAAGGTCAATTCCCAAGCAAACCCTTTCAGTACTTTCTGTTGGTAATGAGAGTCCAATGTGCCCAGTTTGGTTCAATTCCATTGTTGCAAGAGTTCAGGATGCTCTTTGATTGTGTGTTAATTATAAATCCCAGAAACTGTAACTCCCAAATGTCAAGGTCTATTTTCCCCAAACTCCATCTGTGTTCACATTTAGGCGTATTGAGTATTCATGCCAAGTTTGGTCCTGATCCAACATTGTTTCAGTCCACAGTGCTTTCTGGTTATAGGTGAACTACAACTCCAAAACCCAAGGTCAATGCCCACCAAACTCTTATAGCATTTTCTCTTGGTTATGGGAGTTCTGTGTGGGAAGTTTGTGTCTTTCTGCCATTCCTGCCAGGATATCCATGTTGTGTTCATCAAAACAGGCCCAGATTTCACACTGAGTGTATAAATACATTTAAAAACATATTAACCATATGTATCACTGTGTTAGAGTGTCATTTTGTGTCATTTTGGTTGGTGGTGTGCCCCAGGATTTTGCAAATGTAAAAAGTGTGCCGCAGCTCAAAAAAGGTTGAAAAACACTGCATTACAGTGATCCAATCTGGAGGTGACTAAGGCGTGGACCACCATGGCCAGATCCGAGCAAAATAATAAATGTAGTAAAAATAATAATAACTCTGACTCGAATATAAGCCAAGGGGAACTTTTTTGGCCTTAAAAAAAGAGCTGAAAAACTATGCTTATACTCGAGTATATATAGTATCTTTGTCGGGTTCTAAATGCTTTTACTTCTTCAATACGTCAGGATGCCTTGTGGGCTGGGAGGTGGTCCAGAAAAACCTTACATATTAAGTAAATAAGAGACCCGGGGAAACCAACTCTTTAAAATCCTAAGGCGGAAGGGAAAATAAAACGAAACGAAAGGAGCAGGAAAGTGTTTGAAACGGTACAAATTGGATTACAAAGCACATGGCTTTGCCAGAGGGATCAGGTAACAACCCAGTGTGTACAACCCAGTGTGCACAACGTGTAAGAATCCAGGAAATACAAACAGATGAGGCCACTTGGAAGTCTTGTGTTTCCTTTGAGACAGGCAAGTCCATGCAGAGAAACACGAGCAAAGAGAATTCACGAAGTCACTTCCAATTCTAGAAATCAGGCCTGGGCCGACTTGGGCCCTCCAGGTGTTTTCGACTTCAACTCCCACAATTCTTAACAGCCTACCGGCTGTTAGGAATTGTGGGAGTTGAAGTCCAAAACACCTGAGGGCCCAAGTCGGCCCAGGCTTGCTAGAAATGGAAGCCGGAAGCAGGGGCGGCCTTATCTCTCCCGGGGTACGCAAACCTTATTTTGGCACCCCCGTGGCTCCTGGATGCCCTCACGCAGCCGGCCGCGCATGCGAGGTGGCGTCCTGCCCGGCCGCGCAAGTGCGTCCCGCGGGTGGCATCCCGCGTGGCTGCGTGAGGGTGTCCCGCACGCCGGCGGCGGCAGAGGCGCAGCACGGGCAGCACTAGCTCCCGAGCACGCCTCCACCCAGCGGCGCGGCTGGCTGCGGAGGCGCAGCGTCGGGGCGGCGGCGCCCCTCCCAGGTGGCAACGCCCCTCCCAGGTGCCGTCGCCCTACGCGGCCGCGTAGTCGGCGGAATGGGAGGGGCCGGCCCTGGCCGGAAGGTACTGACCCGCCTTCCTCCCTCTTTTGCCCATTTCCTTGTTGTTTACCTTTGAGGTCACCATTCAGGTTCACAATGAGGGGGCTGTTCTTCCAGTCAAAGGTGGTCAACAGGTGAAGGAAGCGCAGGAAGCCCACCTGAGGAGAGCTGTAAGGAGGGAGAAAGAAAAGGCATGAGCAAAGGGGGAAAGCTCTACCAAAAACATGTTGGAGAATGCAAGGAATCAGTGAGTGAGTGTGTGCATTAGCTGCAAAATAAAATTCATTAATCTGATTGGTCGGGCAATGCACAAGGTGATGGCCGAGCCCGGAACTTTGGGATACTGTCGCATTTTTGTTCCGGCTCGAGCTGAACAAGTGCAGGTAGAAAAGAGAAACAGAGACAGACAGACTGATCTGCTTATTGGCTGCTGAAAGAAGGTCTCTCGTATGGACACAGAAAGGACAATTTAAAGTCTCTCATGAATTAGTAATACTATAATAATAATAATAATCTCTCGGGATTACTTCGCGAACAAAGATTCAGGAAGGACTCATCCCACGCTTTTTACAAGCGCGTGGATGACTCAAAAGGCCAATCTGAGATAGGCAAGTTCAGTTGCAGAAAGCACAGCAGAAAGTCTCCTTGGGTGATGTTGTCTCCAAGTTGCAGTTCTTTCTGCATTGTCGTTTCTCTTCGAGGCTCATTCGGTGTGTCTTCTCGAAAGAGGCCGCAGCATTGTGGATAGTGCCTCTCCATGCCTCCCAATGTGAGGCCCAGGGTGGACCATTGTTGGTAATCAATCTGGCCGAGCCTGAGATGTTGTTTCAGGGAGTCCTTATATCTTGGGGGGGGGGGCTCTCTTGCGCTGACCCGTGGCGAGTTCACCATAGAGTAGTATCTTTGGGAGGCGGTGGTCCTCCATCCTAGCGACGTGCCCTGCCCAGCGCAGCTGTGTTCTCAATAGCATGGCCTCAATGCTGGTGATCCCTGCTTGCTCAAGGACAGCATCGTTCGTCACATAGTCGGTCCAGTGTATATTTAGGATTGTGCGAAGAAAGCGCTGATGAAAACGTTCGAGGAGTTGTAGGTGTTGGCGATAGGTGACCCATGTTTCAGACCCATAGAGGAGAATAGACAGTATGATAGCTCTGTACACACTGATTTTGGTACTTTGCCTCAGGTTCTTGTTGCTCCAGACTCTTTTGTGAAGCCTTCCAAATGCACTCTATGCCTTTGATAATCTGTGATCTATCTCTTTGTCAATCTTGGCGTCTGAAGAGATGATGCTTCCCAGGAAGGTGAACTGCTGAACGGACTTAAGCACAGATGTGCCTATGCTGACGTGGGGGTGATGGTGTTCTTCCTGTGGTGTGGGCTGGTAGAGAACTTCCGTTTTCTTCAGACTTCCAGCCCAAACAGCTCTGCAGCTGCTGCAAAGCAAGATGTTAGGCGCTGCAGGGCTGCTTCTGAATGGGCGACAAGGGCAGCATCGTCAGCAAAAATCAGCTCACGGACTAATACTTTATTTACTGTATATTCCGCCTTTCTCACCCCGAAAGGGACTCAGGGTGAATCACAGTACATATACACGGTGAACATTCAATGCCGCTTTGTATAGACCAGGGCTGTCCAACTTCTACCGGACCAGTGGCCGGAATTCCGGTCACTGATCACCTGGGGGGCCTAAGGGTCTGCCTCTGCCCCGCCCACGCCCCGGTTCCGCCCCCTCCTCCAAAGAAATATGGATGGAGGAAGGGAATATATATGGGAGGGAAATAAATATTAATAAATAACAGAAACACACAAAGAAATATGGATTGAGGAAGGGAATACATATGGGAGGGAAATAAATATAAATACATAACATAAACACACAAAGAGAGATGGATTGAGGAAGGGAATACATATGGGAGGGAAATAAATATAAATACATAACATAAACACACAAAGAGAGACGGATTGAGGAAGGGAATACATATGGGAGGGAAATAAATATAAATACATAACAGAAACACACAAAGAGAGATGGATTGAGGAAGGGAATACATATGGGAGGGAAATAAATATAAATACATAACATAAACACACAAAGAGAGACGGATTGAGGAAGGGAATACATATGGGAGGGAAATAAATATAAATACATAACATAAAAGCAAGAATTAAAGCAAGGAAGAAGGGAAGGAAGGAGACCACCCCAGCAAAACAGCCCCTGCTTCAGCCTACCTTCCAGTAGCCGGACCGCGAGAGACGCGATGACCGACTGAGCCAGGAGCCGAAGAAGGTCTAATCGCGTCTGTGTGGGCCGCAGGGATTCTGTAGCCGAGATTTCGGCAACCGGAGCAAGTCTCGCGAGACGCCAGCCACACGGGATTTCGCTCGCAACGCGAGATCACGCCTGCGTTGCGAGCGAAATCTTGTGTGGCTGGCATAGTCTCGCGAGACTTGCTCCGGAACCCGGAAGTGGGTAATTTTTAAATTATTATTTTATTTAACTTTCTATTTTTATTTTAAATTTAAAAGCTTGGGGGGCCGAAGGAAAGGGGCTGGGGGGGCCGTGTACGGCCCACGGGCCGCCTGTTGGACAGGCCCGGTATAGACAGTACAGAGACAGACAGAACGGAAGGAGGTTTGTTGTTTTGATTCAATGTCCAGCTTTTTTGGTGCCATGGAAGGTTGGGCTCGAATCCAGCCACAGGGGGCGCTGTTGCTCCATCCTCTCTGACGAAGAGCCATCAGGACTTCCTCCTTCCTTTTGATCACCCAGCATTTTCCGATCTTCTTTCTTTATGACACCTCCCCCATTTTCAGCGGTACCTAATTTCTCTAATTACAGCTCAAGCTGTTTTTGAATTGCTTAGGTCAACAGTAAGCTGGGCTGAGAGTTGGCTTTTTCTTTCCTTCCTTTTTTTCTTCCCTCTCTCCCTCCCTCTCCCTCCTTCCCTCCATTTCCTTCCACCCTTTTGTCCTTCCTTCCTTCTCTTCTTTCATTCTTCCTTCACTTTCGTCCTTCCTTCCCTCTTTCCTCCCTCTCTCCCTTTCTCCTTCCTTCCCTTTTGTCTTTACTTCCTTCTCTCTTCCTCCCATCCCATAAAAAGTTTTTATAGACTGACCCAGCTTAAATACAAGTTCTGACTTGGTTTTACTCACTCCAGGTCTGACGCGGGAGGAAAGGAAGGAAATTCGTATCCAAACTGGATTAATGCGGATATCCTTCCTTCCCTCCCGGGTCAGACCCGGGGCAAGAGCTGCATCCAAACACAGCTCTCGCTCCAGGACTGACGCGGGAGGGAAGGACATCCGCATCCAACCTGGGTTAAACATGGCTCTCGCCCCAGGTCTTACGCGGGAGGGAAGGACATCCTCATCCAACCTGGGTTAAACATGGCTCTCGCCCCAGGTCTTACGCGGGAGAGAAAGGAAATGAAGGGAATCCATCCACACTGGTTTGAAAAGCTGAATCATTTCCGACTCTCTTACTAATTCGTAAAAGAAATGGTGGAAAAAGCTTTGACATGGCAAAGATACTTCCGGGTTCCCAAATCGCTTTGAAATCACTTCAAAAAGGAATTTGATCCGAATGTATTCCGAATTACGAAGATTCTGACCAAACCTACCCAACCTATTGGACATCAACCAGCTGATAGGAATTGTGGGAGTCGAAGTCCAAAACACTTAGAGGGACGGCCAAAGTTGCCCCATGCCTGGTGTAGATGAATGTAAAGATGTTTAAAAGCTAGTACTGGATTCACTGTGGACGACTGACCACTGCCACCAATACTCAATGTTTTGCTTTCTCTTTATTATTATTATTAACTCGCTGCCACCATTTGTCAATGCTTGACCACTAGATGTGAGGGTCCTGGTGAATAAACGACTTCCACAGATGTAGTGTTGAAAGTGTTTAACAGTTTATTTTACACAAATGGGCTCAAAGCTTAGGTGGTTTCACAGATACTCCGAAGAGATTTAAACTTGGAACTTTAAACAATATAACACTGGGGTTTTCCCCTGATACAGTTACACACAAGTAACTACTTAATACTGGGTTACTCTCAACCCTGGGACTAAACTCTGTCCCACACACTTGGGTTTCCCTAAACCCACACACACAGAACTGAACTGCACACTGCAGCTCCTACAGACAGCTTGCAGCTTCAGCCACTGCTAATTCCCAACTAACTCTGCTAACAGCTGCTGGCCAACTGACATTCTCCAACTGTCAAATTCAAACTGAACATTCTAAAGCCAGAGTGGCCTCTGTTGTCATGGCAACAGCCTCTGCCTAAAGCCTGCTGCTGCGAACATTCTACGGCTCACTCTCTGCAGCTTCCAAAGACTGTCCCTTCTAAACATATATACAAACATGTGATTAACATATAAATAACCACCTCATCACAATGAACCCTATGTTTCTTTCCTAAAATATCTCCAAGGGGGTCCGTTCCATGGTTACCTGGGGGCCGTGAACGGCGCTGGGCTCAAGAAGAGGGAAGCTGCCACCAAATCTATGCATTCCTCCGAGAGGCTGCCGCTCAGCAGCTGGGCACTGATCCAGCGCTTGGCCAGGCGGGAAGTGCCGCTGAAGGCTGGATGCTGCTGCTGGAGGCTGCGGGGGAATGAGAAAAGGAGAAAGGTTATTCCCATGTTCCCATGTTGGTTGGGACAGGTATCCAGGTTTATCTTTAGAGACGGGAGTCTTTTCTGTTGCAGAAAACTACGATTCTATTTCCAGACTCTGTTGCAAAAGACAAAACTGATGTACGATGGGGGAAGCACCTCAAGCAAGAAAAGTGTTACCTCTATTTGATTTCATGTATGTAATTGGCCTAATGTCACCCAAAGAGTTTTATAATAGACATTGATGAAAAAGTCAAGCTAGATGACCCAGAGGAGTGGTGTCAGACTGCATTAAGTCTACTGTGCAGATCAGCATTTCTCAACATGGGGGTTGAGACTCATGGGCGGGTCACAAGAGGGGTGTCAGAGGGGTCGCCCAAGACCATCATAAAATACAGTATTTTCTGTTGCTCATGAGGGTTCTGTGTGGGAAGTTTGGCCCAATTCTCTCGTTGGGGTTCAGAATGCTCTTTGATTGTAGGTGAACTATAAATCCCAGCAACTACAACTCCCAAATGCCAAGGTCTATTTTCCCCAAACTCCACCAGTGTTCACATTTGGGCATATTGAGTATTTGTGCCAAGTTTGGTCCAGATCCATCATTGAGTCCACAGTGTGCTCTGGATGAAGGTGAACTACAACTCCCAAACTCAAGGTCAATGCCCACCAGACCCTTCCAGTATTTTGTGTTGGTTATGGGAGTTCTGTGTTCCAAGTTTGGTTCAATTCCATTGTTGGTGGGGTTCAGAATGTGCTTTGATTGTAGGTGAAAGTAAGAACACACACAATGGCAAGAAGGACATCCTAGAAGTATATTGTCAGATTACTTCTAGGTGAACTATAAATTCCAGCAACTACAACTCCCAAATGCCAAGGTCTATTTTCCCCCAAACTCCACCAGTGTTCACATTTTGGCATATTGAGTATTTGTGCCAAGTTTGATCCAGATCCATCATTGAGTCCCCAGTGTGCTCTGGATGAAGGGGAACTACAACTCCCAAACTCAAGGTCAATGCCTACCAGACCCTTCCAGTATTTTGTGTTGGTTATGGGAGTTCTGTGTTCCAAGTTTGGTTCAATTCCATTGTTGGTGGGGTTCAGAATGTGCTTTGATTGTAGGTGAACTATAAATTCCAGCAACTACAACACCCAAATGCCAAGGTCTATTTCCCCCGAACTCTACCAGTGTTCACATTTGGGCATATTGAGTATCCTTGCCAAGTTTGGTCCAGATCCATCATTGAGTCCACAGTGTGCTCTGGATGTAGGTGAACTACAACTCCCAAACTCAAGGTCAATGCCTACCAAACGCTTCTAGTATTTTCTGTTGGTCATGGGAGTTCTGTGTGCCAAGTTTGGTTCAATTCCAGTGTTGGTGTGGTTCAGAATGCACTTTGATTGTAGGTGGACTATAAATACCAAATGACAAAATCAATTCCCAACCCCACCAGTATTCAGATTTGGGCGTATCACGTATTTGTGCCAAGTTTGGTCCAGTGAATGAAAACACATATCCCTCATATCTGATATTTACATTATGATTCATAACAGTAGGAAAATTACAGTTATGAATCAGCAACGGAAATAAGTTTTTGGTTGGGGGTCACCACAACATGAGGGATTTTATTAAGGGGTCGAAGCATTAGGAAGGTTGAGGAACTCTGACCTGGAAAGAACCTATTAATCAGATCCACCAATCACATTTTTGTTCCTGGGTTATAAATGTCATTTCCTAATTGGTTCTATCATCAAAACATGGGGAAAGTTTATTCAACTGCAACAACTTTGTTTCTATGGGAGGGACGTCATCCTGCTGCACATTTTGCTCTAGTTTTTCGACAAACGTCTTATCGAGTCTCAACCAATTCAACCTGGTTTGTGGCAGCCACAAAAATGAAGTTTCTGGAGCAGAAGAAGAATTATTTCCAAAGTAAGGACCGCACAATTAAACAGGAAATACCACTTTCAAACCAGGTATAGAACATTTCCCATGTTTTGTTACATAGTAGGCCCTCTCCAGCTTTCAGTTTGGCAACTCTAAATCCGAGAGCTGTTCACAAAGAAGGGCCTTCTCCATACGGGAGATACCAGAGGCTCATCTGGACCAGTGTTTCCCAACCTTTTTTGAGCCGCGGCACATTATTTACATTTACAAAATCCTGGGGCACACCACCAACCAAAATGACACAAAATGACACTCTAACACAGTAATACATATAGTTAATATGTTTTTTAATGTATTTATACACTCAGTGTGAAACCTGGGCCTGTTTCGATGAACACAACATAGATATCCTGGCAGGAATGGCAAAAGATACAAACTTCCCACACACAACTCCCATAACCAAGAGAAAATGCTATAAGAGTTTGGTGGGCATTGACCTTGAGTTTTGGAGTTGTAGTTCACCTATATCCAGAGAGCACTGTGGACTCAAACAATGTTAGATCAGGACCAAACTTGGCATGAATACTCAATATGCCCAAATGTGAACACAGATGGAGTTTGGGGAAAATAGACCTTGACATTTGGGAGTTACAGTTTCTGGGATTTATAGTTAACACACAATCAAAGAGCATCCTGAACTCTTGCAACAATGGAATTGAACCAAACTTGGCATATTCAACTCTCATTACCAACAGAAAGTACTGAAAGGGGTTTTGAGTTTGGAAGTTGTAGTTCACCTACACCCAGAGAGCACTGTGGACTCAAACAATGTTATGTTATGTTGTTGTTTGTTTTCTATCCAGAATCACAATGTTGGAAGGAGGCTCACCACTTAAAGGTCCCTAAAACAGGCATGGGAAAACTTCAGCCCTCTGGGTGCTTTGGACTTCAATTCCCACCATTCCTCACAGCCTGAGGCCCTTTCCTGCTTAAATGGCTGAGTGGGGGGAAGGAAAAGGGCCCGAGGCTGCTAGGAATGGTGGGAGTTGGAGTCCAAAACACCTGGAAGCTTTCGACAGAGACCTCTTCCTCCCCCTTCGCGCCCTTTCTTCCCCCTCCTGCCAAGCACTTATTTTTTCTTCTACACTGCCACTTCTGCCGCCATTTTGATCCGAGGGGGCAGCGTGAGCGTGTTCAGGAGGGGAGGGGGGAGGGAGGAAGACGTGACCTGTGCGGGCGCTACTGCGCAGACTCGCCCCAGAGCAAAGCGAGGCAAAGCAAGCAGAGCGAGGCTGGGAAGAAGGGAGCCCGAGTGGAGAAGAAAAAGTGTTCGGCAGGAGGGGAAAGAAAGGGTATTGGAGGTTCCCATTTCCCACGGCACACCTGATGATCACTCATGGCACACTAGTGTGCCATGGCACACTGGTTGGGAAACACTGATCTGGACCATGTCCCAGCGGGGCATGGCCCACTTCAACCTAGAACAGGGATTCCTAAATTCTGGTCCTCCAAGATTTGAGACTTCAACTCTCAGAAGCTTCAGCAGCTTTACTCAACAATGATTGGGGCTTCTGGGAGCCAAAATCCCAGAACTTGGAGGACGAGAGTTTGGGACACCCTGACCTAGAAGGAGCCGTCCCCACTTACCCATGGAGGGAGCTGGTCAAGAACGGCAAGAGCTGGGTCTCCATCTCCAACTGTTGGGACTCCGGGTTGTCCTGGTACTTCAGCATGCCCTCTGGGGTGACCACCTCCTTCAGGATCTGGGGCTCGCGGTGGTAGGCCACTTGGAGGCGGAAGACGTAGCCATCCTGAGGGGGGAAACAGAAGATTCAGGGGTGCCCCTCAATTCTGATTTAATAATAAAAGGATGTTGTGTTTTATTATTTATTTACTAGCTGTACCCGCCACGCGTTGCTGTGGCCAACCTTCTCTCCCTCTTTCTCTCCTTCCTTCCTTCTTTCCTTCCTTCCCCTTTTCTCTTTCCCTTCTTCTTTCTTCCTTCTCTACCTGTCTCTTTCCTTCCTTCCCTCCGTCCCTCTTTCGTTCCTTCTCTCCTTCCTTCCCTCTCGCTTTCCTTCCTTCTTTCACTTTTTTATTTCCTTCTTTACCTTTCTTTCCTTCCTTTCTTCTTTCTCTCTCTTTCTCTCCTTCCTTCCTTCTTTCCTTCCTTCCCTCTTTTTCTTTCCCTTCTTCTTTCTTCCTTCTCTACCTGTCTCTTCCCTTCCTCCCTCCCTCTTTGTCTCTTTCGTTCCTTCTCTCCTTCCTTCCCTCTCGCTTTCCTTCCTTCTTTCACTTTTTTATCTCCTTCTCTACCTTTCCTTCCTTTCTTCTTTCTCTCCTTCCTTCCTTCTTTCCTTCCCTTTTTCTTTACCTTCTTCTTTCTTCCTTCTCTACTGATCTCTTTCCTTCCTTCCCTCCGCCCCTCTTTCATTCCTTCTCTCCTTCCTTCCCTCTCGTATTCCTTCCTTCACTTTATTTCCTTCTCTCCTTCCTTCCTTCTCTACCTTTCTTTCCTTCCTTTCCTCTTTCTCTCCCTCTTTCTCTCCTTCTTCCTTCCTTTCCCTTTCTGTGTATATGTGTTTTGTATGTGTATGTATGCATATATGTGTGTATATGTGTATGTACATGTGTTTGTGTATGTATGTGGTTTCGTGCATGCGTTGTAATGTATTGGGGGTGTATTGGCTTTTTAAGTTTCTTCCGCTGTGTTTTTGAGTGTTTATATGAGTGATTGTCACTTTTTGGCCTGATAGGTGTACTGTGTCCAAATTTGGTGTGTTTGTCCAGAGGTTTTTGAGTTATGTTAATCCCAAAAATAAACATTACATTTTTATTTATATAGATTTACAGTATTCAAATTCTGCCCTTTTCCCCCCGAAGGGGACTCAGGGTGGAACACAACGCGAGTGTAGCAACCCAGTTCCCTTTCGTGCCTGGGGGGCAGGGGGCGGCCCCGGGGGTCCCGCTTGCATTAGGGCCAGCTGCAGCTGATGAGGACATGGAGGAAGGGGATGATGAGGTAGCCGGGCCTTCATCTCCCACAGAGAGCTTGGCCTGGGATGATGGCTGGCCTGATGCCTATGAAAGCTGGGAAAGTCAGGCCGACATTGAAAGTGCTGATTCAGATAATCAGTATGAGAAACCAGGTGGTTACGGGTCGCAGGAAAGGGTTAGGGAGATAGCGGAGGATGAGCCCATGGAAGCTGAAAGGCTCTCATGAAGATAGCGACCCAGGTGCTGGGAGGCATATACAGCAAACATTCAATGCCATTTTTTAGACAGACAGACGTATTTTTGGAATTTCCACTTCGGCACCTAGAGGTTAAGCTCGATTCCAGCCACAAGGGGGTGCTGTCGCTTCATCCACTATGATGCTGAGTCATTTTGATTTTATTTCCTCCTTGCTCTCTGACCACCGCATTTCATGGTGTTGTAAAATACCTCCTCACCTTAAGTAGTCCCTAATTTCTCTACTCACAGCTCAGCTGTTTTCAAACTGCTTAGGTGGACAGTAAGCTAGGCTTAATAGTTGGGTGTTCAATATGACTCGGGCTTCGAACTTGCCATCTTTCGGTCAGCAGTGAGATAAATAAGAAGGGAAAGTAAAAGAGGGAAGGAATGAAAGAGGGAGGGAAGGTTGGCCACAGCAAAGTGTGGCGGGTACAGCTAGTCTATATAAATAAAAGTGTAATGTTCATTTGTGGGATTAACATAACTCAAAAACCACTGGACAATTTGACACCAAATTTGGACACAAGACACCTATCAGGCCAACAAGTGACCACCACTCATAAAAACCCTGAAAAACACAGCAGAAGGGACTTAGAAAGCCAAAAAAGCAAAAAGATGCTATTTCACATGCGCAAAAACGACTTCCCCCCAAGGAAACAAAATATTCAATAGCATATCCACACTCTCTTCCAGACTACAGCTTCCAGCATTCCCTACACCAGGCCCTTCAGGAGAGGAGGATAATCCAAATGCACTGCTACCAAGATGCAAGTTTTCTTCTCCTTGGATTTCTTTGAGTGCATCCCAATCCTGCATATTTCCAATTTCCTATTCGTGGACATCAACTCCCAGCAATCCTCCAGATAGATAGATTAGATAGAGATAGGTAGGTAGGTAGATCGAACAGGACAACTGTTGGGAGTTGCAGTCCAAGAATAGGTAGAGAAGGAAGAAAGAGGAGAAAGAGGAAAGGGAAAGAAAGGGGGGGAGAGGAAGGGAAGAGGAAGAGAAGGAAAGAAAAAAAAAGAAGGATGGAAAGAAAGAAAGAAAGAAAGAAAGAAAGAAAGAAAGAAAGAAAGGCGAGAAAGAAAGGAGAGAAAGAAAGGAGAGAAAGATGGAGGGAGGGTTTGCCACAGCAACGCGTGGCGGCTACAGCTAGATAATTATATGAATTATGAGTTGACGAAAAAATTCAAAACAAGGGCAAGCAGGCATTTGTCTTGTAGGAGTCACTGTCACTTTTGTGTCTTTGTTAAGCTTGTGAAAGGTGCAAGTCCTCTACCAGCCCACACCACAGGAAGAAACACCATCATCCCCACGTCAGCATAGGCAAATCTGTGCTTAAGTCCATCCAGCAGTTCACCTACCTGGGAAGCATCTCTTCAGACGCCAAGATTGAAAAAGAGATGGATCACAGATTAGCAAAGGCATAGAGTGCATTCGGAAGGCTTCACAAAAGAGTCTGGAGCAGCAAGCACCTGAGGCAAAGCACCAACATCAGTGTGTACAGAGCTATCGTACTGTCTATTCTCCTCTATGGGTCTGAAACATGGGTCACCTATCGCCAAAACCTACACCTCCTCAAACGCTTTCATCAGCGCTGTCTTCGCACAATCCTAAATATACACTGGACCGACTATGTGACGAATGTTGCTGTCCCTGAGCAGGCAGGGATCACCAGCATTGAGGCCATGCTACTGAGAACACAGCTGCCCTGAGCAGGGCACGTCTCTAAGATGGAGGACCACCGCCTCCCAAAGATACTACTCTATGGTGAACCTGCCACAGGTCAACGCAAGAGAGGCGCCCCAAAGAGGAGATATAAGGACTCCCTGAAACAACATCTCAGGCTCGGCCAGATTGATCACCAACAATGGTGATCAATCTCCACCCTGGCCTCACATCGGGAGGTATGGAGACGCACTAACCACAATGCTGCGGCCTCTTTCGAGAAGACACGCCGAACAGGTCTTGAAGAGAAACGACAATGCAGAAAGAACCGCAACTTGGAAACAACATCACCCAAGGAGACTTTCTGCTGTGCTTTCTGCAACAGGACTTGCCTATCTCAGATTGGCCTTCTTAGTCATCAACGCGCTTGTAAAAACCATGGGATGAGTCCTTCCTAAGAATCTTCGTTCACGAAGTAATGCCGAGAGAGGGCACCTAGAATGGGCATGGGTAAATTTGGGTCCTCCGGGTGTTTTAAACATCAACTACTGCCTGTTAGGAATTGTGGGAGCCAAAGTCCAAAACATCTTGCGGGAGGGCTGAAGTTGTCCCATGCCTGTTCTCGTAAAATACATTCCAATACGTTTCCAATTCTTCCTCCACCCCATTTTCTGCTGCACAAAAAACACACACAGAAGGCCTTCCTCCATACACATTTTTTTTATGTTCAAGAGAAGCGCAGCCTTGGAAGGGAACCAAAAACCCAAGTTTGCAAATCACGGTTTCAGCAGAGTCACCCTCTTTGCGTCAAGGACTGGCACATTCGTGCCGCACGAGGAAGTAAACAACACCACAGAAAACAAATTTGGACTCCTTTCAAAATGATTCAGGCTTAGACCAACCGCAGAGGAAACACAGGCAGGGAAGGTGGGAAGGCAGTCAACCGGGTTCAAACAGACAGCCCAATCTGGTGAAAAACACTGGATCTGCTTCATACCTGATTCGGATTCACTGGAGTGCAAGCACAACTGGTCTGAGTCACCACCAGAGGCTGAGAAAATTGGCTGCTCGAATCCATAGGTCCCAGAGATAGTCATGGACCATGGAAGGTCCCAAAACCTCCAAATTCTGGGGAAAATGTTGAATTTGTTTCACTGGAAATTTAAATTCATTGGATTTCATTGGAAGGGAGTGTCACAATCAGAGGTTGCGAAAAGCGACTATTTTCTACTACTCAGAGCTCTTGGCTTTCTAGCACACAGAGTCCAAAGTGGCAACTTTCCCCCAATCTTTCAACTAAGACCTAGAAATTTTTGGGAACTGCCTTCCAAGTAGGAAATGCATACAAATGGAGATTTGGAAGGACGCGTTGACATCTAATCCTATCATCTGATGCACAGAGACACACAACACACTTCTGTGCAGACTCTCTACTTTATAACTTCTGCCACCACCAAAATGTTAGGAACTGAGATATTTTTGATCAGGGACCCTACTTGTAAAGATCTCCAATTCTGCCTCAAATTAATGGAGGTGTGTGTCACCAAACTGTAACGACGCAACACCTTTGTAAATCTGTTGCCACCAGTGAGTTATTCTTGACCACCCGATGTTTCTAAAGCTTGCACCAAAAGAGGTCACTGAGAGAGATTTATGAATAAAGAACTTTAACAGTTTATTTGTTAAGAAAGTTTAAAGCGTGGAGGTTTTAAGGTACACAGAGCTTAGGTGGTTACAGTATCTTCTTAGAGGCACAGATCTTAAGGTTACTAAGTTTCTAAATGGGGTACAATGTTTGACTGTATTTCTCCAAACACTGACTCAACAATATTATAGATACTTTGCAATATTATAGGCCTTTTATCTATCTTCTAGGTTAGCTTTTCAGCCTAACCTACAAACAGCGGTCTTTAAAGGCTTTCTAAACCCTAACTGCCTTTCTGCAGTATCAAAACACAGCCTTTATTCTGTTCTCCTCAGAACAGATAACAGCAGCCTCTCAAAACTGCCACCAGCCGGTCTAACCGCTACTAACCAACTGATGAATTTCAAATCTGGAAATTCTAAGGCTAGTTGTAGGCTCCGCCTCCTGTTGCTATGGCAACGGAACTTCTCAGAGGCCGGGCACTCTAATACTCTCCATTAACCCTTTGTGGTCTAACATTTAATCATCTAACACAATACAAATGTAATAATACAAACCACACATTTAACAATAAATTTAAAAAACCCGCAATACACATAGTGACTTCATTACAACTTCCAATTAAAGTGTTCCCATCAGAGGGCAAGAGGGATCCTCTCACTTCTGCAGGAGTCTACCGTATACCATGCAGCTGTGAACAAGTCAACATAAGAACCACCAAATGCAGCAGCATTGTCCAGATACGAATCAAGGAACGTGAAAGGCACTGCACACTAACTCAAGCAGAGAAGTCAGCCATAGCAGAGCACCCGATGAACCAACCTGGACATGGCATATTATTTGAGAACATAGAAATGCTGGACCTCTCTGATAACCACCATGTCAGACTATACAGAGAAGCCACAAGCATGTGGACAATTTTAATAGGAAGGAGGAAACCATAAAAATGAACAAAATCTGGCTACCAGTATTTAAAAAACAAAAACACTAAACGCAGGACAGTAAATTAAGAACAACACTCAGAAAACAAGGGAATTCCAGACAGGGAAAAAAAATCTGGGCCAGCGAACACCTCCCAGAATCCCTCCAGGCAGCAACCAGCCAGGCTTTGTAGCTGCAAGGCCAATCAATGCTAATCAAGCTGGCCAACTGCAACATTCACACTTGCCTCAAACAGATAAGAGTTCTTTCTCCCATCCTGGATATATCAATCCCACTTGGCTAGTTTCCAGCAGACTTCATAACCTCTGAGGATGCCTGCCATAGATGTGGGCGAAATGTTAGGAGAGAATGCTTCTGAAACATGGCCAGGCAGCCCAGAACACTTACAGCAACCCAGTGATTCCGGCCGTGAAAGTCTTTGACAACACATTGTTCCCATCTAACTTCCGTCAAAAGGCCTCCAAAGTAGGAATGGATACTATGCTCTAAAGCAGGGCTGTCCAACTTCTACCGGCCCAGGGGCCTGAATTCCGGTCACTGATGACCTGGGGGTCCGTAGGGTTAAATATATTTAATTCCATCCTCCCCTCTCCCCTTATTTTAATTTAATATTAAATATATTTAATTCCATCCTCCCCTTCCCCTTATTTTTATTTAATATTAAATATATTTAATTCCATCCTCCCCTCTCCCCTTATTTTAATTTAATATTAAATATATTTAATTCCATCCTCCCCTCTCCCCTTTTTTTATTTAAATATTAATTCCATCCTCCTCCCCCTTATTTTTAATTTAATATTAAATATATTTAATTCCATCCTCCTCCCCTTATTTTTTTATTTAATATTAAATATATTTAATTCCATCCTCCCCTCTCCCTTATTTTAATTTAATATTAATATAATTAATTCCATCCTCCCTCCCCTTATTTTAATTTAATATTAATTCCATCCTCCCCTCCCCCATATTTTAATTTAATAGTAAAAATATTTAATTCCATCCTCCCTCCCTTATTTTTTATTTAATATTAAATATATTTAATTCCATCCTCCCCTCCCCTTATTTTAATTTAATATTAAATATATTTAATTCCATCCTCCCCTCTCCCCTTATTTTTTATTTAATATTAAATATATTTAATTCCATCCTCCCCTCTCCCCTTATTTTAATTTAATATTAAATATATTTAATTCCATCCTCCCTCCTCTAAAGCAGTCAATTCCACCATCAGACAGAACTGAAGTCAGGCAGTACTTTCTAATATTTAGGTGGGATCTCTTTTCTTGCCATTTGAATCCATTGGCTCATCTCTTTAGCCTCCGGAGCAGTAGACAACAAGCTTATTCCAACTTCTGCATCAGTACATGTCAAGCAGTATGGTGTTGAGACTGGAGTCCCGTTTCCAATAATAATAATAATAATAATAATAATAGGTATTATTAATAATTATTATTATATTCCACCCTATCTCCCCAAGAGATCACAGTAGGCATTTTTAAAAATTTTATTATTTATTTTATTTTTCAGGGCGGATCACAGTACAGTCAATTCCACCATCAGACAAACATTCAATGCTTTCGTTTTGGAATAGATGTCTTTAGGACAGAGACAGCCAGAACAGAAAGGTGGTAGGCTGTATCAACATCCAGCTTTCTGGCGCCTTGGAAGGTTGTGCTCGAATCCAGCCACAGGGGGGTGCTGTTGCACCATCCTCCACAATGAAGAGCCAACTGGACTTCCAACAGCTCCCCCTGGTGGCCAGAAGCTGGAATGTTAAATAGCCTCTGTGTCTTTGTCTGTATATGTTGTGTGTCTATGGCAGTGTTTCCCAACCAGTGTGCCGTGGAACACTAGTGTGCTGTGAGCGATCAGCAGGTGTGCCGTGGGAAATTGGCACTCTTCCCCCTCCTAGCAGCTCTTTCTCCCTCTTTCGCTCTCCAAAGATCCTCCCCAAGGCAAAGGAAGGGCTCCGCCAAATGCTGGAAGCTCCACGTCGGTGAATTGGGCAGTGATCGAACCTGGGGGCATCGGGAGGCTGAAGCATTCACAGGTTTCCAAGAAACAAATTGAGCCTCTCTGCTTGGAAATGTTTAATTTTTTTTACTATTTTACTGGATTTTTCGAGAGTTGCCTCCCCCCCCCAAAGGAATTGTTTATAACAGCTTCAGGACATCCATAGTTATCTGGAAGCAAGTTTCACTCAGGGTGAAATTTCACAAGGGTCTGGAGAACAAGCCCTATAAGGAGCTGCTTGAAGAGCTAGGCATGTTTAGCCTGAAGAGGAGAAGGCTGAGAGAAGACATGATAGCCAAGTATAAGTATGTGAGAGGAAGTCATACATATGTTGAGTTCATCGAAACAGGCCCAGGTTTCACACTGAGTGTATAAATACATTTTAAAACATATTAACTATATGTATTACTGTGTTAGAGTGTCATTTTGGTTGGTGGTGTGCCCCAGGATTTTGTAAATGTAAAAAATGTGCCGCAGCTCAAAACAGGTTGAAAAACACTGGTCTATGGCATTGAATGTTTGCCTGTATATGTACATTGTAATCCGCCTTGAGTCCCCTGCGGGGTGAGAAGGGCAAAATGTAAACAAACAAACAAATAAATGAGAATTGTTTTATTGTTCTGTTCCTTATAAAGTACCATGTACAGTTGCTATATAAATAGATTACGATGACAATGATGTGTATTCCCACATGGAAGGGAACTGGACTGGGAGGCCCTTATAGTCTCTTCCAATGATTCAATGAGTAACAGCAAGGACAACGTCTGTCCCAACGGCACCTGATCCATCCTCCTTACCTTAAAGACATCTGTGTGGGTGGGGGCCGGCCGACAGAGCAGGTGGTGCTGCTGTTTGAGGAGTTCTGCTAGTTGCAGCTGGAAAGCGGCTTTGATGTGCTTAATGGCTTCCTTGTCTTGAGGCCACTGGCCGCTGCCCTCCATGTGGCACAGCACTAGAAGGGAACCCAAGAGCATGAGAAACAAAGGACCAACAAAGTGATAATCAAACATCAGAAACCCCTCCGAACCTGGTTCAGAGGCAAAGCTCCCTAGCAAGGCATGCGGATTTCCTTCCCTCCCGCATCAGTCCTGAGTCAAGGGACTCAGGGTGGATCACAATGAACATATACAGGCAAGCATTCAATTGCCTTTAGACCAGGGGTGCTCATTAGGTAGATCGCGATCAACTGGTAGATCACGTAGGGCATCCTGGTAGATTGCAGCCAGGGCGGGAGGAAGGCTCAGTCCCGCCCCGCAGGCTCCTGACGCCGCCCAGGTGCAGAAGGAGGTTGGACTGGATGGCCCTTGGAGGTCCCCTCCTATTCTAGGAACTCATTGTTATTGTTATTATTATTATTATTATCAGAGGCTGAATGGCTATCTGTGAGGAATGCTTTGATTGTGTTTTTTCCTTATGACAGAAGGAGGTTGGACTGGATGGCCCTTGGAGGTCTCCTTCTACTCTAGGAACCTATTGTTGTTGTTGTTACTATTATTATTAGTAGTAGTAGTAGTAGCAGCAGCAGAGGCTGAATGCATTTTATCATCATTATTATTATGAATAAATTCAGGGGCTTATTATTGATTGATTGATTGATTGATTTTATTATTTATGAGTCGCCCTCCACGTCAGTGCTCCGGGCGACTTACACATAAAACACATAAAACAGTTCAATAGTTAAAGCTAAAAGAATAGGAAATTAGTTAAAATAGTTCCAGTAACTCAGGCTAAGTCTGGGAGGTGACCTTAGCCGTAAGCCTTTCGGAAGAGCCAGGTCTTCAATGCGGTCAGGAACTGGGGCATGTCCAGGATAGCTCTCTGCTCCGCCGGCATCAGGTTCCAAAGAACAGGGGCCGCGATGGAAAAGGCTCTCCGTCTTGTGATGTCGAGGCGGGCCTCACTCACACCTGGGATGCGGAGAAGGTCCCTGTTCACTGACGCGCGACCTTAAATGGACTGGTTCGGACAAGCGGTCTTTAAAATAAGCTGGGCCGGCGCCATGGCGGGCCTTAAAGGTAAGCACCAAGATCTTGTGGATGGCTCTGAGCTCGACTGGCAGCCAGTGCAGGCGCTGTAGAGATGGCGCGATATGGCATCTCAGTGGTGTCCCGGTGAGGAGTCTGGCGGCTGCATTCTGTACTAGCTGGATTTTACGGGTGGTTGACTGCGGCAACCCCACGTACAAGGCATTACAGTAGTCCAGCCGCGATGTCACTGTGGCATGGACCACAGTAGCCAGCGCATCTGATGGGAGGTAAGGTGCCAGTTGACGTGCCTGGCGTAGGTGGAAGAAAGCTCCCTTACTTGTCGCAGCAACCTGGGCCTCCAGTGAGAGTCTCGAGTCTAGTATCACACCGAGACTCTTCACCGACGGGGCCGGGATCAGCGGCTCTCCCTCAAAGAGAGGCAGCGGAATGGGTGGCTCTGGGCGTCCCGGCCATAGAATCTCTGTCTTTGATGGATTGATCATGAGTTTGTATGAGCGGAGCCATCTGGTCACTGCCTCTAGTCCTTGTCTGAAATTCTCAGGCACCGATGTTACGCCTGGCTCAAGCTTCAGCAGGAGCTGGGTGTCATCTGCATATTGATAGCACCCAAATCCAAAACTTCTGGCTATGCTTGCCAGGGGTTGGACGTAGATGTTAAAAAGCATTGGTGACAAAATGGCGCCCTGGGGGACTCCACAGTCCAGAGTGGATTTCTTGGACACTTGGCCTCGCCACTCAACACGCTGCGAGCGGCCCCGCAGGAAGGAATCGAACCAGGCCAAAGCTGTGCCTTGAATCTCAATGGCTGATAGTCGCCGCAACAGCAGGTCATGGTCCACTGTATCGAACGCCGCGGTGAGGTATTATACTCATACTTAGTTGAATTCAGTCTTAAAATATATTATATGGCTCTCACTGAAATAAATTTCCAAATATTTTGCTTTTATGGCTCTCTGAGTAGTGGGTAGGTAGATCTTTTTGACTTGGTTGTTTTATAAGTAGCTCTCATGCTGGAAAGGTGTGGGGCACCCCTGCTTTAGAAACACAAACACAAGACAGACAGAGGCAGTTTAATATCTGGCCACCAGGGGGAGCTGTTACACTCCTTCATTCCTCAGCGCGCTTCCTGGAGATCTTTATGGCGTTGTAAATCAGTCAAATGTAGCCTCCCCACTAAGTGGTACCTTAATTTCCTACTTGACAGATGCAACTGTCTTTCGGGTTTGAAAGATCGACAACAGCCTACACAATAGGTCGAGAGCCCACCTCGACTTGGGCAGGCCTCGAACTCATGACCTTCTGGTCAGTAGAGATCTTATGCAGCTGACACCCTGCCAGCTGTGCAAGAATACTTCTGGGTTCACAAATTGTTTCGAAATCGCTTCAAAAGGTAATTTGATTTGAATTTATTCCGAATTACGAAGATTCCGACCGGACCTACCCAGGGCTAGTTCCTTCACTTCCCTTGTGAACAAACACAACCTCAATGAACCCTTCCTTGCCTTTCATTGGGGCGATATAAGCCGGGCAGGGTTTCTCAGCCAAGGGCAACAGGGATTCGCGGTCCTTGATCCTGGCATGATAGGCGTAATCCGGCTTCACGGGAACGGGAGGGAAAACCTGGAAAATGTGCATAGAGGAAAGAAATGGTCAAGGCAATATGGCCTCAGATTAGTCCTACCAACGTAAGAGAAGCCATGCTGACCATAAAACTGATTCCAAACTTGTGAAGTCTGCTTTATGCTGATACCTTGATGAGTCCACTAAAACCACACAAAATGTACACCAAGCAAAGAAAACACGTAGATATAATGATTTTGCAATCGGACATCTACATCTTCTACTAACCCCAAGTGACCAGTCCCCATCTCCGCCCCACCTGCATCTTGCCACGGTAACCCAAGCGACAGTCATCTCAAGGTTACACTACTGTAACGGCCTCTACATAGGCCTGCATCTCAAGCTGGTGTAAAATGTCACGCTTGCTGGCGGGAGTGCCATCTGTTGCACTGGCTTCCAATTGAGTACGAATTGTCTTCAAGCTGACCTTCAAGGCCTTACATGGTCTGGGGCCTGAGGGACCGCCTCACCCCATACGTTCTGAGATCACTGTGCCGCACCCTTTTAACGGTACCATCTGTCCGTCCTGCCATCTCTCAGCACAAGGCAATGAGCCTTTTCAGTCGCTGCCCCAATGCTCTGGAATGTATTGCCAGATGATGTCCGGGCTATGGCGGACCCATTCTGGAGGGCTTGCAAAACTGTACTGTTCAGAATTGCCTTTGATTGATGCCCCTGGAAGCCCATCCAGATTCCACAGTGTATTTTTAACATGTATGTAAACGGCTCAAATAAATAAATAAATAAAATAGATCATCACTCACATCTGTGTAGGAGCGGATGAGGTTCACCATGGCCTCCTCGCCAGTCCCAGAGGGCTACGGAAGAGAAAGGGAACCATCAAAGAAGGTGGGAACAGGAAGAAATCCAGCAGTGGACCATCACAGTTTCAGGACCAAGAATAGGTGGACACAGAAAGCATTGAGCTCTCCCAGGAAAGTTAGCTTCCATTCCATCATTGGTGGAGTTCAGAATACTCTTTGATTGTGGGTGAACTATAACTCCCAGCTGTTGAGCAAGACCTTCGTGTGTGTCTTTCTGCCATTCCTGCCAGGATATCTATGTTGTGTTCAAAGAAACAGGCCCAGGTTTCACACTGAGTGTATAAATACATTTAAAAACACATTAACTATATGTATTACTGTATTAGAGTGTCATTTTGTGTCATTTTGGTTGGTGGTGTGCCCCAGGATTTTGTAAATGTAAAAAATGTGCCGCGGCTCAAAAAAGGTTGAAAAACACTGTTCTAGGGTATTAGGTAATATCCCTCCCAATTTGGCGTCATCTGCAAACTGGATAAGCATGCCTTCTATTCTAATTGAATATTCCTCCACAGTATTCCCTCCATATTTCAACATGTTAAGAAAGATAAAGGTTTCCACTTTATGTCCAGTCGTGTCCGACTCTGGGAGTTGGTGCTCATCTCAGTTTCAAAGCCGAAGAGCCGGCATTGCTCGCAGGCACCTCCAAGGTCATGTGGCCAGCATGACTCTATGCAGCGTCATTACCTCTGCAACTTTGTTACTCCTTCCCACCTGCTACTAAGGAGGCTGTTCAAGTCCTAAACTGGTGCTTGGCTGCTGTAACGGACTGGATGAGAGCTAACAGATTGAAATTAAATCTAGACAAGACAGAGGTACTCCTGGTCAGTCGTAAGGCCAAACAGGGCATAGGGTTACAGCCTGTGCTGGACAGGGTTACACTCTCCTTGTAGACACAGGTTCGCAGCCTGGGAGTGATCCTGGACTCATCGCTGAGCCTGGAACCCCAGGTCTCTGCGGTGGCCGGGAGAGCTTTTGCACAGCTCAAGCTTGTGCACCACCTGTGGGAAGTTAGACTTGGCCACGGTGGTCCATGCTCTGGTTACATCCCGTATAGACTACTGCAACACTCTCTACATGGGGTTGCCTATGAAGACTGCTCGGAAGCTGCAATTAGTCCAGCGCGCAGCAGCCAGAGTACTAACGGGAGCGGGGTACAGGGAGCACACAACTCCCCTGTTGCGCCAGCTCCACTGGCTGCCAATTAGCTTCCAAGCACAATTCAAAGTGCTGGTGTTGACCTACAAAACCCTGTACAGTTCCGGCCCAGTTTACCTGTCCGAACGTATTCTCCCCTATGAACCATAAAGAGTGCTAAGATCGTCTGGAGAAGCCCTGCTCTCGGTCCCACCACCTTCGCAGGCGCATCTGGTGGGGACGAGGTACAGGGCCTTTTCTGTGGTGGCCCCCGGCTGTAGATTTCCCTCCAAAATGAAATTAGATCCGCCCCGCCCCTTCTAACTTTTAGGAAGCAGGTGAAAACGTGGCTGTGCAATGAGGCCTTCGCAGAATGAAGGAGGAGATTGCGAATCGACTACAGTCGCTAACCACTTGATACAGACTGAATATACGGATTGAGTTGGACTTGATTTTACTTTGGCGAAAGGCTTTTAAAATGTATTTATTGTATTTGTATTTGATAATTTTATTGTAAATTTATGATGTTTTAGATTTTAAATGTTAGCATGTAATACTTGCTGTTTGCCGGTCTGAGTCCCTCTTCGGAGGTGAGAAGGCCGGGGTATAAAGGTTTTAAATAAATAAATACCTTCCCGCTGAAGCGGTACCTATTGATCTACTCACATTTGCATATTTTTGAACTGTTAGGTTGGCAGGAGCTGGGCTAACAGCGGGACCTCACCCCACTCCCAGATTCAAGCCGTCAATCTTGTGGACAGCAGGTTTAACCCGCTGAGCCAAGAGGAAGGAACATCAAGCCAACCCTGACCGGGACTGCCTTCCACCTGGAAACCGATGTTCTCACTGCAGGAGAACATGCAGATCAAGAATAAGGCTCCACAGCCACCTACGTATCCACCAGCAAGACGCTACACTTGGAGGACCATCATCCTCGGGCTACGAGGGATCAACGAAGTAAGTAAGTAAGTAAAGTACTTCCAATCATAGCAAAAGATAATTTTGCAAACCAGGTTACAAGGAAAATAATAATAATACACAGCTTGGAGTATAAAAGGCAGCCTTCTGCATCTTCAGTTTCCCCAGCTGACAAATAAATAAATGTCAATCAGCTAGAACAGGGGTGCTCATTAGGTAGATCGTGATCTACTGGTAGATTGCCCAGGCCTGGTGTAGGGCCCTGGTAGATCGCAGGCAGGGTGGGAGGAAGGCTCAGTCCTGCCCCGCAGGCTCCTGATGCCACCCAGGTGCTGCCGGCCAGTCAGCGTGGCGACAGCGTGACCAGCGTCGCTATAGCCCATATGGGAGCCATTCCTTCCTCCCTTTCTTCTCATCCTTTCTTCCTTCCCTTCTTTCCTCCCTCCTTCTGTTCTTCCTTCTCCTTCCCTTCTTTCCCCTCCCTCCCTTCTGTTCTTCCTTCCTCTCTCTCCCCCTCCTTTCCTTCCTTCCTTCTTCCTTTCCTTCCTTCCCTACCTCCCATCCTTTCTTCCTTCCCTTCTTTCCCTCCCTCCCTTCTGTTCTTCCTTCCTCTCTCTCCCTCCTTTCCCTTTCTTCCTTTCCTTCCTTTCTCCCCTCCTTCTTGCCTTGCCTTCTTTCCTTCCTGTTTCCTCCCTCCCCCATTCCTTCCTTCCTTCCTTTCCTTCCTCTCTGCCTTGAACATTTGCTGTTCGTTGTGGGGTTTCTGTGTGGGAAGTTTGCCCCAATTCTGTTGTTGGGGGGGGGGGGGGTTCAGAATGCTCTTTGATTGTAGGTGAACTATAAATCCCAGCAACTACAACTCCCAAATGACAAAATCATTTTTTTTAGTGATGGTCACTCCTCGTAGGTGTCTTGTGGCCAAATTTGGCAGCAATTCGTCCAGTAGTAAGAAATCAGTTTGTGCGTGTCAATTGTAAAATAGGATGTGTGGAAGGGCCCTGGGTGATCTGAGATCCTTTCCACACAGTTTATTTGTTATTTATTTATTTGTTAGGTTTATTGGCCGCCACTCCCAGCCGGCTCGGGGCGGCTTGCATCAAGAACCACAATAAAACAACAAATCTACAACAGCAATAAAACCACAAGGATAAAACAATTCCTAAGAGATAACACAAGTCCTAGGGCAGGGGTGCTCAGAACGGTGATCGGGATCACCAGGGTGATCTTCGGGCCTCATCCTGGTGATCTTCAGGCCCCTGACCAGGTTTTTTGATGTTGGTCCTCTTCACGCGCCCCTGCACGCTGCAAAGAAGTCCTCCGTCATTGCTCCTCCCCGCTCCCTGCTCGCGTGCCGCCTCCAAAAGCTCCAGAGTTCAAGAGGCAGAATGGGCCCCCTCTTTTGGATTCCTCCTCCCCCTTCTGTCCTTCTCCAGCCACTCAGAGTCGTAGGAGACCAAAGGGGGCGGGCCTGGATGACGCGATGCATGGCTGGCCCCGTGCACATGCGCAGAAGCGCCCATTCTGCCTCTCTGACTTCTCGTGAGCTCTTGGAGGCAGCACGCATGCTGGCAGCGTGGAAATAGGAGCAACGACGGATGTGAAGAAGAAGGACGCTTTGGGGTCATTTCCTTACCGCATCTCAAAGGTCAGTCCTTTTACTTTGGGGTGGGTGCTTGATTGTTCTGTGGCATGTCTCTTTGTTTATTTTTAATGTTTAAAAATGGCCTTTTAGCTCCAAAGCCTCTCTGCTTGCTTTGTTCCTTGAGGAATATATGCTGGGGAATATGGAAATGTGGGAGAAATGGGGTGGTTGGATGTATTTTTGCATGCCCCTTTGTTTACCTTGCTGAGTATTAAATGGCCTTGCAGTTCAAAAGCCTCTCTTCTTACTTTCTGGCTGATAATATGTGTGGTAATATGGCAGTGTGGTTGGATGTATTTTTATGCTCTGTTTTATATTGTTATTAAATTAAAATGTTGATGTTTTATAACTTCATTTTATGTAAACTGCCCCGAGCCTGCTGGAAGGAGCGGTACATAAAAATGAATAATAAATATAAATAAATAAATAAGAAAATAGTTATACGTTTTACATTTCTGGGTAGGTGATCTTTGGGACTTGGTTTTTTAATCAGTAGCTCCCATGCTGAAAAAGTGTGAGCACCCCTGTCCTAGGGGATAGCACATTACAACTCAAAGGCCTGACGGAATAGGGCCGACTTGCAGGCCTTCCGAAAAGGCAACAGATTACGCAAGGCCCGAGCCTCCGGGGGTAGCGCGTTCCAGAGAACTGGGGCGATGATGGAGAACGCCCTTCTCCATGTTGAAGTTAGGTGGTATTGTTTGACATTGGGCACAGCTAGAAGATTCCAGTCTTCACATCTAAGTGTTCTCATGGGACAGTATGGGGTTGGGCGGTCCCTCAGGTACACTGGCCCCAGACCATGCAAGGCCTTAAAAGTCAAGACTAGCACTTTGAAGGTGATCTGGTACTCAATAGGAAGTTAGTGCAGTTGGAGTCACTAAAGACAAAGCAGTAAGGCCACGCTACATAGGAATCGGGTACCGAAAAAAATCGAACCCAAGAAAGACTTATACAAGCGATGTTATATCTTCCCCACAGACCGAACTGGAAGACTATTTCACTATTCTAATGATTCTAGCTTTATCTATTACTATGCTCTCTACCTTCTTTCCTCATCTCTTCGTACTGCTCACATTCCCTCTTCTCTCCTTCCCTTTGAACTTTCCTATCACTTCTTTTTCTGCTTTCTTCTTCTTTTCTACAATCTGTATTTTACTTATGTAATAAAAACTTCATTTTTTTAAAAAAGGAAGTTAGTGCAGTTCCCGCAGAATTGGTGTAATGTGGCAGCTCGCAGGAGCTCCTGCGAGCAACCGAGCTGCGGCGTTCTGCACCAGCTTGAGTTTCCGGGTCACCGACAGAGGCAGGCCAATGTAGAGAGCGTTACAGTAGTCTAACCTTGAGATGACCGTGGCTTGGATCACCGTGGCCAAGTCATGCCGAGACAAGTAAGGGGCCAGCCTCCTAATCTGGCGAAGATGGAAAAACGCCACTCTGCTGACAGCAGAGATTTGCACCTCCATTGACAGCAGATGGTCCAAAAGAACTCCATTGCTCTTGACTGAAGACGACGGGCATAACACCACGCTGTCAAGGGTCGGAAGCTGGACATCCCTACCGCCCGGACGACCCAGCCAGAGGATCTCCGTCTTCGCTGGATAAAATCCCATGTTATCTGCTTTGAATCAGATTATATGGCAGTGTGGACTCAGAAAACCCAGTTCAAAGCAGATATTGTGTTATATGTTTCACATTTTTGTAGTGGGGAGGTAGATCATTTTGACTTGGTTGGTTTATAACAGGGCTGTGAACAGGCGGTGTTAGCACCCTGAGCCCCTTCCTCCGATTAAGACTTGTTTTAATAAAATGCCAAATTAAAAGAAAAATAAAATAAATAAATAAATAAAATACCTACTCTCCGGGTTTACAGATGGCATCCGGATGTGTCAGCAGACAGAGCGAAAGGCTCGTGAGGGGGCAGAAATCAGCCTGTGGCATGTGCTTCACGATAGCTACCCGAAAATCTCGGGTCCCGCGGATTTGCGGCCGGCCTGGGCGCGCACCTCCTCCTCCCCGCGGCTGCTTCCAGGCCAGCCCCATTCCCTCAGAGAGAGGGAGGAGAGTGAGGCAGGGAAAGCCCCTCCTGGCTCCGTCCTCTTCCTGTGGAGGGCCCTCGTGTCCCGCCCTGCGGATGGGAGAGCCGCCGCGCCCGGCCTGAGCTTGGCCTCGGCTCCAGCGGGGCTCTTCGGGAACGGTGGCGGTGTTGGTGCTTCGGCCCTGTGGTGGGGCTCTCGCAGTATGGGTAAGGAAGGGCCTGGCTCGAATCAATCAATCTAAAAACAGTGGGACGTTGGGGGAGGGGGGGAGGGGTCCCTCAGTGGCGGTTTCCTGGCGACGCTTCCTTCCCCTCCTCCGCGCCCCCTTCCCCCTTCAGGGAGGGAGGGAGCTCTTTGGGCCTCCTCCACCCGCCTCTGGGAAAGGAGGCCCCATCAAGCCCTGCGACGGCATTGAGGTGTTTGGGGTTTTTTGGTGTGTCCCAATTTGAGTGTGGACTCAAATAACTCAAAGGTATTAGGAAACATTCCCCCAAATCCACCAGTGTTCCCATTTGGGTATATTGAGTATTCATGCCAAGTTTGGTCCAGATCCATCATTATTTGAGTCCACAGTGCTCTCTGGATGGAGGTGAACTACAACTCCACAACTCAAGGTCAATTGTAGGTAAATTGGAGCCGGGGAGAGGGAGCGGAGCCGGGGGCGGAGGCAGACCCTTCAGCCCCCCAGGTGATCAGTGACCGGAATTCCGGCTCTTGGGCCCGTAGAAGTTGGACAGCCCTGGTTTATAAGTAGCTCGCATGCTGGAAAAAGTGTTAGCACCCCTGAGCTAGAAGATTAAGACATGTTTTTGTCTAGCTGCCAACACAAGAGAACAGTTGCCTGAAACATCAATCTCTTATGTGACAGGTGTCAGAGGAAGAAAAGGCTCTGCCTTATATACAGATGGCATCCGGATGTGTCAGCAGACAAAGCGAAAGGCTCGTGGAAGGGACAGAAATCAGCCGATGTTCCATGTGCTTCCGGTAATAGAAGCCGAGGGAGACGCTCCTTGAAAAAGAGCAAAACAGATGCAAAGCAAAACAAATCGTGGGTGAAGGGCGCCACCTCTAGACCAGCCTCATCCACTATCCACAATGGCTTTGGACCAGCAAAAATTGTATTACAATCTAGCCAACTTGGGGCCTCGCTCCAGGTGTTTTGGACTTCAACTTTCACAATTCCTAACAGCTGGGGGGGGGGGGGCGAGGCTGTTAGGAATTGTGGGAGTCCAAAACACTTTTTAACCCAGTTTGGATGCGGATGTCCTTCTCTCCCGCGTCAGTCCTGGGCGAGAGCCGTGTTTAACCCAGTTTGGATGTGGATTAATTAATTAATTTATTTATTTATTTGTATTCCGCTCTTCTCACCCTGATGAGGACTCAGAGCGGATTACAGTACACATACTTAGCAGACAATTCCTGCTGTTTCGACGTACATAACATATAGACGAACAGAGGCAAACTCTGGCCACCAGGGAGAGCTGACGCACTCCTCGTCTCTCAGCGTTCTTCAGCGTCCCTTGTTGTTCCTTCTGCATTCCTTAGCATTCCTGGAGTTCTTTTAATGGCCTCATAATTCAGTCAAAATTTGCCTCCCCACTTAATGTGGTACCTTTATCTCCTACTTGACAGATGCAACTGTCTTTCAGGTTGCAAAGGTCAGCAGCAGGCTACACTTAAAGGTCGAGCACCCACCTCGACCCGGACAGGCCTCGAACTCATGACCTACTGGTCAGAGAGATCTTATGCAGCTGACACTTAGCCAGCTGCGCCACATTCCCTTTGCTCCCCTCCCCCCCCTTTTCTGGAATAAAACATCTACTTTCAAAGGAAAGACCACCCAATGAAACAGGAAATAACACTTTAAAACCATTAACGAAGGATTCAGAAGTCTCGGAAGTTTTGAAAAGTTTTGAACTTTTTTCTGTGAAAATTGGAATTGACTTTTGATCTGAACCACCAGTGCCCCCTACATCTGGAACGGGTTTTGAACCACTTATTTTGATCAAACAGCCCAGTATTTACCACTAAGGAGAAGGCTGACTCAAGTGAGTTTTTAACTCTTCTCAGGAAGATCCTATTTTATACAAAAGGTTACGATCTCGAACAAGATCATGCCTTTTCCAAAAGATTCCTGGTTTTCCCAAAAGGTTTTGAATGCCATTTTCCAAAAGGTTATGGTTTTCCAAAAGCATTTAGATCTGGGTCTCAACCCCGAGATATTTCATTATACCTGTATATGCAAATACAGAGTTTTTTTTTAAAAAAAATATGGAAACAAAAATCCAAACTATTTCTGGTCTCAAGCACAGGGCTAATTCTAGTCAGTCTATGTAAACATTGATAATATTCTGGAATGAACTTTTTAAAAAATCTAAATTATTAATCATCATTCAAAAAAGTTAGCATTTTTTTTACAAAACAAATTCCAAAATGATTGTCAAATTTGTCAGTAAGTTAATTCAAGCACCGGGAATGTGGCGCAGCTAGCTAAGGGTCAGCTGCATAAGATCTCTCTGACCAAGTAGGTCATGGGTTCGAGGCCTGCCCGGGTCGAGGTGGGTGCTCAACCTTTAAGTGTAGCCTGCTGCCAACCTTTGCAGCCCAAAAGACAGTTGCATCTGTCAAGTAGGTGATAAAGGTACCACATTAAGTGGGCAGGCAAATTTTGACTGAATTATGAGGCCATTAAAGAACTCCAGGAATGCGGAAGAACAACAAGGGATGCTGGAAACGCTGAGAGATGAGGAGTGCGTCAGCTTCCCCTGGTGGCCAGAGTTTGCCTCTGTTCGTTTATATGTCTGTTTGTGGAATAGCAGGAATTGGCTGCTAAAGCAGTGTTTCCCAACCTTTTTTGAGCCGCGGCACACTTTTTACATTTACAAAATCCTGGGGCACACCACCAACCAAAATGACACAAAATGACACTCTAACTCAGTAATACATATAGTTAATATGTTTTTAAATCTAGTTTTTACATCTCAGTGTGAAACCTGGGCCTGTTTCGATGAACACAACATAGATATCCTGGCAGGAATGGCAGAAAGACACAAACTTTCCACACAGAACTCCCATAACCAAGAGAAAATGCTATAAGAGTTTGGTGGGCATTGACCTTGAGTTTTGGAGTTGGAGTTCACCTATATCCAGAGAGCACTGTGGACTCCAACAATGTTGGATAAGGGCCAAACTTGGCATGGAACTCAATATGCCCAAATATGAACGCAGATGGAGTTCAGGGGAAATAGACCTTGACATTTGGGAGTTGTAGTTGCTGGGATTTATAGTTCCCCTACAAAGAGCATTCTGAACCCCACCAATGATAGAAGTGGGCCAAACTTTCCACACAGAACCCCCAGGAGGCAAGAGGAGGTCTCTACTTGGGAAAAGGGAGGAGGGCCTTCCCAATACATGGAGAGGGAGAGACCAAGTAGACAACGGGTGGGGAGGGGGGTGTTTGTAATTTTGTGCCTTTATCGAGGTAGGCTTCTTAGGGTTTTTATACTTCAACACACTAGACTCTCCCCCCCCCCTCCGAAGTTCCAATTTCCCACGGCACACCTGATGATCGCTCACGGCACACTAGTGTGCCCCGGCACACTGGTTGCGAAACACTGGTCTAAAGTATGTGTATCTGTAATCCACTCTGAGTCCCCTTCGGAGTGAGAAGAGTAAAATATAAATAAAGTAAATAAATAAAATAAATAAATAAACCTATGGATTTCAATCTCCATGCTCATGTAGATCGTTTCCATATCATTCAAAGGCAACATTTACGTCATATGTGCCCAGAACATCACTGCGTTCAGAGGGGCTCAACATGCTGGAGGTTCCTGGCATGAAGACCTGTAAGCTATCCAGTACGCGACAGAGGCCGTTTTCAATGGCCGCGCCGACCTTATGGAACTTGCTGCCAGCGGAGACACGAGCTTTACGGGACCTAATGACATTTCGTAGGTCCTGTAAGACCTGGCTGTTTAGACAGGCATTCGGTGCTTGACCAGTACCTACCATAATCTGCCACTCTGCCGTGTTGCTGTCATTGCACTACGTGCCGACTTACTGTAGTTTTATTGTAGGGGGTAGGAGTTTTAAATTGGTTTTAAATGGGTTTTTATGATGTTGTTTTATGTCTTTTAACCTGGTATGTTTTGTGTGCTGTAAACCGGTCTTGGCTTCGGATAGAGCGGTCTATCAAGCCAAAACAATAAATAAATAAATAATTAAATAAATAACCAGGATTCAGGAATGTGAAAAAGGAAAAGAAAAGAAAAAGAGGAAGGAAGGAAGGAAGGAAGGAAGGAAGGAAGGAAGGAAGGAAGGAAGGAAGGAAGGAAGGTCTTACCTCTCGCCCCATTTTGATTACAGACTCCAGCAGGCCTCCTGTGTAGCAGATGGAAGAATCCGGAATATCCATGTGTCTACAGGGATAGAGAAAAACAATTTGAGGGAAATTACAAAACAGGAACAAATATATTCATCCCAATCAACTTCCTTCCTTTCCCACGTTTTCTACTCTTTCCAAGAAAAGTGTAACACAGTGCCCAATGAAGCCTTAGTGTATTCTCTAAGTTTTCGTGGCCAGAATCACTGGGTTGCTGTGAGTTTTCCGGGCTGTCTGGCCATGTTCCCGAAGCACTCTCTCCTGACGTTCTGCCCGCATCCATGGCAGGCATCCTCAGAGGTTGTGGGGTCTGGTGGAAACTAGGAACATGGGGTTTATATATCTGTGGAAAGTCCAGGGTCATATACCTGGACATTCCACAGACATATAAAACCAACCCCTCCACACAGCCTCCAATGGCACATCAATGGCACATCAATATAGTTACAGCTCCAGTATAAAAGCTGTCTCTCAGTCTGTTTGTCCTTGCCTTTGTCACTCTGTGCTGTACCTGTTAGGGCGTGTAAGAAATCAGTTAGTGTGTGTGTCAACTGTAAAATAAGGATGTTCCGGATGTAGGGGGTGCTGGCGCTTCGAATCTGATTGACTTCCGAAATTTTTCGAAATTTTTTTAATGAATTTTTGGGAAATTTCGGAATGGCTTCGTTAATGGCAGACACGCATACGCAGTAAGAGAGAAACAGCACTGGCAGACAAAGAAACAGCATTGGTTAAACACCCAGCGCAGTAAGAGAGAAACAGCAGAACTGGGTTAAACACCCAGTTTGGACGCGGAGGTCCTTCCCTCCGCGTCAGAACTGGGACAAGAGCTTTATATGGAAGGGAAGGCCAGGGAAGGTAAACCCACCGATTCCTTTATGAAAATGGTGGCAGTGGCTTCAAATTGGCAAATTGACTTTGCTTAAATCGCCTCAAAATCACTTCAGCTAATTTAACCCGAATTCATTCCGATTTTACGAACATTCCGACAAACCTATGCAGTCCTAAAGAGTATGTGTAGATGCCGGATCAAACATGAACTGATTTTACATTACGCCACAAAATATACCCTGTGCCAGATGGTAATATATATATATTAGCACCGGGAATGTGGCACAGCTGGCTGGGTGTCAGCTGCATAAGATCTCTACTGAACAGAAAGAAGGTCATGAGTTTGAGGCCTGCCCAGGTCAAGGTGGGCTCTCGACCTATTGTGTAGCCTGTTGTCCACCTTTGCAACCCAAAAGACAGTTGCATCTGTCAAGTAGGAAATTAAGGTACCACTTAGTGGAGAGGCTAAATTTAACTGATTTACAAGGCCATAAAAAGGATCTCCAGAAAACACGCTGAGGAATGAAGGAGTGCGACAGCTCCCCATGGTGGCCAGATGTTAAATTGCCTCTGTCTGTCTTGTGTGTTTGTGTGTCTAAATGTAATGTCCCCTGAGTCCCCTACGGGGTGAGAAAGGCGGAATAGAAATAAATAAATAAATTATATATTTATTTATTTATTTATTACCTCAAACTTCCTATACCGCCACTCCCGAAGGCTCGGAGCAGTTTACAGCTTGAACATAGAATACATAGTACACGAACAAAACAGTACAGCACAAGAGGGAGGTACTACACCTAAGGCAGGGGAGGGGGAGCCGGGGCTCATGACCACATGGGTCAATGAGCTGTCCAGAGGTCTAGCCAGCGGTGGCTCGACCATCGAACGAGGGGAGCCTAGGAGGGCCCCACAGGTCCAGCAATGTCCTTAGAGTCCCCAGATCTGTTGGGAGACGGTCACCACAGGCCTGTGGGTCCGATCTCCCCGTCACCAGGATGTCAGATCTCCTGGTTTGGGGATTCGCCAACGGGGTCACTCTGCGTCTGAAGTTGGCATTCCAGAAGGTCCTGGCAGAGAACCTCCTGGGTGCCTCAAGGCCGGTCCTCGCAGACCTCTCCCTCCTGGTTCCAGGGGCTCTAGGAGTCTCCCCCTGCGGAGAGGTCCGAAGAGTCCTGAATCGGAGGGACTTCTGGGGCCTTACCGCCTCCGATGAGGGTCGCCCCTTCACCGACGGAGCAGTGGGAGACCCAGTTCTAGGGGCTCGACCTCCGCGGGAGGGAGCCATCTCAGTATATATATATACACACACACACATACATATGCTGTATCCACATATTCTCACCAAATAAAGGTTGGAAACTGCTGGCTTTTGCAGTCACGTCCAGTTCTGTGACTCCATGATGCTTCCCTGTAACTCAAGCTCCATAACATTCTGGACTGCAACCATGTCCCTTCTTCCACCAATGATGGATCTTTCCCACTTCTATTTTTTCCCATAGGCACAAAAAAGAGCCACCATCACGCTACTCACAATTGTAAGAGGTGGCGGATGATCTGTTCCGGAATGAGGCGTTTCTGGCTCACGTTCGGCGCATCCCACAAAACGGCTTCGCAGATGGCACCGTCTTGGAAACGCCGAAGCTCTGAGCGTTGTCCCCAAAACTGCCGGAACTCCATTGCCTGTAGAAAGAGCCATCGAAGGGCGGTTACGTAGAGAAATTCCAGAATCAAAATTCAAATATTATTTTCCCCATCCTACCACCCCCATTCCCACCCGTGAACCACACCCAAGACTTCCGATATCACACCATATGGAACTAGTATCTAACAAAACTCTATTCTTCTTATTACACTAATACAGCTCCCATTTGGCTTTTCCAAACTTTATTTATTTTTGTCTTCTTTTTCAAATGTCCAAAGGCCAGCCTCCATTTTCTAGCCAGCTCTTCTTTGTTTCCTCCCCTGATGACATTGGCAACCTTGGCTATTTGGATATACCGTATATACTCGAGTATAAGCTGAGGTTTTCAGTCCCCCTTGGCTTATACTCGAGTCAAAGTTATTTATTATTTTACTCTATTACTAGCTTCCCCTTGCCAAGCATTGCTTGCAGCCCAGTTTGTGTATATGTGCTTTGTGTGTGTATATATTTGTGTATACAAATCGAAACAATAAATAAATTATCCAAATCTATATTTTTCCCTAAGACCCTGGCTCAGGAAACCATTCGTCTCTTAGAAATCTTTAGGTCCTGCTGGTGACTCTATATCAGGCATGTGCAAACTTTGCTTTGGACTTCAACTCCCACAATTCCTAACAGCTCGTTCCAAACACTTGGAGGACCGAAGTTTGCCCATGCCTGCTCTGTATGGTCAACCTCCATTATAAGTTGACTACATAGTTGTGTTGAAGGAACTAATGATTCCTGGGGAAGTGTTCTCCAACACAATGCTATCGTCAACAACCATAGAAGTTGACCATACAGTCAACCTTGGAAGACATATGGTGCATCTACATGTAGAGTTAATGTTGTTTGACCCCCCCCCCCCCCTAACTGCACTAGCTCCTGGATGTTGTAGTTTGGTGCCTGGGGATTCTGTGAATGTTCGAGGTAAACATTGACCACCAGGACATTGTACCAGCTTCACCTCAGGTTTGTCCGCTTCAGGCCCTCTCTCCAAGACGCTGGTCGCAAAATCAAGGCTCAGCAAAAGCCCAAACGACAGGGACCCGACATCTCTGTGCTTTGGCGGATCCACGTTGATGGACCACTGCAAAGAAAGACAAAGGGAACAAAGCCACTTTAGCCATTGCCTCGTGTTCCTTCCGTCTTTAGCAGGCATGCGCAAACTTCGGCCCTCCAGATGTTTTGGTAGGCTGTCAGGAATTGTCCAAAACACCTGGAGGGCCAAAGTTCACCCATGCCTGCTCTATAGGATGAAGCTAATAGCAAGAATCCTTCTTAATTATCAGTGATTCCATTACCGGCGGTGTCTGGGGCAAGGTGTGGGTCAGCAGCACGATCCGTCGGCCCAGCCCTCGTTCAAGCAAACGGAGGAGGAAAGGCAGAGTTGCCGCCATGTAGTTCCCTCCGTGGTCCATCAGTTCATTGAGAAGCTTCATCTTCTTGCAGGCGGCCTGCAGCTTCGAAACATGCCTCAGACTGAGGCAGAAACAAGAAACACTGCCATTACTCAGTGAGCAAGCAACAGGCATAACACTATGTAATATGATTTTTGTTCCTGGGTTATATATGTAATTTCCTACACACACACACACACACATAAATAATATGTTCGTTTTGGGACCCAAATCACTCAAAAACCACTGGACGAAATTACACCAAATTTGACCACAAGACATCTATTAACGCAAGGAGTGACCATCACTCAAAAAAAAAATCACCAAAAAAGTGAAAATAACTTTAAAATCCAAAAAATGTTTTTAAAAAATGACACAGCGCATGTGCGCAAATTATTTCAATGGCCCCGCTCCTCCTGCGCATTGACACAGCAAGCACAAGAGGCACCACCGACTATCCTCCCTCTTCCAGCCAGGGCGGGAGCTAGGAACAGATGGCACAATGGTGGGGGAAGCCTAATTCGCCACCAGGGATGGAAGGAAACAAGGTAAGAAGGAAGGAGAGGAGCAAAGGAGAGAAGGAAAGAGAGAAGGAAGGATGGAAGCAAAGAGCAAAGGAAGGAAGGAAAGGAAGAGGTAGAGAAGGAAGAAAAGAGAGAATGAAGAATGGGAAAGAAAAAGGGAGGGGAAGTAAGGAAAGAGGGAAGGAAGGAGAGAAAGACACAAAGGGAAGGAAGGAAAGAGGGAGGGAAGGAAGGAAATAAGGAGAGAAAGAGGGAGAGAAGGAAGCAAAGAAGGAAAGAGAGAAGGAAGGAAGTAGAGAAGGAAGAAAGGAGAGAAAGAAGAATGGGAAAGAAAAGAGGAGGGGAAGGAAAGAAAGAGGTAGAGAAGGAAGGAAGAAGAGAAAGAAAGATAAAGGAGAAGGAAGGAAAGAGGGAGGGAAGGAAGGAAAGGAGAGAAAGAAGGAGAGAAGCAAAGAAGGAAAGAGACAAGGAAGGATGGAACCAAAGAGTGAAGGAAGGAAGGAAAGAGGTAGAGAAGGAAGAAAGGAGAGAAAGAAGAATGGGAAAGAAAAAGGGAGGGGAAGGAAGGAAAGGGGCAGAGAAGGAAGGAAGGAGAGAAAGAAAGACAAAAAAGGAAGGAAGGGAAGAGGGAGGGAAGGAGAGAAGGAAAGAAGGAGAGAAACAGGGAGAGAAGCAAAGAAGGAAAGAAAGAAGGAAGGGTGGAAGCAAAGAGCGAAGGAAGGAAGGAAAGGGGTAGAGAAGGAAGGAAGAAGAGAAGGAAAGACAAAAAAGGGAAGGAAGGGAAGAGGGAGGGAAGGAAGAAGGAAAGAAGGAGAGAAAGAATCACCCGCATCGATGGCAGGCATCCTCAGAGGTTGTGAGGTCTGTTGGAAATGAAGCAAGTGAGATATCTATCTATCTATCTATCTGGAATGTTTAGTGTGGGAGAAAGAAAGAAATTGTTCACCTTGATTAGTACTATTTATTTATTTATTTCCATCATTTTTACCCCGCTCTTCTCACCCTCACAGGGGGACTGAGAGCAGCTAAATAGCCTTGCAGCTCCAAAGCCTGGCTGGTTGCTGCCTGGGGGAATCCTTTGTTGGGAAGTGTTAGCTGGCCCTGATTGTTTCCTAATTTAACTAATTTACAAGGCCATAAAAATCTCCAGCAAGCATGAGGGGAATGAGGAAGCACTTCATCAGTGTCACAGATGGACGATGAAGCGACAGCTCCCCTGGTGGCCAGGAATAAAATTGGAATATTAAATAGCCTCTGAGTGTTTGTCTATATGTGTTGTGTGTCTATGGCAGTGGTTCTCAACCTGGGGGTCGCGACCCCCAGGGGGGTCACGGAGCCATTTTCGGGGGGTCACGAAGGGGCCTGGGTTGGCCCCGCCCCATCATCCTGCTCAAAAATGCTGCCGGCCCCGGTGCCGGGAAACAGCCAGGCAGTCCAGGTCCGCTCCTCCTCCTCCTGTTCCCACAGGGCTGCAGGGAGTCAGGAGGAGGAAGAGGAGCTTAGAAGCAAAGGCCCTCCTCGCCCCCTGGCGAGCTCAGCAGGGCTCCTTTGCGCGAGGCCGTGTGCGCCGCCTCCCTCGCACTCCCGCCAGCCGGCAAGGGCGCATGGGAGGCGAAAGCTTGCATGGGTAGAAGGTCAGACTAGGTGGCCTTTAGATGCAGAGGGAGGGAGGGAGGGAGCAAAGGAGCCCCCCGCTGCCCTCCTCCCTGCCTTCCCTGCAGGCTGCAAGGCAGGCAGAGCACCCAAAAAAAAAAACCGACGCGAAAAGGCAGTGTGTGTGTGTATGGGAGAGAGGAGTGAAGGGCCCATTGCTCCTTCCTCCACGCAGGCCGTGGGGACTGGAGCCGCATGCAGGGTCTCCCCAGGAGGAGGAGGGAGAGAAGGAAGGTGCTGATGCCCTTTTCTTTCAAGTCCTTGACTTCCTCTCTGCTCCCCTTTCCCTGAAACCCTCTGGCGGGGGCAGAGACCTGGCTGGGTTGCTCTGAGTTTTTCCCTTCCTTACCAATGTGCCCCCGATGACAAATGCCCCTTTTTGTTTTTCCCCAGGGCGCAGGATTTCCTTCCTCCCCCCCCCCATTCAATTCCTTCCCTTTCTTCTCTCCCCCCCCTTTCTCCTTGCTTCCTTCCTTTTTTCCTTCCTTGCTTACATCTTTGCGGCTGTTAGGAATTATGGGAGTTGAAGTTCAGACACCTGGAGGGCTTAAGTATCATTTTTGTGATTTATCACTATGCTTTAATTATATTCAATTTGTAACAATGAAAATACACCATATATATCAGATTACTGGGCTGCTGTGAGTTTTCCAGGCTGTATGGCCATGTTCCAGAAGCATTCTCTCCTGACTGCACTTATGGCCGGCATCCTCAGAGATTCTTGGGATCTGTTGGAAACTAGGCAAGGGAGGTTTATATATCTGTGGAATGGTGTCCAGGGTGGGGAAAAACTCTTGTCTGTTGGAAGCAAGTTGGAATTAATCACCTTGATTAGCATTGCAAAGCTTTGCAGCTTCAAAGCCTGACAGACTCCTGCCTGGGGGAGATGTTAGCTGGCCTTGATTGTTTCATGCCTGGAATTCCCCTGTTTTCAGAGTGTTTTTTCCCCTCACTGTCCTGATTTTAGAGTTTTTAATACTGGTAGCCAGATTTTGTTCATGTTCATGATTTCCTCCTTTCTGTTGAAAATTTCCATGTGCTTCGTGTGGCTTTTCTGTGTTGTCTGACATGGTGGTTGTTAGAGTGGCCAAGCATTTCTGTATTCTCAAATAATATTCTGTGTCCAGGTTGGTTCATCAAGTTCTCTGCTATGGCTGAGTACTCTAGTTGAATTAGTCTGTTGTGCTTTTCATGTTCCTTGATTAATGTTTGGGTGCTGTGTTTGGCGATCCCTATGTATATTTGCCCACAGGTTGGCAGTCCCTATGTAGATTTGTCCTGCAGGACCTCTGCAGGAGTCTATTGTATACCATGCAGCTGGTGACAATTCTACACAGGGATTGCCAAAAGCAGCATTCCCCAAAACATGAATCAAGGAACATGAAAGGCACTGCAGACTGATTCAGCCAGAGAACTCAGCCATAGCAGCACACTTGATAAATAATTGGATTTAATATTTATTTATTGTTTATTTATTTATTGTTCGGTCTTATATTCCGCTCCTCCCTGCAGGCTCGGGGCGGATAACAGCATAAAAATAGGCAACATGTACCAACCATGCGGCCGTACAATAAAAACATAAAACGCATATCACATCCCGAGGTACAAGATAAAATACGAGAGCATTTCCTTGAACCTGAGGCATAAATAATTAAATAAAATAATTAGTAATAAAATAAGTAGCAACGAAAATAATTTTATGGTTGGGGGTCACCACAACATAAGGAACTGGATTTAGGGGTCACGGCATTAGAAAGGTTGAGAACCACTGGTCTATGGCATTGAATGTTTGCCATGTATATGCACATTGTAATCTGCCCTGTGTCCCCTGCGAGGTGAGAAGGGTGGAATATAAATACTGTAAATAAATAAATAAATAAATAAATAAATAAATAAATCCTATCTGGAACAGGCAAAACTTCCCCCGAGTATCCCTTGCCTAAGAAACCCCTATGAAATTAATAGGAACTCCATAAGTTGACAAGTGACTAGAAGACATAAACACACACATACATAATAGCTACTTTTATGCATTCAACGCTCTGAAAAATACATACTGGAACACGTGGTCAAAGGTCCGGATCAGAGGCTTGCTGGTCATGAACACTAACTGAAATCCGTCCACGGTTTTGTCATCCAGAATCTCCATTGAACGTTTGGCTTCGAGCTGAATCTAAGGAACAAGAAACCAGTGTCACATATATGGATGGCCATGGACTCCATGATATTTGTTGGGATTTAGTGCCTGCAGATGCCAAAATGCGCAGATACTAAAGTCTCGCGACATGCAAAATGCTGTCTTTTATACACACAGTTTGGTTTATATTAGCCGTCCCCTGCCACACGTTGCTGTGGCCCAGTCTGTGTATATGTGTTTTGTATGTGTATATACTGTATGTGTATATGTGTGTATATATTTGTGTATATGTGAATACATATGTGTTTGCATATATTACTATTATGCATTATATACAGTGTTTATATACCGCCTTTCTCACCCCTGGGGGGGGGGGGGACTCAATATGAAATTTTGTGCATGCGTTGTGATATATATATATATATAGGCTTTTTAAGCCTCTTCTGCTGTATTTTTCAGTGTTTTTATGACTGATAGTCATTTGTTGGCCTGTTAGGTGTATTGTGTCCAAAATTTGGTGTCAATTCATCCAGTGGTTTTTGAGTTATGTTAATCCCACAAACGAACTTTACATTTTTATTTAGATAGATAGATAGATATACTAGCCGTTCCCTGTCATGTGTTGCTGTGGCCCAGTCTGTGTATATGTGCTTTGTGTATATGTGTGTGTCTATATTTGTGTATATGTGTGTGTGTATATATGTGGTTTTGCATATGCATTGTAATGTATTTTTTTATTTTTTGGTTTTAAGTCTCTTCTGCTGTGTTTTTATGACTGATAGTCACTTCTTGGCCTGATAGGTGTCTTGTGTCCAAAATTTGGTGTCAATTCATCCAGTGCAGGGGTGCTCAGAATGGTGATCTCGATCACCAGGGTGATCTTTGGGCCTCATCCTGGTGATCTTCAGGCCCCTGACCAGGTTTTTTGCTGTTGGTCCTCTTCATGCGCCCCTGCACGCTGCAAAGAAGTCCTCCGTCGTTGCTTCTCCCCACTCGCGCGCCGCCTCCAAAAGCTCCAGAGTCCAAGAGGCAGAATGGGCCCCCTCTTTTGGATTCCTCCTCCTCCCTCCGTCGTTCTCCAGCCACTCAGAGTCGTAGGAGACCAAAGGGGCGGCCTGATGACGCGATGCATGGCTGGCCCACACATGCGCAGAAGCGCCCATTCTGCCTCTCGGATTTCTCGTGAGCTCTTGGAGGCGGCACGCATGCTGGTGGCATGGAAATAGGAGCAACGACAGAGGAGAAGAAGAAGGACGCTTTGGGGTCATTTCCTTACCGCATCTCAAAGGTCGGTCTTTTTACTTTGGGGTGGGTGCTTGATTGTTCTGTGGCATGTCTCTTTGTTTATTTTTAGTGTTTAAAAATGGCCTTTTAGCTCCAAAGCCTCTCTGCTTGCTTTGTTCCTTGAGAAATATATGTTGGGGAATATGGAAATGTGGGAGAAATGGGGTGGTTGGATGTATTTTTGCATGCCCCTTTGTTTACCTTGCTGAGTATTAAATGGCCTTGCAGTTCAAAAGCCTCTCTTCTTACTTTCTGGCTGATAATATGTGTGGTAATATGGCAGTGTGGGAGAAATGGGGTGGTTGGATGTATTTTTATGCTCTGTTTTATATTGTTATTAAATTGAAATGTTGATGTTTTATAACTTCATTTTATGTAAGCTGCCCCGAGCCTGCTGGAAGGAGCGGTACATAAAAATGAATAATAATAAATATAAATAAATAAATAAGAAAATAGTTATACGTTTTACATTTCTGGGCAGGTGATCTTTGGGACTTGGTTTTTTAATCAGTAGCTCCCATGCTGAAAAAGTGTGAGCACCCCTGATCCAGTGGTTTTGGAGTTATGTCAATCCCACAAACAAACATTACATTTTTATTTAGATAGATATACCAGCTGTTCCCTGCCATGCCATGTGTTTTGTGTGTATATATATGTGTCAATTTGTCCAGTGGTTTTTGAGTTATGTTAATCCACCAAACAAACATTACATGTATTTATATGTGTGTGTGTGTGTGAGTGAGTGTGTGTGTGTTGTGTGGTGTCGTGATTCCCTACCTGGAGGGCCAGGAAAAGCCTGTAAAGGTAGGCCCAAGACAGTGGCAGCCATCTTAGAAAGATGCCATGGGGGCATCAATTTTAGGATTTTCATTTCCAAAAGGTGGCGTGCCAAAAGAGCAGCCTGAAGAGAAATGAGGGAGTTAGGATTGGCTGGTAGGAAAGGGGGTGGAGCCTAACTTGGAAAAAGGATAAAAATGCCCTGAAGAGGAGGCGTTTTGAAATCTGACAGCAGTTGGTGGCTGGGTGTGAGATAAGTTGGTTGTGGGTTTCGGAAGAAGGAGAAGAAGTGTTTGAGAGAATTGGGATTAGTTAGTGTTAGAAAGCAGAAGCCTGAGTGAACATTACATTTATTATTTTACTTTATTACTATTTTTATTTTAGGCATTTTAGGCAGAAGGCATATTCTTCCCTTTTGCGATTGATAAAGGAATTGTAGAGTTGTGGGATGCAAAAATATTTATAATTTTTAGTATTTTATTAAATTATGTTAATCCCACAAACAAACATTACATATATATATGCTCCAAAGGGCTATGGCAGACCTCGAAGAAGACGGCATATATATACGCTATCGTACTGATGGTAGCTTGTTCAACTTAAGACGTCTGAGGGCTCGCACTAAGACTCTAAACCAGTGTTTCTCAACCTGGGGGTCGGGACCCCTATGGGGGTCGCGAGGGGGTGTCAGAGAGGTCACCAAAGACCATCAGAAAACACATTATTTTCTATTGGTCATGGGGGTTCTGTTTGGGAAGTTTGGCCCAATTCTATCGTTGGTGGGGTTCAAAATGCTCCTTGATTGTAGGTGAACTATAAATTCCAGCAACTACAACTCCCAAATGTCAAGGTCTATTTCCCCCAAACTCCATCAGTGTTCACCTTTGGGCATCTTGACTATTCTTGCCAAGTTTGGTCCAGATCCACCATTGTTTGAGTCCACAATGCTCTCTGGATGTAGGTGAACTACAACTCCAAAAGTCAAGGTCAATGCCCACCAAACCCTTCTAGTATTTTCTGTTGGTCACTCATGGGAGTTCTGTGTGCCAAGTTTGGTTCAACTCCATCGTTGGTGGAGTTCAGAATGCTCTTTGATTGTCGGTGAACTATACATCTCAGCAACTACGCCTCCCAAATGACAAAATCACATACACACCCCACAACCCCACCAGTATTCAAATTTGGATGTATCAGGTATTTGTGCCAAATGTGGTCCAGTGAATGAAAATACATCCAATATTTTACATGATGATTCATAACAGTAGCAAAGTTATAGTTATGAAGTAGTAACGAAAATTATTTTATGGTTGGGGGTCACCACAACATAAGGAACTGGATTAAGGGGCCGTGGCACTGGGAAGGTTGAGAAACACTGCTCTAAACTATCTAGGTCCATGAGCTGCTTTTTGCTGACGATGCTGCCCTTGTCGCCCATTCCGAAGCAGCTCTGCAGCGCCTCACATCCTGCTTTGCAGCAGCTGCAGAGCTATTTGGGCTGGAAGTCAGCCTGAAGAAAACGGAAGTTCTCTACCAGCCCGCACCACAGGAAGAACACCATCATCCCCATGTCAGCATAGGCACATCTGTGCTTAAGTCCGTTCAGCAGTTCACCTACCTGGGAAGCATCATCTCTTCAGATGCCAAGATTGACAAAGAGATCACAGATTATCAAAGGCATAGAGTGCATTTGGAAGGCTTCACAAAAGAGTCTGGAGCAACAAGAACCTGAGGCAAAGTACCAAAATCAGTGTGCACAGAGCTATCATACTGTCCATCCTCCTCTAAGGGTCTGAAACATGGGTCACCTATCGCCAACACCTACGACTCCTCGAACGCTTTCATCAGCGCTGTCTTCGCACAATCCTAAATATACAATGGACCGACTATGTGACTAATGTTGCTGTCCTTGAGCAAGCAGGGGTCACCAGCATTGAGGTCATGCTATTGAGAACACAGCTGCGCTGGGCAGGGCACGTCTCTAGGATGGAGGACCACCGCCTCCCAAAGATACTACTCTATGGTGAACTCGCCACGGGTCAGCGCAAGAGAGGTGCCACCCAAAAAGAGATATAAGGACTCCCTGAAACAACATCTCAGGCTCGGCCAGATTGATCACCAACAATGATCCACCCTGGCCTCACATCGGGAGGCATGGAGATGCACTATCCACGATGCTGCGGCCTCTTTCGAGAAGACACGCCAAATGAGTCTCGAAGAGAAACGACAACGCAGAAAGAACCGCAACTTGGAAACAACATCACCCAAGGAGGCTTTCTGCTGTGCTTTCTGCAACCGAACTTGCCTATCTCAGATTGGCCTTTTTAGTCATCAGCACATTTGTAAAACGCGTGGGATGAGTCCTTCCTGAATCTTCGTTCGTGAAGTAATGCCGATATATATATATATACTAGCTGAACCCGGCACGCGTTGCTGTGCCCTATGTAGGTGTTTCGAGGAAGTCTGGGTATCTATGTTGTTGATATGATGTGAGCATGTGTGTTGTGTGTATATATATGTGTGTGTGTGTATGTGAGTGTGGATATTTGGGGGGGTAGGTGTGTTTGTGTTTTGGTATGGGTGTGCATGTATATATGTGTGTGTGTGTATGTGTGTGTGGATATTTGGGGGGTATGTGTGTTTGTGTTTTGGTATGTGTGTGGTTGTATATATATGTGTGTGTGTATGTGTGTGTGGGTTTTTGGGGGGTATGTGTGTTTGTGTTTTGGTATGTGTGTGTATGTATATATATGTGTGTGTGGATATTTGGGGGGTTTGTGTGTTTGTGTGTTGGTATGTGTGTGTGTATGTGTGTGTGGATATTTGGGGGGTATGTGTGTATGTGTTTTTGTATGTGTGTGGTTGTATATTTATGTGTGTGTCTATGTGTGTGTGGGTATTTGGGGGGTGTGTGTGTTTGGGTTTTTGTATGTGTGTGCATGTATTTGTGCCCTATGTAGGAGATGTGTGGAAGTGTGTGTTTGTAAGGGTAGGTTGTGAGTTGTCAATGTGTTTTGTGTGTGTATATATATGTTTGTGCGTTTGTATGTGTGTGTGTTTGTATGTGTGTGTTTGTGTGTGTTTATGTGTGTCTGTGTATGTATGTGAGTATGTATTTGTTTGTGTGTCTGTATATATGTGTATGTATGTGTCTGTATGTATGTACCCTTCCCCCCCTGTATCTGTCTGTTTCCCCCCCCCTTGTCTGTCTCCCCTCCCCCTCTCTCTCTGTCTCTCTTTCCCCCCTCTCTCTCTCCCCCTCCTCTCTCTCTCGCTGCCTGATTCCCCCCTTTCCCCCCCCCTCTGGATGTCTGTGTCATTCCCCCCCTCTCTCTTTCCCCCCTCTCTCTCAGGCCTCCCCTGTCTCTTACCTCCCGCCGTGTTTCCCGCGTTGGCGGCGGGCGCCTGAAGCAAGGTAAGTCCGGGAGCTTACCTTCTTTCAGGCGCGTCCACCGCAACCGTGTTGGATACGCCGGAGGGGGTGGGAGGCAGGGCCGGAGATCGGCGCTCCGCCCTCCTCCGTGTCCCCGTGTTTGTGGCGGCGGCGCTGAAAGAAGGTAAGCTCGGGAGCTTACCTTCTTTCAGGTGTTGCCGCTGGAACAGCGGGGGACAGGGCGGAGGGCGGAGCGCCGATCTCCGGGCCTGCCTCCCGCCCTGGCGCGCATGGGCAGCGTCGGAGGCGGCCCGCCCCTTTTTTTGTCTGCTGCGGGAAGTGCTGTGTTTTGGACTACACTTCCCAGAAACCCCGGCATGGCCACTTCCGGGTTTTGCGGAGGTTTCTGGGAAGCGTAGTTTTGCGGCCTAGAGCTGCTGTGGGGCCGGGGACGTGTGGTCCATGGCGAGGAGGTGGTTTTTGGGTTCCCGGTCTGCGAAGGTCCCGGTGAGTGGGGAGAGAGGGTGACGGGATGGGTTGGTGGGTTTGGGGAGGAGGGGGTGCCTTGTGCGCCTGCGCGGTTGTTCTTCCTGTCTTCTGCGCTCGCGCCAGCGCAGAACGGGAGTCTATGGGCGGTGTTTGGGGTCTGTTTTTTGGGCGGGTGCAATTTCTTGAGGTGGGTTTTTTTGTGTTATGTCTGTACCTCGTGGTCTGGGGGAATGTGTGTCGTGGGTTTTGTGTTTGGGGGGGTTATGGTTTGGCCGTGCATACCCATCTTTGCACGACCACGTCTCCTTTATATATATATTTATATTTATATTTTATATTTATAAAAATATAAATAGATGTAATGTTTGTTTGTGGGATTAACGTAACTTAATAAAAAAAATTAAAAATTGTAATTATGCCTTCTTCGTAAAATGCTACTTAAGAGGAATGTGCTACTTGAAAAGGATGAGGCTATAAGCCAACAGACAATCAGTAGCTTTGTTTGTTTGTTTGTTTTTAAAACCCCAACTTATCAACTGATGGGATCAAAGCTTTCCGAGACAAACCAGGAAAGGGATCTTGGGGTTTTGGTGGACAGCTCAATGAAGATGTCAACCCAGTGCGCAGCAGCAGTGAAAAAAGCAAATTCTATGCTTGGCATGATCAGGAAGGGAATCGAAAATAGGTCGGCAAATGTTGTATTGCCTCTCTACAAATCTATGGTGAGGCCACATCTGGAGTACTGTGTACAATTCTGGTCACCGCACCTCAAGAAGGATATAACGGAACTGGAAAAGGTACAAAGAAGGGCAACAAAAATGATCCAAGGGATGGAGCGGCTCCCTTATGAAACCAGGTTGCAACGCCTTGGTCTTTTCAGCCTTGAAAGACGGCGTTTAAGAGGTGACTTGATCGAAGTGTATAAAATCATGCATGGGATAGAAAAGGTGAATAAAGAAAAAATATTTTCTCTGTCACCCAACACTAGGACTAGGGGGCACTCCCTAAAGCTCCAAGGTAGGAAAGTTAGGACTAATAAAGGGAAATATTTATTCACCCAGAGGGTCGTTGGGTTATGGAACTCACTTCCAGAGGAGGTTGTGACAGCGGTCAGCCTGGACAGCTTCAAGGCAGGATTAGACAGATTCATGGATACCAAGGGAATCAGTAGCTACTGAAATGGACATTCAAGTGCCACCTCTGTGTTGATGGAGGCAGGCAGGATTTTCCCCGGGTACTGGTTGTGGGGGGTCGGGAGCAGGTCAGGGTTTTGCCCTCCCTTCTGCTCGAGATCCCCGTGTACAACTAGTGGGCCACTGTGTGACACAGAATGCTGGACTAGATGGGCTGAGGCCCGATTCAGCATGGCTCTTCTTATGTTCTTATGTTCTTATTTGCAGGCTGAGATCTGTAGTTTTAAGAAAGGGGCTCTCCCATGCTTTCCCCCTTCCTTCCTACGCTGCAAGTAACTCCTGGTTGAGGTCTAACAGTTCCCATTTACAGCAGGAACCCAGTTTTATGTGAACGCTGCCAAATATCCAGACTCAAGTCATTCTGGATTCAGAAGCAGAGCTGTTACCAAGGAAAACAAACGAGATGGTGTTAGAGAGCCACCTAAGATTGACCTGGATGGTCAGTGGAGCCCATGCCAATTACAGCTTAAGTCAATCAATTCCCCGCTTTACCTGCTTATAGGTGCTGGCTGTCATGTCTGCACAGAGGTTCACCCGTCCAGATGGGTCTACAAAGACCACCTGGAAGGCTTCGTGGAAGTCCAACAAAGATGGCTGAAAGGAAAGAAAGGGAAGCGGTTAAGAATTTAACTTTTTGCACCCCATTAGCCACACTTTTACAACACAGAAATGCACAGATATCAGATTGGGGAAAAATCTAAGTAAAGCTTATAAAGGGCGACTGCAATGCCACACCTTTCCGCCTCATTAACCCAACCTGATACTGTTGTACATAGTATGTAAAACTTTCAAAAACTTTTTAAGTCTCTTTTAAATCCGTTCCGCTATTTAATATGTTTAGAATATTTCTATTTATTTATTTATTTTATTTGTTTACTATATTTCTATACTGCCATTCTCAGCCCGAGGGCAACTCATGGCGGGTTACAGGACGACACAATTCAATGCCCACAATAATATTTAAAAAATTAAAAACATTTAAACATAGATACAAATTCACTAAATAATAACACCAATAAAAACATAAATCCTCCACATCTCTTACCAAAATCATTATCCAATTATTTTTATTGTTCCAAATAGGGGCTGTGGTCACGCAGCGGGTTAAACCGCTGAGCTGCAGAACTTGCTGACCGAAAGGTCGGCGGTTCAAATCCATGGAGCAGGGTGAGCTCCCACAGTTAGCCCCAGCTTCTGCCACTCTACCATTTCAAAAACATGCAAGTAGATCAATAGGTATCACCTCAAGCGCAGGGGTGGGCAACCTATGGCCCCCGGGCCACATCTGGCCCGGCAGCCGATTCTGTCCGGCCCGGGACAGGGCGTCGGGGGTGGGGCCAAGAGGAAGGGGTGCCGCTGCCGCCATCCCATCGCGGTGGCTTTGGAGTGCCCCAGGCCCTCCACCTCTTCTTCGGCATGGAGAGGCTCCGGATGGCCAGTGTGGAAGCGTCAGTGCCGGCGGCGTGGCGGGGAGGAGCCTTTGGACGATTTCCTGTAGTCCCAGATGAGCTGGCTGAGACATTCTGGGAGCCGTAGGAGTCAGGAAACTACGGTTCCCAGAATGCCTCAGCCAGCTCATCTGGGGCTACAGGAAGCCATCCAAAGGCTCCTCCCCATCACGCCGCCGGCAGACGCTCCCATGCTTGCCCTCCGGTGCCTCCCCACGCCGGAGGCAGGAGGAGGAGGCAGAGAGCCCGGAGCTGGTGCTGCCTCCACCCTCGGACCCTCCCTCACTCCACCGACGCGCGGCCCTCTATGCAAGAGGGCCAAAGCCCAGGATCACCACCGTGAGGGCACTCCGGAGCCGCCGAAGAAGGCAGGAAGGAACCCCCGCTGCCCTGGTGCAGTCCACGGCAGTCCCCGCTTTGAGGCAGGACCATGGCAATACGGGAAACGGCTGGGGGCGAGAGTGGGCATTGGCCTGCAGCCTCCGATTGCCTGCTGCTCTGCTCTCCTATGCTGCAGCGGCAGCTGGGTCTGCTTTGCCATCCTCTGGGCTTGGTCCATTGGGCCATTCCATCTTGGTTTGCACCTTGTCTTCTTGAATTTTATTTTATTTTATTTTAGTGGTTTTTATTATTATTTAACAATAATTTTATAATAATAATATAATAAATAATAAAATATAATGTTATATTATAGTATGATTTCAATATATAATGTCTCTCTATATATACTATAATGTAATAATTATGATATTAATACTAATAATATATGAATATTTCTTGATATATTAATATGTTAATATTAATGATGTGTAACATATAGTAAATATAGTAAATAAATAAATAATGTAGATTAGAATGTAGTTCCGCCTGTAGGTGCAGCCCTCCATAATATTTTTTGGCTCTCGTGTGGCCCCTTAGAAAAAATAATTGCCCACCCCTGCCTCAGCAGGAAGGTAAATGGTACTCCATGCAGTCATGCCGGCCACAAGACCTTAGAGGCATCTACGGACAACGCCAGCTCTTTGGCTTAGAAGTGGAAATGAGCACCAACTCCAGAGTCAGACACGACTAGACTTAATGTTAAGGGGAAATCTTTGTCTTTAACTTTACTCATTGTTCCAAACTGTTTGTTGTTTTAACATTATTTGAAAGCCTCCCCGAGATCTTTTTGATGTAAGGCAGGCTATAAATATTTTAGCAAATAGATCTGTCTTAACCAAACGATGCAAGCGCCAAAAGGAGATTTCTCTTCTCTTACCAAGGTGCCATCCATGTTTTTGGAAAGGTTGATTCCAGAGGTTGTGAAATCTGTGGTAGCTAGGAAGGAAAATAAATGTGTTTATGGGTTGTTGAGATTCAAGTCAGTTCTGGCTCATTGGAACTGTAAGACCTTTTGTCCTTTTTGTTGGGAAGAAGGCTTAGATTTAATGCAATCCTATTCCAAAATCCACCGAAATCCAAAACTTGCCAACATGGGTGGTGGTGACAATGACTCCTTTCTGGAGGTTGGATGTAAACAAACTATGTTTCCAGCATAATATTACAGTTGTTATTATTATTGCAAAATCCCTTTCTGGCTGCTTACGTATATAAGGCATTTTATTATTATTATTAGTAGTAGTAGTATATTCTGGAGTATAATAATAGGAGCCCCCGGTGGCGCAGCGGGTTAAAGTGCTGAGTTGCTGAACTTGCTGACCGAAAGGCCGCAGATTTGAATCCAAGGACTAGCGCGAGCTCCTGCTGTTAGCCCGAGCTTCTGCCAACCTAGCAGTTTGAAAACATGCAAATATGAGTAGATCAATAGGTATCGCTCTGGCGGGTAGGTAACGGTGCTCCATGCAGTCATGCTGGCCACATAACCTTGGAGGTGTCTACGGACAACGCTGGCTCTTCGGCTTAAAAATGGAGATGAGCACCAACTCCCAAAGTCGGACACGACTGGACTTAATGTCAGGGGAAAATCTTTACCTTTACAATAATAATAATAGCAATAATAATAATATAATTATTACAATAAATATTATAATATTATAATTGTTATAATTATTATGATATTATAATTGTAATAATTATTATTACAATAATAATAATAACTAAACAACAATTATTATAACAATTATTATTATTATTATTATTACAATTATTATAATATTATATAATTATACAAAAAGAAAAATGGAATAATATATATAGGAAGAACACCATCATCCCCACGTCAGCAGATGGTAGTTTGTTCAGTTCACCTACCTGGGAAGCATCATCTGATGCCAAGATTGATAAAGAGACTGATCAAGATTATCAAGTCATAGAGTGCATTTGCTGAATGCTGCCCAAAAGAGTCTGGATTCAACAAGCACCTGAGGCAAAGCACCAAAACAGCTGTACAGAGCTATTTGGGCTGGAAGTCAGCCTCCAAAACGGGTCCTGAAACAGCCCGCACCACAGGAAGAACACCATCATCCCCACGCTTTCATCAGCGCTGTCTTTGCACAATCCTAAATCACCTACACTGGGACCACTGTTCTAATGGCTGTCCTTGAGCAAGCAGGGATCACCAGCATTGAGGCCATGCTATTGAAAACACAACTGCTATGGACAGGGCACATCTCTAGGATGGAGGACCATCACCTCCCAAAGATACTACTCTACGGTCAACTCTACGGTCAACTCAGCGAAAGAGAGGCCCCCCAAAGAAAAGATATAAGGACTCCCTGAAACAACATCTCAGGCTCGGCCAGATTGATCACCAACAATGGTCCACCCTGGCCTCACATCGGAGATGCATGGAGACGCATTAACCACAATGCTGCGGACTCTTTGGAGAAGACACGCCGAACGAGCCTCAAAGAGAATGCAGAAAGAACCACAACTTGGAAACAACATCACCCAAGGAGACTTTCTGCTGTGCTTTCTGCAACCGGACTTGCCTATCTCAGATTGGCCTTTTTAGTCATCAACACGCTTGTAAAAAGCGTGGGATGAGTCCTTCCTAAGAATCTTCATTCGCGAAGTAATGCCGAGAATAATAACAACAGCAATAATAATAATATTTCTTGCAGCTCAATCAAAAACACACAAAGACTATAAAAAGTTTAAAAACACACATATTAAAATGCAATTCCATAAAAGATAAAAACATTAAAACTTTTCTGTAAAATACACATTAATCACACAGGAAAGGGACCAAAACACAGGAAATGAGTTTGAAATTCATGCTATGGAGCATAAATGAATTTCATGCTTACACTGAGTACCGCCTCCAAGATAGCTCATTATGCATATGCAAGTATTCCCTAATCGAAAATTATCTGAAATGCAGAACACTTCTGGATACAAGAATTTTAGAAAACACTATGTAACACTATGTTCCAGGGTTATAAATACCATTTATTAATTGTTTCTATCATTAAAAAAACATGGAACACGTATGTATATGGACCTTTCATCTGGGATCCCTGATCTCTCCAAAGACAGAAACTTCAACAAAGATGAAGTATCTTTATGCTTCCAAGTCAAAATATGAGAAACTCACCCAAGAACTGAAGGGCATTTCGCAACACCTGGTAGCCGCTCATGACTTTGTTGATCTTGTTGCCGGCCAAGAGGTAGCCCACCAGCATGGAGGCCGAGAAGCCATTGAAGCACCCCAGGCCCTGGAGATGGGTTGGAAAGAAAGGTAAGTATACATCGGAGTTGGTAGAAGCATCTAACTGAGAATGGATTTCTATCTCTTAGAATTAGATATTTTGTTTACCTTCTAAAGCAGGCATAGGCCAACTTGGGCCCACCAGGTGTTTTGGACTTCAACTCCCACAATTCCTACCAGCTGTTAGGAATTGTGGGAGTTGAGGTCCGAAACACCTGGAGGGCCCAAGTTGGCCCATGCCTGATCTACACTGTAGAACAAAGGCACTTTGCCACCACTTTAATTGCCATGACTTATTTAGTTTATTTATTTATTGTTCATTTTTATATACCGCTCCTCCCTGCAGGCTTGGCGCGGTACGTTGGACCATTTGGAGCTTCCGAACAGTCTTCAAAGGCAACCCCGCATAGAGCGTGTTGCAGTAGTCTATACAGGATGTAACCAGAGCATGGACCCCCGGGGCCAAGACAGACGTCCCAAGGTAAGGGCGCAGATGGCGCACAAGTTTTAACTGTGCAAATGCTCCCCTGGTCACCACCGAGACCTGGGGTTCCAGGCTCAGTTATGAATCCAGGATCACTCCCAGACTGCGAGCCTGTGTCTTCAGAGGGAGTGTAACCCCATCTAACACAGACTGTAACCCTATGCCCTGTTCGGCCTTTCGACTGACCAGGAGTGCCTCTGTCTTGTCTGGATACAGATGACATCTGACCCCAAAACTCCTTGCGAAGACGTCGTAGTATTGAGCCATGGCCGATAAATTGGCGTCAAGCTACAAATCACAAGGGTGGCATAAAAATATTAGAATAGACAAATCAATATATCTGCACATTCTTATCTTGTTGGAAAAACTCATTTTTGGGAAACCCACAAACAGTCCAACCTTGCCCAGAAGCATCCTTCGCTGCAAGCATCTCAAAAAAAGAGATATAAATATGGTAATAATAATAATCACCACCTTATCAAGTTCTCGCTGACGCAGCCACACTTTGAGGAGGCAGACTCCGTCCCGCATGCCTTGGAAGCCACTGGCTGCCTCACAGAGGAACACCAAGTTGGATGCCATGCTTAAATCCCACAAAATGGAGTTGTTGTAGTGAGGAGTCGGGGGCTCAACGGCTCCTGGGAAAGAGACAAGCGCAAAAGAAAACTTAACCGGAGCCACTAGGAGGACAAACCTGGGGGTGTGTCTACACTGCAGAACGAATGCAGTTTGGCACCACTTTAACTGCTATGGAATTCTGGGAGTTGTAGTTTGTTGAGGAACCAACCATCTTTGGCAAAGAAGGCGAGAACATCGTGAAACTATAACTGTCATGGTTCCACAGCATTTAACCATGACAGTTAAAGTGGAGTCAGATTGCATTAATTCTGCGGTGTAGATGCATCCCATGACACTAGGGGAGTGTTTCCCAACCAGTGTGCCATGGCACACTAGTGTGCCGTGAGCAATCATCAGGTGTGCCGTGGGAAATTGGAACCTCCAATCCCCTTTCTTCCCCCTCCTGCCGAACACTTTTTCTTCTCCACTCGGGCTCCCTTCTTCCTGGCCTCGCTCTGCTTGCTTTGCCTCGCTTTGCTCTGGGGCGAGTCTGCGCAGTAGCACCCGCACGAGTCACGACTTCCTCCCTCCCCCTCCCCTCCTATTTTCCCCAAACTCCATCTGTGTTCACATTTCAGCATATTGAGTATTCATGCCAAGTTTGGTCCTGATCCAACATTGTTTCAGTCCACAGTGCTCTCTGGATATAGGTGAACTACAACTCCAAAACCCAAGGTCAAACTCTTATAGCTTTTTCTCTTGGTTATGGGAGTTCTGTGTGGGAAGTTGGTGTCTTTCTGCCATTCCTGCCAGGATATCTATGTTGTGTTCATCGAAACAGGCCCAGGTTTCACAGTGAGTGTATAAATACATTTAAAACATATTAACTATATGTATGACTGTGTTAGAGTGTCATTTTGTGTCATTTTGGTTGGTGGTGTGCCCCAGGATTTTGTAAATGTAAAAAATGTGCCGCGGCTCAAAAAAGGTTGAAAAACACTGCACTAGGGCAACGTTTCTCAACTTGGGGGAGGTTGCGAGGGGGTGTCAGAAGGCTGGCCAAAGAGCATCAGAAAACACAGTATTTTCTCTTGGTCCTGGGGGTTCTGTGTGGGAGGTTTGCCCCAATTCTATTGTTGGTGGGGTCCGGAATGCTCTCCGATTGTAGGTCAACTATAAATCCCAGCAACTACAACTCCCAAATGTCAAGGTCTATTGTCCCCCAACTCCATCAGTATTCACATTTGGGCATACTGAGTATGCATGCCAAGTTTGGTCCAGATCCATCATGGTTTGAGTCCACAATGCTTTTGGATGTAGATGGACTATGGCGCAGCTGGCTTAAGATCACTACTGACCGAAAGGTCATGAGTTTGAAGCCAGCCTGGATCGGAGTGAGCTGCCGACCAAAATTGTGTAGCTTGTTGTTGACCTTGGCAGCCCAAAATACAGTTGCATCTGTCAAGTAGGAAATTTAGGTACCACTTTGTGGGGAGGCTAATTTAACTGATTTATGAGGCCATAACAATCTCCAGGAAGTATGCAAAGAATGAGGAAGCGACAGCTCCCCTGGTGGCCAGAATCTGGAATGTTAAATAGCTTGTGAGTGTCTGTCTATATATGTTGTGTGTCTATAGCATTGAATGTTTGCCATGTATATGTACATTGTAATCCGCCTTGAGTCCCCTGCGGGGTGAGAAGGGCGGAATATAAATCTATCTATCTATCTATGTATATAATAAAAGTCAGTGTTTGCGGCGGGAGGTGTGGAGGAATATGTGGCAGCATTTCGATTGGTTGCCACTGTGGGATTATTTGCATAAAGGACTCTGATTGGCCAGCCTCAAAACTCCAACACTCTAAGACACCAGACAGAGGGGATTGGTTGCCACTGAGGGAGCTTTTGTATAAGTTATTGATTGGCCATCTACATTCCAACATTGTAAGTTTTCCTCAACTTGATTCTCCTGGCTAGGCCTTAGCCTGAATTCACAGTAAGACTTACGTTGCCACTAAGTGAGAATTTGCAAAACTGGCTCTGATGGGCCAGCATTCCTTCATCCCAAATCTCAAAGTTGCCAGAGAGAGTACTTCACAAAAAGTCTTCCTTTAGCTGATTTTACGAACTAGGCCTCAGCCTGAATTGACAGTAAGGCTTCCTCAACTTGATTCTCCTGGCTAGGCCTTAGCCTGAATTCACAGTAAAACTTACTTAACTTGATTTTCCTGACAAGGCCTCAGTTAATGGGACATTGTGTATGGCCTGAATTAACAGTAACCAACCTTGGCACACAGAGCCCCTATGACCCATGCTACTTTCTACTGCAGTTTGGAGGAGGGAGGACCATGGATCATGGGACTTGAAGTACGTCCACGGATTATGGGATTTGTAGTACTTTCCAACCCTTCCTTCCCCACAGGCCACTGCGGCCCTGAACAAAGACACATAAAGACTACAATTGGCACACAGTGCCGCCATTACCCAATCTACATCCTACTGCAGTTTAGAGGAGGGCGGACCATGGATGATGGGATTTCAAGTACCTCCACTCACTTCCCGAGCCCACTGCGACCCTCATCCAGTGACTGATCAAAACCAAACTTGCCACAAAAAGCCCCCATGACCCACTTAACATCCTGGTGAAGTTCAGAGGAGGGTGGACCACGCATGATGGGACTTGAAGTACCTTTACTCATTTCCCAAGACTGCTGCGACCCTCATCCAATGACTGATGAAGACCAAACTTGGCACACACATTCAAAAACAAACAATACCCTTTTCAAATAACCCGGGCACTGCCGGGGTCCCCAAGCTAGTACTGTAAATAAATAATAATAATTTGAACTACTACTCCAAAACTCAATGCTCACCAAACCCTTCCAGCATTTTCTGTTGGTCATGGGGGTTCTGTGTGCCAGGTTTGGCCTAATCCTATCGTTGGTGAGGTTCAGAATGCTCTTTGATTGTAGGTTAACTATAAATCCCAGCAACTGCAATTCCAAAATGACAAAATCACCCTCCCCCCCCCCCACCTACCCCAGCAGTATGCAAATTTCTACATGTTGGGCATTTGTGCCAAATTTGGTCCAGTGAATGAAAATACATCCTGCATATCAGATACTGTATGTACATTACAATTCATAACAATAGCAAAATGTCAGTTAGGAAGTAGCAACAAAAATGTTATGGTTGGGGGTCACCACAACATGAGGAACTGTATTAAGGGGTCACGGCATTAGGAAGGTTGAGAAACACTGCGCTAGGGTTTGATTCCCTCTTTGGCCTTGGAAAGCCACCGGATGAGTCACCGTCACCCCCCCCCCCCAGTTTTTTTTATTAGTTGCTGGAATCTGAAGTGTTTCTTCCCCCGTCCTACCTGCCACAGGTGAGTCCTTCTCTGTGAACCAGGCAGTGCGGACATTATTTTTGTTGGGATGCAAGCGACTGGGCTTGAAGACGTCTTGGGCAGGACAGGCGAAGAGGCGGACGGTCACCACTTTGGCCTCTTTCCCTATAAGTCCAAGGGAGGCGAGGAAGACATTAAGACAGACGTTCTCATAGGAGGATATGTTATGATTAACTTTTCAGTCACTTTAAAGCATAGGTTCCTTTTATTGCAATTTTCCAGTAAGAAAAAAGAGTTTCAGAACGACATTTAGACAAAGAATTACATTGGACACACATACAGATTTTATGTACCGTATTTTTCGCACCATAAGACGCAGTTTTTTTCCTCCCAAAGTAGGAGGAAAAATCAGCCGCGTCTTATGGAGCGAAGAGGGGGGGGGGGGGAGGCGATAGTAAGCCTTTCCCTTGGCCGCCTCCTCCTCGGTCCCGCCTCTTCCGCCTCCTCCTCCTCCGTCGCCACCCGCCGCCGCCCGCCGCCTACCTCTGCCTCCCTCTCTCGCCGGCGCCTGCCGGCGCCCGCCGGCGCTGCCGGCGCTGCCAACGCCGCCTACCTCCTCGCCGCCGCCGGCGCATGGGCATTAGGTCCCAAGCGCGTCTGGCGCGTCTGACGTCTGACGCAGGCGCGCCTGGCCTGGCTGGGACCTACTGCCCATGCGCGAATGGGCAGTAGGTCCCGAGCGCCTGCCAGGCGTGCCTGCGCCAGTGCGCCTGCATCAGCGCACCAGGCGCGCCTGCGTCAGACATCAGACGCGTCAGACGCGCTTGGGACCTAATGGCCATGCACGACGGCGGCGAGGGCGGTAGGCGGCGGCGGGGCGCTGGCGAGGGAGGGAGGCAGAGGTAGGCGGCGGCGGGCGGCGGCGGCGGAGGAGGAGGCACTGAGGAGGAGGCGGCCAAGGGAAAGGCTTAGGGATGGCGGAGGGCGCCGAGGAGGGTCCACCGTTCCAGGTGGGCAGGCCGCGCTTCAAGCAGGCAAGCGCCGGGGCCCACTTTTTGGCTCAAAATATTTTTTCCAATTTTCCTCTTCTAAAATCTAGGTGCGTCTTATCAGCAGGTGCGTCTTATGGTGCGAAAAATACAGTAACTACTTTGAATTCACAAGTTAATTAATTAATTAATTTACGGTATTTATATTCCACCCTTCTCACACCGCAAGGGACTCAGGGCAGATTACAATGCACATATACATGGCAAACATTCAGTGCCATAGACACACAAGTTATATATAGACAAACAGAGGCGATTTAATATTCCAGCCTCATGAGGGTATGCTCCAATTCCGGCCACCAGGGGAGCTGTTGCTTCACGGTCCACTTGCGACACCAAGTCCTTGATGGAGTACTTCCTCATACTTTCGCCAACTGCTGGAGATTTTTATGGCGTCGTAAATTAGTTAAATTAGCCTCTCCACATAAGTGGTACCTAAGTTTCCTACTTGACAGATGCAACTGTCTTTCGGGCAGCAAAGCTCAAGAGCAAGCTAGATAAATGGTCAAGAGCTTACTCCAGACCCGGGCTGGCTTTGAACTCATGTCAGTGGTGATTTAATGCAGCTGACTCTTAGCCGATTGCGCCACAGCTTGGTCCTTTACAAACAACCATTATATTAGCTAACAAACAAAGAAAGGGGTTAATTTTTTGCTCAGCATTCACAACATGCATTCAGTCATCCTCATCCATACATCACCATTTCTCCATTCTTCCGCTGTGAAGAACATCTCTTAGGCCAGACCTGGCTTCCTCTACACTTGCAGTGTTTCTCAACCTGGGGGTCGGGACCCCCAGGGGGGTCGCGAGAGGGTTTCAGAGGGGTCACCAAAGACCATCAGAAAACATATATTTCTGATGGTCTTAGGATGCCTTTTGGCAGAGAAGGTTGAACATCTCTCCTGCCTCTCTTTCTTTTTGGAAACAGACTGCGAATGTTCCCATCTAAAGCTCTCCTCTGCCATGATTGACAGGCCCCCCTGCCAAGGGGAGGGCTGTTTCTGAGACTCCACGTGGGGAGGGGAGAGCAGGCGTGCTCGGCGCATGGCAGCATGTGTGGGTAAGGGAGAGTGTGTGATGTGGGATGGAGGCTCATGCCAGCTAGCCCCTTCAAGGCATGAGGGTTCTGTGTAGGAAGTTTGACCCCATTCTATCATTAGTGGGGTGCAAGGGGCTCTTTGATTGTAGGTAAACTATAAATCCCAGAAACTACAACTCCCAAATGTCAAGATCTATTTCCCCCAAACTCCACCAGTGTTCACATTTGGGTATATTGAGGATTCGTGTCAAGTGTAGTCCATATCCATCATTGTTGAGTCTATAGTGCTCTCTAGATGTAGGTGAACTACAACTCCCAAACTCAAGGTCAATGCCCACCAAAACCTTCCAGTTTTTGCTGTTGATCATGGGAGTTTTGCGTACCAAGTTTGGTTCAATTCAATTGTTGGGGAGTTCAGAATGCTCTTTGATTGTAGGTGAACTATAAATCCCAGCAACTACAATTTCCAATTGATAAAATCAACCCCCCACCCCCAACCCCAAAATACAGTTATGAAGTAGCAATGAAAATAATGTTATGGTTAGGGGTCTCCACAACATGAGGAACTGGATTAAGGGGTCGCAGCATTAGGAAGGTTGAGAAACACTGCTCTACAGCCTGCCAATGCACAGTTCCAAAATTCCTAAACTTCAAAATGCATCCTTTCCCTAAACACAACGCCAAGGATCAGATCTGCGTTTCCCCTACAGCAGAAACTGACTTCCCTGCACAAAATTCAAGACTCCAAAATCACACTCTTTCCTTGACGAAAGGAGTCCAAGGTGTATGGAATCCTGCTTTCCCACAGCGGATCTGACACTCTCCATAATACACCATCTCTGTCCTTCCCACGGAGCAGAGAGGCGGGTGAGCAGGTCTGCTGTCTGTCACAATTTTTGGAATGTAATACAGTTCCTTATCCAGCAATATTTTGCTGATGTTATCCCAAAGTTATAAATTAATGACAAGATGTTTTCAATCCTGAAACATCCTAGCTCCATCTCAGTTTCCTGAGATGACTCTTCTTAACTGGTGTTAGCCTTGTATTGATTTCCTTCTTAACTAGGGTTGCCCCTTCTTGATATAAAAAATAAGGGACATTTACCTAAAATACGTTATTTTCCACAAAAATAAGGGACACTTCATAAAAAACTTGAAAATCAAACGTTATTGTACTATGCTAATGATATAATGTATTGTATGTATCGATGGATGGATATCTTGTAAGATGCTCTGAGTCCCCTTCGGGTTTTATTTATTTATTCGTTTGTTTGTTTGTTTATTCGATTTCATAGACCGCTCTCTCTGGAGCCCAGAGCGGTTTACAACGGTAAAAAACACATGAAAACATGAGAAAGGCGGCATAGAAATGTCGTAAATAAATACATCAATATTATCTGCTATGGGCTGGATATCAGGTGAGTTCAAGGCCGCTCTTACCTGGGTGGACTGAGGGAGAGGCAGGCTGGGAGGGCAGAGCAGGCTACGGAGGAGGAGGCGTTTCCTGGGCAGGCCGCACCCTTCCGAAACCGAGAGAGGCCGCAAAGAAGGCTGGCCAGCCGGCCTGCCAACCTGCAAGCAGAGGCCGAGCCCAGGCCAAGAAGGGCCACGCAGGCCGAAGCCAACACCACACACACTCAGGCCTCATTCTCCGTGAACTCTCTCTCTCTCTCTCTCTCTCTCTCTCTCTCTCTCTCTCTCTCAGCCCCCCCCCCCCCTTCCCTCCTCAGGAAGTGAGCTCACAGGGAAAGACGTCACCCAAGCCCTCCCACTCCGAGCCTCCTCCGCTTTCCTCTTGGAAATGGAGGACGGCCCCTCTCGCTGGACTTCCGCCAAGACCAAACATGACGGCCGCGGGCAGAAGACCCATAGAGAGGCGGGGCTTCTTTGCAGTGGTCGAGCAGCACTGGGGAACCAGGGGCAAGCGAGTCTCCTTCCTTCTCTTCCAGAGGGCCCAGCACCCGCCAATGGGAATTCACCTTCCCCTCCGGCGTCACCGCCAGAGGACAGGAACTGAAAATACGGGACAGGAGCGTAAAAATACGGGACATGAAATTCTGAGCCAAAATATAGGACGTCCCGTATAATATGGGACAGGTGGCAACCCTATTCTTAACGTAAATAAATCCTATAAACATTTCCTTAACTTAATGAACCATTTTCTCTGATAAATGTAAACATGTTGTTTCCCCCAAAAAGTTCAACAGTTAATCATTTGTCACATTTCTCATCGGCAATTTTTAATTACAGTCCATGAACTGTAGTTGTTTTCCAGGCCTTATTCCTTAGGATGGTATCTTCACAATTATTAGCTCTCATTCATTCATCTTTCATACAGTGCATTCAAACCATATATTATATTTTATCATGACAGAGACCCCCGAAGGGAACATACAACCAAATATTAATGCAGGAACATACAACCAAAGCACTTCCAAAAGATGGCCAACCAGGTGGACATCCTGGATCTGACAAAACCGATCCAGGCTTTGGAGAAAGCCAGCCGCAATAAACTAGTAACTAAAAGAAATCAAGACTTGCCCACCTTGAGGCTGCAAGAGTACAATAGGCTTAAGATGGTTGCCGTTCATGTAGGCAAACTTGACGCTGCCAAAGAGCTTCTTCTTGGCCAGGTGGTGGGCCACGTGAGCCAGGTAGAGGGCCCTCTTGCGGTGGTAGCGCTGGTTAAGGTTGTCCTTGTCTTGGAAGACTTCCTAAAAAATACACATACCAACACACAATTCATATGACATTCAAACACAACCCAGAACATTGTTCCATCATCAGAGAGGACTCTCTGGGAACAATCTCCAATGTCAGCAGAACCGTGTTTTTCCATCTGCAACCAGCGAAGCGTCTGGCTCTCTATCTCTCACGGAACGACCTAGCCACAGTAATCCAGGCCACTGTCACTCAAGACTTGACTACTGTAACACTCTCTACATTGGCCTACCCTTGATCGTGATCCGGAAACTTAAGCTAGTGCAGAATGCTGCAGCCCGGATTCTCACGGGGGAATCCTCGAGCTGCCGTATAACACCAATACTGCAGAATCTGCACTGGCTGCCTATTGAATTCCGGATCACTTTCAAGGTGTTCGTTCTTACTTTCAAGGCCTTGTATGGTCTGGGGCCAGTGTACCTACTGATTCCATATAACCCTCCGAGATCATTACACTCAGAAAACCAGAATCTTCTCGACATTCCCAGTGTGAAGTATTTCCATCTAACCTTGACTAGGCGCAGAGCATTTTCCATCATTGCCCCAATTTTGTGGAACGCGTTACCTCCAGAGACGCGGGCACTGCGAAATTTGGTCACCTTCCATAGAGCCTGCAAGATGCACTTGTTCACACAGGCTTTGAAGGCTTGTGATTTTAGCATGTGTTTTACTTGTGTTTTATCTACTACTTGTATTCATTGAACTATGTCAGGGCTGTCCAACTTCTACCAGCCCAGGGGCCTGAATTCCGGTCACTGATGACCTGGGGGGCCGTAGGGTCTGCCCGCCCCGGCTCCCCTCTCTGCCGCGCCCCTCTCCCTTATTTTAATTTAATATTAAATATATTTAATTCCATCCTCCCCTCTCCCCTTATTTTAATTTAATATTAAATATATTTAATTCCATCCTCCTCTCCCCTTATTTTAATTTAATATTAAATATATTTAATTCCATCCTCCCCTTTCTCCTTATTTTAATTTAATATTAAATATATTTAATTCCATTCTCCCCTCTGTCCTTATTTTTATTTAATATTAAATATATTTAATTCCATCCTCCCTCTCCCCTATTTTAATTTAATATTAAATATATTTAATTCCATCCTCCCTCTCCCCTTATTTTTATTTAATATTAAATATATTTAATTCCATTCTCCCCTTATTTTTATTTAATATTAAAAATATTTAATTCCATTCTCCCCTCCCCCTTATTTTTATTTAATATTAAATATATTTAATTCCATCCTCCCCCTCTCCCCTTATTTTAATTTAATATTAAATATATTTAATTCCATCCTCCCCTCTCCCCTTATTTTTATTTAATATTAAATATATTTAATTCCATTCTCCCCTCTCCCCTTATTTTTATTTAATATTAAATATATTTAATTCCATCCTCCCCTCTCCCCTTATTTTAATTTAATATTAAATATATTTAATTCCATCCTCCCCTCTCCCCTTATTTTTATTTAATATTAAATATATTTAATTCCATTCTCCCCTTATTTTTATTTAATATTAAAAATATTTAATTCCATTCTCCCCTCCCCCTTATTTTTATTTAATATTAAATATATTTAATTCCATCCTCCCCTCTCCCCTTATTTTAATTTAATATTAAATATATTTAATTCCATACACCCCTACCCCCTATTATAATTTAATATTAAATATATTTAGTTCCATCCTCCCTCTTCCCTTATTTTAATGTATCCCATCTCCTCTTATTTCATCTTTAAATATATTTAATTTCATATTTAATACATGAGGGGAGATGGGGAGAGAATGAGGAGCCCCCTGAGGAGCCCCCTGCTTTGGCCTACCTTTTCCAAAACGCGCAGGACCCAGGAGTACCCAGACGACGAGAGCGACGACCGACTGAGTCGAAGAAGGTCCTAATCGCGTCTGTGGGCCTCAGCGATCCAGTAGTAGAGTAGCCGAAGAGTATCGCGAGAATACGCAATCCACATGGGATTTCACTGTCAACGCGTGATCTCCGTTGACAGCGAAATCCCGATGTGGATTGCGTATTCTCGCGATACTTGCTCGAACCCGGAGTAGGTATTTTTTTAATTTTATTATTTATTTTATTTTTCATTTTTCTTTTTTTAATTAAAAAGCTTAGGGGGCCGTAGGGAAGGGGCTGGGGGCTGTATACAGCACCCGGCCCGCCAGTTGGACAGCCCTGAACTATGTTGTAAACCACCCTGAGCCTCTGGGAGTGGCAGTGTACAAGTCCAATAAATAATAAATAAATAAATAAAATCCTGGCAGCACTCACCCGGGGCATGACCAGAGCCACGTCCACATTGACTTCGGGCTTGATGCAGGTGCCCAACAGGAAACTCCCCACTACCTTCACCTCCGCAGGTGGCAAGAAGCGGAACTTGCCCTTGATACCGAAAGGAAGCTGCAGGAGAGGCACCTTCACCCCTTTTGGGAGCCAGGACTGGTCTGTGATCTGGAAGGAGGCAGCAAAGGGTACACAAAGAAAAGCAATGCTGTTGTGATTTTCACCATGTGAGGCCAAAGCTAAAGGTCGGAAGCTGGAACCTGAAGCTAGGCAGCAAATTAATGTTTCTGGAACCAGCTCCAGGGAAAGGCTCCTATTTCAGCTTGGAAAAATGGCGATTGATGGGTTACAAGTGCCTGAATGTACAGGTTGAGCATCACTTATCCGGAATACTCCAAAATACTCCAAAATCTGGAATGGTCTTCTCTAGTTGCTGAGATCATGTGTTCACTGTACACAAACTTTATTAAAATTGTTTAAAATTACATTAAAGATATGCGTACAAGGTGTATGTGAAACATAAATGGCTCCCACATTCAGAGTTGGGTACCATGCCCAAGATATGTCTGTATTTCAGATTTTGGGTGGACTGTTATGTCATTTATATAGATATAGATGTAATAACAGCTAATGCAAAATCTGAAACACTCTGAACCCAAAGTATTTCTAGTCCAAGGCAATTAGGATAAGAAATGCTCAACCTGTATTTATTTAATCTGATCCGTTATGGTATGGCTCATCAGCCAACAATTAAAGTTCTCTCTGAGTGATACGACGATCGTCCTGAATCAATCTGGCAACCTATTTCTTGTGAAACTCGGTGGTTGCTATCACAGGACGTCCAATTTTTTGTTTGTCATGCAACTCAGATATTCCCACCTCAACATCTTTGAACTTACTTGCCCAACAACGCACCGGACTCACAACAACACAATTACCAGAAACAGCTTGCATTCTCTGATGAATCTCCTTTGGGGTGACACCTTCTGCTGTCAAGAATTCATTGACTGCACGTTGCTTAAGTCGCACTGACTGACCATCTGCGCAGGGTTCGTACTTTGCACTTTAACAACACAACCGTTCAATGCTAAGGCTTCCCGCCAAATTGGAACCGTAGAGCAGAGTCTACTGAACAAGCCAGTACCTGCCGCATACCAGTACTGCCATCTGTTGAGGAGTTACGAAGGTGGAGGCATTACTTTTCATTCAACCCTTGTGTTTAAACATAGCTCTCATGTTCCTGCCTGGCAGAAAGAGGTTGGCCTGGATGGCCCCTGTGGTCTCTTCCGACTCTATATGTGCCCTCTCAACCGTCACTTCTTCAAGCTAAACCTACACAACTTTCTAATACCTTGGGCCATTTTGGTCACCTTCTCTGGACACGTTACTTCTATCCAATATCCTCCCTGAATTGCCTGGGCTCTCATGCCTGCCGAGGTCTGACCAAAGGACTTTCCTGTGAGAAAGACCTTGGAGTCTTCATGGCAAACAACCTTGGAGTGTGATGGAAGCTCCTGCCATCTGTTGAGGCGTTATGTTGGTGGAGGCATTACTTTTCATTCAACCCTCGTAGTTTGACACTACTTTAACTGCCCTGCTTCAATGCTATGAAATTATAGTTTCAGAAGGTCTTTACCCTCTTCTGCCAAAAAGTTCTGGCGTCTTCCCAAACTATATTGTGTTTATTGTATTGATGGGCGTGGCCTCATGTAAGCTGCCCGGAGTCCCCTTGGGAAGATGGTGGCGGGGTACAAATAAAGTTTATTATTATTATTATTATTACATAGCATGAGCCACGGCATTTAAAGTGATATTGAAGTGCATGGATGCTACAGTGTAGCTGCACCTAGTAATACTGAAGTGCATGAATGCTACAGTGTAGCTGCACCTAAAGTGATATTGAAGTGCATGGATGCTACAGTGTAGCTGCACCTAAAGTGATATTGAAGTGCATGAATGCTACAGTGTAGTTGCACCTAAAGTGATATTGAAGTGCATGAATGCTACAGTGTAGCTGCACCTAAAGTGATATTGAAGTGCATGGATGCTACAGTGTAGCTGCACCTAAAGTGATATTGAAGTGCATGGATGCTACAGTGTAGCTGCACCTAAAGTGATATTGAAGTGCATGGATGCTACAGTGTAGCTGCACCTAAAGTGATATTGAAGTGCATGGATGCTACAGTGTAGCTGCACCTAAAGTGATATTGAAGTGCATGGATGCTACAGTGTAGCTGCACCTAAAGTGATATTGAAGTGCATGGATGCTACAGTGTAGCTGCACCTAAAGTGATATTGAAGTGCATGGATGCTACAGTGTAGCTGCACCTAAAGTGATATTGACGTGCATGGATGCTACAGTGTAGCTGCACCTAAAGTGATATTGAAGTGCATGGATGCTACAGTGTAGCTGCACCTATCGACTCACTGTTGTCAATCTGTAATGTGTTATTCTCACGTATTTGTAGCCCAAGATCTGCAGCTGCTTATCAAATGTAGCATTTCAGTGTAGTTTGAGAACAAAGGATGCTACCTTCTGCCTAGGTCTGTTCCTCCCAGATGCCGTAATCTCAGGAATTCGTTAAACCAAATGCTGATGGAAAGCTGCGACCCTGAAAACAATTACAAAAGGAGCAAATCCCACGGAGACCTGCCTCTAAGTAACCATGTACAGAACAACCCCACAAAACCGCATGCATCTCAGACGTACATCTCTTTCCGGAGCCTCTGGGATTTTGCTCAGCAAGGCATTGATCTCATGGAGGAAGGAATCAATTTTCCGCCTCCTCTTCTCCTTGAGGGTCACCTCTTTCAAAAGCTCCTCCACCTGCCGAGAGGGAGAAAAAAAGGCATGAGCGTCACAGCAATCTCATTCCTCCTTTGGTTTCTCTTTAATGAAACCTAAATAAGAAGAGTATCGACAACCTGGAAGGTGCCGAATGGGATGATCAAAGGTCTGGAGACCGAGCCTTTTGAGGAAGGCGACTGAGTTGAGCTTGGAGGAAAGAAGGGATGCGATAGCTATCTTTAAACAGCTGAAAGAAGGTCACAGAGACATTCAAGCCGGCTTGTTTTTGACAAGAACATGGGCCAATGGGTTAAAATGACAATAGACAATATTAGGAAGAACACAGACTGCTTCAGAAAGTGGTAGACTCCCTATCTTTACAGGCCTTTCAAAGGAAGTTGGCTGGGCATCTTTCTTGAGTGCTTCAGTTGTGTATTTCTGCATGGCAGAATGGGTTGGACCAGATGGCGTTTGTGGTCCCTTCCAACTCAGACTCATAGAGTCTGCAGAAATAGACTGCAGAAAAATTCCAAAGAATGAAGCCCAAGTAAGGAAAATGTATAGTCGGAGGAGGCCCTTCTCTCGATCCCACCTGCTTCTCAAGGCCCTATCTCTCATCTGGTGGGGACGAGAGATAGGGCCTTCTCTGTGTTGGCCCCTCGGCTGTGGAATTCCCTACCTAGGGATACTACATCGGCCCCCTCCCTATTGACATTTTGGAAAAAACTGAAAACATGGCTTTTCGAGGAAGCCTTTGGAATCACAGTATAATTTAAACAAACCTGAATTTGGGAAATGACCTAGGAACGGCTATGACGATGGAACAGATGTGGATTGAACATGAAGACAGAGTTTTTAAATGTTCTTACTGCTTGTTGTTTTTATGCTTTTAAATGTTTTAAAGATGTTTTTATTTGCTAATGTGTGTATTCACCACCTGTTCACCACCCGGAGTCGCCTTCGGGCTGATACGGGCAGGATATAAATGGCGTAAATAAATTAATAAATAAAGTCAACATTAGGCAGAAATGCACTAATAATAATAACTTTATTTTTGTACCCCGCCTCCATCTCCCAGAAGGGACTCGGGGTGGCTTACATGCAGCACAATGTGCCTAAAACAACACACAAAATAAAGACACAATAAAATAAAGTACTGGGAGACAGGCTATATCGGCCACGAAAGCGCAAACAATGCAATTTTCTCCTAACTTTAGCTCTATACATCCGTATCTCTTATAAAGGGATGTTTTAACTTTCGGATTTGCTAATATTGTGTCGTGAAATGATGCACATCTAAAAAATGTGTTACCAACATGAAATGTTTGGAAAGCTCTGTCCTATATTATTATTATTATTTAAAACTTTTATATCCCGATCTTCTTGACCTCCGTAGAGGGACATCTCAGACCGGCTCACAGCAAGGATTCAATCCACTAATACAATCTAAAAACATCATACAACAAGCTTAAAATACATATAGAATAAAATTACAAATAAGCCAAATCGCCAAGATAAAATCATGTTCAACTCAGTCCGAATGTGTGGTCAATAACTTTGTTCTGTGGCCGGCCTCAGCCATTATTTTGGGAATACTTCATTCCATAGCCAGCATTTCACTAGCCTCCTAAAGGACAGGAGGGAGGGGACAGATCTGATTTCAATCGGGACAGAGTTCCATAGCCGAGGGGCCACCACAGCGAAGGCCCTGCCTCTCATTCCCGCCATACGCGATTGCGAAAGTGGCGGGACTGAGAGCAGGGCCCGCCCAGAAGATCTTAATAGCCTTGATGGTTCATAGGGGAGATTATGTTCGGGTAGGTAAACTGGTAGGTAAACTGGGCCAGAACCGTATAGGGTTCTGTAGGTTAAAACCAGCACTTTGAATTGTGCTCAGAAGCTAATTGACAGTCAGTGGAGATGGCGCAACAAGGGAGTTGTGCGCAGCCTGTACCCCACTCCCGTTAGTAACCTGGCTGAAGAGCATTGGACGAATTGCAGCTTCTGAGCAGTCTTCATAGACAAGCCCACATAGAGAGCATTGCAGTAGTCTATACGGGATGTAACTAGAGCGTGGACCACCATGGCCAAGTCAGACTTCCCAAGGTATGGGAGCAGCTGGCTTTTAACTTTTGCGACACAAAATCAAAAAGGAGGCTTGGGCCACATAAGCAGGAGTTCCGAAGTTTCAAGAGGCAACTGAGAGAGGAAAGAATGGATCTTTATTGTGTGCAAGTATCCGGTCATGCGTTGCTGTAGCATAGTCTGTGGCAAACCCCTTCTACCCGCATGCTGGAAAAGCACAATCAAAGGACTCCTGACAGATGGCCATTTAGCCCCTGCTTGATAACAATAAGAGACCTTTACCAATTAGATCAGGAGGACTTGGAATTTGAATCTTGCTATTGTTGTATTGAAGTCCTTATCCACTGTATTCCCAGGCTGGGCCAACTTGGGCCCTCCTCTTGCCCTTCAGGTGTGTTGTACTACAACTCCTCCAATTCCGAATAGCCTGCCGGGACTGACTTGGGGGAATAGACCCCAGATGACCAGTGGAATGTATTGGTTGGATGTTGGAGGGGTTGCCATTTATGGGGGGGTTGCACTGGGAATGTGGCGCAGCTGGTTGGGTGTCAGCTGCTTAAGATCTCTACTGACCAGAAGGTCATGAATTTGAGGCCTGCCCGGGTCGGGGTGAGCTCTCGACCAATTTGTGTAACTTGTTGTCGACCTTTGCAACCCGAAAGACAGTTACATCTGTCAAGTAGGAAATTTAGGGAGAGATGCAATTTGCATGCGTGCGCTGGTTTTCCGTGCATGCGTCATTCACCTTTGACACCAGGGATGTTGGAAATGTAGTCCCCCCATACTTTTGCGTTTTTAAGTGATTGGTTTGTTGTTTTTCAAATTTTTGTGAGTGTTGGTCACACCTCGTAATGTTTGGCATGTTCTTGCCAAATTTGGTGTGTCTGCGTTCAGGGGTTTTGTTGTTTTTAAGCCTGGAACAATGACATGAAGATTTTAATATACCGTATTTTTCGCACCATAAGGCGCACCTGCTGATAAGACGCACCTAGATTTCAGAAGAGGAAAATTGGGAAAAATATTTTGGGCCAAAAAGTGGGCCCGGCGCTTGCCTGCTTGAAGCGTGGCCTGCCCACCTGGAAGGGTGGACCCTCCTCGGCGCCCTCCGCCATCCCTAAGCCTTTCCCTCAGCCGCCTCCTCCTCCGCCTCCTCTGCCTCCGTCGCCGCCCGGCTCCGCCGCCGCCGCCTCCTCCCGCCGCCGCCTCCTCCCACCGCCTCTGCCCGCCGCCGCCTACCTCTGCCTCCCTCGCCGCCGCAAGCGCGTCTGATGCGTCTGACGCAGGCACGCCTGGCGCAGGCACGCCTGGCACACTGACGCAGGCACGCCTGGGCCTGCGCACGCATGGGCAGTAGGTCCCGAGCGCGCCAGGCGCGCCTGCGTCAGCGTGCCTACGTCAGACGTGTCAGACGCGCTTGCGCGACGGCGGCGAGGGAGGGAGGCAGAGGTAGGCGGCGGGGCGGAGCTGGCGGCGGCAGTTCAGAGGAGGAGGAGGCGAGACCGGAGGCCAAAGGAAAGGCTTACTATCGCCTCCCCTCTTCGCTCCATAAGACGCGGCTGATTTTTCCTCCTACTTTGGGAGGAAAAAATCTGCGTCTTATGGTGCGAAAAATACGGTATATAGATTATTGCTGTAGAATTAATGCAGTTTGACACCACTTTCACTACTATGGTTCAAGGCTATGAAATAATGGAAATTGTAATCTCACTTGGTGTTTCAGCCTTCAGTGCCAAATTGTATTCAGCGCCTCACCAAACTACAACTCCCATCATTCCACAGCATTCAGCCACATCAAGCAAGGTGGTATCAAACTGCATTAATTCTACAGAATAGATGTGCCTCTCAACTGCTAGGCACAGAACAGGAGAGTAGCAAAGAAAGAGGAATTTCCTTAAAGTTACAGGAATCCCAGAAGAAGGTAAAAGATTCCCTGTTCAGTTGGGCTCTTATAATCTCGCTTTACCTGCAACCGCAGAAGGTTGGAATGGAAGAGGTTCTCTGTTTCTTTAAGACGGCTCAGTTCTTCGTTGGTGGGCGGCTTGTAGAGCTCAGCCTTGCACAGCTTCACCGGCTCCAGGATGCCTTCCGAGGCAGAAGCTCTTTTCCTCGCTCTTGGTTTTCTCCCCTCCTTGGAGAAGCCACTATCACCTTCATCGCCTTTCTCTCCTTCCAGGCCTTCATCGTGCACTGTGTCTTCAGGCATCTGAAATTATTAAGGAGAAAACATATTTATTTATTTATTTACAATATTTCTACCCGAACACAAAGGCAACTCAAGGCTGCTTTACAACATAGGCAGCTGTGTGATGCCATTAAAACAATGTTTTGCAGTGGGTCCGGTTCTTCCTAGAGAGCTGTTCCCAGATGGTATTGTTGGGAGACACCTATTCAACCCCTCATCCATTGTCTTGTGGCGTTCCTCAGGGTTCAATACTGTCTCCCATGTGGTTTAACATCTACATGAAGCCACTGGGGGAGGTCATCCGGAGCTTCGGGGTGCGGTGTCACCGGTACGCAGATTGCACTGTCACTCCTTCCCAATACTTTGCGCCTGCGAGGACGGCAGGACTGAGAGCAGGGCCTCCCCAGAAGATCTTAAACTCTGAGATGGTTCATACGGAAAGATATGTGCGGACAGGTAAGGCGGGCCAGAACCGTTTAGGGCTTATAAGCTAAAGCCAGCACTTTGAATTGTGCTCAGAAGCAAACCGGCAGCAGTGGAGCTGGCTCAATGTTAGGGATTCCTCCTCTTTGGAAGAGGAAGGGGAGCAGGGAAGTGCTCAGGAATTGGAGGGAGAAGAAGAATCAGACTCTGAGGCTTTACAAGTGCCCACATTTATAGAGAGATGAAAGGGGACAGAGAACAGACGGCGTTCGGCTAGGATAGCTGCTAAAAACGCTGAGCTAATAGGGAGGCCAGACACCGAGGAGGAGTGCCTGGCCGCCTCCGCCCCCCGACCACCAAACCTTCCCCCTCAGTCTTCAGCCTCCTGGAGGGCGTGCATGCGCGCCGGTTGCGCATGCGCGGAACTAGTTGTCTCTGTGCATGTGCTCCAGTTGCACATGTGTGGAACTACTTGTCTCTGTGCATGTGCACCAGTTGCACATGCGCGGAACTACTTGTTTCTGTGCATGCGCACCACTTGCACATGCATGGAACTAGTTGTCTCTGTGCATGCGCACCAGTTGCGCACGCGCGGAACTAGTTGTCTCTGTGCATGCGCGCCAGTTGCGCACGCGGAACTACTTGTCTCTGTGCATGCGCCCCAGTTGCACATGCATGGAACTAGTTGTCTCTGTGCATGCGCGCCAGTTGCGCACGCGCGGAACTAGTTGTCTCTGTGCATGCGCGTCGGTTGCGCATGCACAGAACAAGTTGTCTCTGTGCATGCGCGCCAGTTGCACATGCATGGAACTAGTTGTCTCTGTGCATGCGTGCCAATTGCGCACGCGCGGAACTAGTTGTCTCTGTGCATGCGCATCGGTTGCGCATGCACTGAACAAGTTGTCTCTGTGCATGCACGCCAGTTGCACATGCGCGGAACTACTTGTGTCTGTGCATGCGCGCCAGTTGCACATGCATGGAACTAGTTGTCTCTGTGCATCCGTGCCAGTTGCACATGTGCGGAACTACTTGTTTCTGTGCGCGCGCGCCAGTTGCACATGCATAGAACTAGTTGTCTCTGTGCATGCGCGCCATTTGCGCACGCGCGGAACTAGTCTCTGTGCATGCGCGTCGGTTGCGCATGCACGGAACAAGTTGTCTCTGTGCATGCGCGCCAGTTGCACATGCATGGAACTAGTTGTCTCTGTGCATGCGTGCCAGTTGCGCATGCGCGGAACTAGTTGTCTCTGTGCATGCACGCCGGTTGCGCATGCGCGGAACTAGTTGTCTCTGTGCATGCGCACCCTCCACGAGGCCAGAGAGCGAGGAGGAGTGCCCAGCCGCCTCCACCCCGACCACCAAACTCTCCTACTCAGTCTTTGGCCTCATGGAGGGTGTGCATGCGTGCTGGTTGCACGCGCACGGAACTAGCTGGCTCTGCACATGCGCACCCTCCGCAAGGCCAGAGAACGAGGAGTGCCCAGCCACCTCCACCCCCGACTACCAAAGCATCCTCCTCAGTTTTTGGCCTCGCGGATGGTGTGCATGCATGCTGGTTGCGCATGTGTGGAACTAGCTGGCTCCGCGCATGCACACCCTCCACGAGGCCAGAGAGCAAGTGGACGCCAAAATAATGTCTGCTAACTATTTTAAATTACCTTAGTCTGGCCCTGGGGAAAAGCCTTAGGTTCCCACATGGAGGAGAGATAGGGGATTATGGGATCACTCCCATAATCCTTGGTGAAACTATGAATTCCTTGGTTTTGAACCATCTTTTACTGAACCCTGGGGGGAGGGGGGGCGATGGACACCTCCGATATCACGAACAGTCTTCAAAGGCAACCCCGTGTAGAGCGTGTTGCAGTAGTCCAGTGTTTTTCAACCTTTTTTGAGCCGTGGCACATTTTTTACATTTGCAAAATCCTGGGGCACACCACCAACCCAAATGACACAAAATGACTCTCTAACACAGTCATACATAGAGTTAATATGTTTTTAAATGTATTTATACACTCAGTGTGAAACCTGGGCCTGTTTCTATGAACACAACATAGATATCCTGGCAGGAATGGCAGAAAGACACAAACTTCCCACACAGAACTCCCATAACCAAGAGAAAATGCTATAAGAGTTTGGTGGGCATGGACCTTGGGTTTTGGAGTTGTAGTTCACCTATATCCAGAGAGCACTGTGGACTCAAACAATGTTGGATCAGGACCAAACTTGGCATGAGTACTCAATATGCCCAAATATGAACGCAGATGGAGTTCAGGGGAAAGAGACCTTGACATTTGGGAGTTGTAGTTGCTGGGATTTATAGTTCCCCTACAATCAGAGCATTCTGAACCCCACCAATGATAGAACTGGACCAAACTTCCCACACAGAACCCCCAGGAAGCAAGAGGAGGTCTCTACTTGGGGAAAGGAGGCGGGCCTCCCAATGCATGGGGAGGAGAGAGACCAAGTAGACAACGGGTGGGGAGGGGTGGTTGTAATTTTGTGCCTTTATCGCGGTAGGTTTCTTTGGGTTTTTTTACTTCAACACCCCATACCCCCCCCCTTCCTGGAGGCTCCAATTTTTCAAGGCACACTTGATGATCGCTCACGGCACACTAGTGTCCCCCGGCACACTGGTTGGGAAACACTGCAGTAGTCTATACGGGGATGTAACCTGTATGTCAATATTAATCAACAAATCCATACAAACGACCTGTGAGATTTGCGTCCAAGCCCGCAGCCTTGCATCTCCAAACCAGCTTCTGCCCAGTAACATATTAAAACGTAGAAAACTAAACTGACTGCATCTACACTGCAGAATTAACGCGGTTTGGCACCACTTTAGCTGCCATGACTCAATGCTATGGAATTCTGGGGATGCCAGCCCCCTTTTGGCAGAGGAGGTCCTGCAAAACGACAGGACCCATCATTCCATAAGCATTGGGCCATGGTGATTAAAAGTGGCACGAAACTGGGTTAATTCTACAGTGTAGACGCCCCCCTGGAAGTATCTACGGCTTCAAAGGCACAGCTTCCATGATCCGGATGGAGCAGGCCTTCCCTGAATGGCCATCCCAGGAGAGAGACCCACCTTCAGCCGCCGGAGCTCTGCCTCCGCGTGGAAGAAGGAGTTCCAGCCCAACCACGTGGAAACAGGCACGGCCTTCGATCACTTCCGGAATCTAGACACCGCCCGGCTTCTGATTGGTTGAAAAGAAATTACGTCACACCCTCTTTTCAATTGGAAGCTAGTCCGAGGCCACGCCCCAATCGAACGGAGAGCGAGCCTATCAGCGCCTTAGTCTCTTACAGACCACGCCCTGGACCATAGAGATAGGAAGAAATAGAAAACCATATCCCTTTTTTCCTAATTGTCATTTGTGTGTGTTTCCTAGCTGAAAGCTAAAATGCCCGCATTCCCCACCTTTGTTCCTTTCAGACTTCAGTTCCCATAATTCCTGAAAGTTGGCAAACCTAGCAGGGCCTTCTGGGAATTGAAGTTCTCTCCTATTGAGTTTTAGTCACCTCTGTCCCTTTAAGACGGCATAAACAAGCTGATTGGTCCTCCAGGTTTGATTGAGGCACATAACAACGAATCAGGAGACAGCATTTTATTGCAGTGGACCAATAGAAAAACGGCACCGCCTCTTCGCGAAGTGTGTTTTGAAAGAATAAGTAGCGGGGTGGGAGGGTGGGGGAAACGCCGGATCACGTGGTCCAAAGCCAACCAATTACAAGCGAAGGAGGACGCCACTGCGAATGGAGGCGCGGTTGCTTGTCAGAGATAGTCATGAAGGGGATCACAACCAATGGGAAAGTGGGGCGGGACTCTTCGTGATATAGACCAATCAAAAGGAGGGGTGGGCGGGGGATGAGAGAGTGACGACTTGGCGACGCAAAAGGGAGGGTTTGGCGCCTGCGCAGTCAACTCGATCAGCGGACAGAGATTGGGGGCGTGGCTGCATCACGAAGGCGGCGTCACGAAGGGACTGCAACCAATGGAAGGAAGGGAAGAGGGGCGTGGTTAGACGTCACCCATAGGCGAACAGGGGCGGGGTTATCAATAGTACGACCAATAGCGAGGCGAGAGGGGGCGTGGCTTCGATTGTGGGTGAGGAAAATGGAGAGGACGGGTGAGACGTCACCAATAGGCGAACAGGGGCGGGGCTATCAATAGTACGACCAATAGCGAGGCGAGAGGGGGGCGTGGCTTCGATTGTGGGTGGGGGGAAAAGCGAGAAAAGCGGTGAGACGTCACCAATAGGCGAACAGGGGCGGGATTATCAACAGTACGACCAATAGCGAGGCGAGAGGGGGGCGTGGCTTTGATTGTGGGTGGGGGAAAGCGAGAGGTGGGGTGAGACGTCACCAAAAGGCGAAAAGGGGTGGGGCTATCGAAAGTGCGACCAATAGCGAGGCGAGAGGGGGCGTGGCTTCGTGTGTGGGTGGAGAAAGGCGAGAAGGGGAGAATCGAGGGGGCGTGGCTTCGCGTGTGGGTGGAGAAAGGCGAGAAGGGGAGAATTGAGCGCATGCGCGTTGCAGCTGAGCCTCCCCGGGGGCGTGGCCTTATGTCACGGAGGCGATGGCCACCAATGGGAGCAAGCGGCGGGGGCGGGACGGAGAGCGAGGCGACCAATAGGAATGCGAGAGAGCCTCTGAGGGGAGGGGGGAAAAAGAGGCGAGTTGGCGCGTGCGCGTTGGTGGCCAGTGGCCTAGCAGCGGCCCGTCACAAAAGGAAGCCGCCATCGTGGTGAGGGGAGAGGCCGGAGCGGGGCTTCGAGAGCGGCTGAGGGCAGGCAGGCGGGCAGGGAAGGAGGGACGACGCCGCCGCCGCCGAGCAGGAGGCGGAGGACGCCGCGGCGGAGGAGGACCCGGCGGCGGCGGAGAAGGAGCCGGCCGGCCTCAAGGCTGGCGGGCGGCGGCGGCAGCGGTGGCGGCGGTGGCGCGGGGCGAGGCCTGTGCTGAGGGCCTAAGGCCTCCCTCGGCTCGCTCCCTTCGCGCCGCCGCCGCCGCCTCCTCCCTCCCTTCGCCCCCCGCCTCCTTCTCCCTCTCTCTCTCTCTCCCTCCGCCGCCGCCGCCGCCATGGCCCAGCAGCAGGTGAGCAGCTCGCAGAAGGCGCTGATGCTGGAGCTGAAGGGCCTGCAGGAGGAGCCCGTCGAGGGCTTCCGCATCACCCTCGTCGACGAGTCCGACCTCTACAACTGGGAGGTGGCCATCTTCGGGCCCCCCAACACGCTCTACGAGGGCGGGTACTTCAAGGTGAGTGAGTGAGTGAGCGGGCCGGCCTCGCTAGGCCGCGGGCGCTTGGAACTCCGACTCCCATCATTCCTCACGGCCTCAGGCAGCCTCGCTAGGCCGCGGGCGCTTCCCGACTCCAACTCCCACCATTCCTCTCAGCCTCAGTCAGGCTCGCTAGGCCTCAGGCGCTTCCCGCCGCCCTCCGAGGGGTTTGGGACTCCAACTCCCACCATTCCTCTCAGCCTCAGTCAGGCTCGCTAGGCCTCGGGCGCTTCCCGACTCCAACTCCCACCATTCCTCTCAGCCTCAGTCAGCCTCGCTAGGCCTCAGGCGCTTCCCGACTCCAACTCCCACCATTCCTCACAGCCTCAGTCAGCCTCGCTAGACCTCAGGTGCTTCCCGACTCCAACTCCCACCATTCCTCACTGCCTCAGTCAGCCTCGCTAGGCCTCAGGCGCTTCCCGACTCCAACTCCCACCATTCCTCACAGCCTCAGTCAGGCTCGCTAGGCCTCAGGCGCTTCCCGACTCCAACTCCCACCATTCCTCAAACCCTCAGTCAGGCTCGCTAGGCCGCGGGCCTTTCCCGACTCCAACTCCCACCACTCCTCACAGCCTCAGTCAGGCTCGCTAGACCTCAGGCGCTTCCCGACTCCAACTCCCACCATTCCTCAAACCCTCAGTCAGGCTCGCTAGGCCTCAGGCGCTTCCCGACGCCAACTCCCACCATTCCTCAAACCCTCAGTCAGACTCGCTAGGCCGCGGGCCTTTCCCAACTCCAACTCCCACCATTCCTCACAGCCTCAGTCAGGCTCGCTAGGCCTCAGGCGCTTCCCGCCGCCCCCCGAGGGGTTTGGGATTCCAACTCCCACCATTCCTCTCAGCCTCAGTCGGCCTTGCTAGGCCTCAGGCGCTTCCCGACTCCAACTCCCACCATTCCTCTCAGCTTCAGTCAGCCTTGCAAGGCCTCAGGCGCTTCCCGACTCCAACTCCCACCATTCCTCTCAGCCTCAGTCAGCCTCACTAGGCCTCAGGCGCTTCCCGACTCCAACTCCCACCATTCCTCTCAGCCTCAGTCAGGCTCGCTAGGCCTCGGGCGCTTCCCGACTCCAACTCCCACCATTCCTCTCAGCCTCAGTCAGCCTCGCTAGGCCTCAGGCGCTTCCCGACTTCAGCTCCCACCATTCCTCTCAGCCTCAGTCACGCTCGCTAGGCCTCGGGCGCTTCCCGACTCCCACTCCCACCATTCCTCACTGCCTCAGTCAGCCTCGCTAGGCCTCAGGTGCTTCCCGACTCCAACTCCCACCATTCCTCACAGCCTCAGTCAGGCTCGCTAGGCCTCAGGTGCTTCCCGCCGCCCCCCGAGGGGTTTGGGATTCCAACTCCCACCATTCCTCTCAGCCTCAGTCAGGCTCGCTAGGCCTCAGGCGCTTCCCCACTCCAACTCCCACCATTCCCCTCAGCCTCAGTCAGGCTCGCTAGGCCTCAGGCGCTTCCCGACTCCAACTCCCACCATTCCTCTCAGCCTCAGTCAGCCTCGCAAGGCCTCAGGGGCTTCCCGACTCCAACTCCCACCATTCCTCTCAGCCTCGCTAGGCCTCAGGCGCTTCCCGACTCCAACTCCCACCATTCCTCTCAGCCTCAGTCAGCCTCGCTAGGCCTCAGGCTCTTCCCGCCGCCCTCCGAGGGGTTTGGGACTCCAACCCCCACCATTCCTCTCAGCCTCAGTCAGGCTCGCTAGGCCTCAGGCGTTTCCCGACTCCAACCCCCACCATTCCTCACAGCCTCAGTCAGGCTCGCTAGGCCTCAGGCGCTTCCCGACTCCAACTCCCACCATTCCTCTCAGCCTCAGTCAGCGTCGCTAGGCCTCAGGCGCTTCCCGACTCCAACTCCCACCATTCCTCTCAGCCTCAGTCAGCCTCGCTAGGCCTCAGGCGCTTCTCGCCGCCCTCAGAGGGGTTTGGGACTCCAACCCCCACCATTCCTCTCAGCCTCAGTCAGGCGCGCTAGGCCGCGGGCGCTTCCCGACTCCAACTCCCACCATTCCTCTCAGCCAGGCTCGCTAGGCCTCAGGCGCTTCCCGACTCCAACTCCCACCATTCCTCTCAGCTTCAGTCAGGCTCGCTAGGCCTCAGGCGCTTCCCGACTCCAACTCCCACCATTCCTCACAGCCTCAGTCAGGCTCGCTAGGCCTCAGGCGCTTCCCGCCGCCCCCCGAGGGGTTTGGGATTCCAACTCCCACCATTCCTCTCAGCCTCAGTCAGGCTCGCTAGGCCTCAGGCGCTTCCCGCCGCCCTCCGAGGGGTTTGGGACTCCAACTCCCACCATTCCTCTCAGCCTCAGTCAGGCTCGCTAGGCCTCAGGCGCTTCCCGCCGCCCTCCGAGGGGTTTGGGACTCCAACTCCCACCATTCCTCTCAGCCTCAGTCAGGCTCGCTAGGCCTCAGGCTCTTCCTGCCGCCCTCCAGGGGGTCTGGGACTCCCAACTCCCACCATTCCTCACAGCCTCAGCCAGGCCCCTTCCTTTCCCCAATGCTCCACTGGCCTCAGGCGCTTCCCGACTCCAACTCCCACCATTCCTCTCAGCCTCAGTCAGGCTCACTAGGCCTCGGGCGCTTCCCGACTCCAACTCCCACCATTCCTCTCAGCCTCAGTCAGCCTCGCTAGGCCTCGGGCGCTTCCCGACTCCCAACTCCCACCATTCCTCTCAGCCTCAGTCAGGCTCGCTAGGCCTCAAGCGCTTCCCGACTCCAACTCCCTACATTCCTCACAGCCTCAGTCAGGCTGGCTAGGCCTCAGGCGCTTTCCGACGCCAACTCCCACCATTCCTCTCAGCCTCAGTCAGGCTCGCTAGCCCTCAGGCACTTCCCACCACCCTCCGAGGGGTTTGGGACTCCAACTCCCACCATTCCTCACAGCCTCAGTCAGGCTGGCTAGGCCTCAGGCGCTTCCCGACTCCAACTCCCACCATTCCTCTCAGCCTCGCTAGGCCTCAGGCGCTTCCCACCGCCCTCCGAGGGGTATGGGACTCCAACTCCCACCATTCCTCTCAGCCTCAGTCAGGCTCGCTAGGCCTCAGGCGCTTCCCGACTCCAACTCCCACCATTCCTCTCAGCCTCGCTAGGCCTCAGGCGCTTCCCGCCGCCCTCCGAGGTGTTTGGTACTCCAACTCCCAACATTCCTCTCAGCCTCAGTCAGGCTCTCTAGGCCTCAGGCGCTTCCCGCCTCCCTCCGAGGGGTATGGGACTCCAACTCCCACCATTCCTCTCAGCCTCAGTCAGGCTCACTAGGCCTCAGGCGCTTCCCGCCGCCCTCCGAGGGGTTTGGGACTCCAACTCCCGTCATTCCTCTCAGCCTCAGTCAGGCTCGCTAGGCCTCAGGCGCTTCCCGCCTCCCTCCGAGGGGTATGGGACTCCAACTCCCACCATTCCTCTCAGCCTCAGTCAGCCTCGCTGGTCCTCGGGCACTTTCCGACTCCAACTCCCACCATTCCTCTCAGCCTCAGTAAGCCTCGCTAGGCCTCAGGCGCTTCCCGCCGCCCTCCGAGGGGTTTGGGACTCCAACTCCCATCATTCCTCTCAGCCTCAGTCAGGCTCGCTAGGCCTCAGGCGCTTCCCGCCGCCCTCCAGGGGGTCTGGGACTCCCAACTCCCACCATTCCTCACAGCCTCAGTGAGGCCCCTTCCTTTCCCCAACGCTCCACTGGCAGAGCTCAGGCGGGATTGTGTCACCATCTTGGTCAGGCCTGGGCAAACTTTGGCCCTCCGGGTGTTTTGGACTACAATTCCTCACAGCCTCAGTGAGGCCCCTTCCTTTCCCGGGCCCTCAAGCACGCAGCTAGGCCTCAGGCGCTTCCCACCACCCTCCAGGGGGTCCGGGACTCCTACTCCCACAACTCCTCACAGCCTCAGTTAGGCCCCTTCCTTTCCCCGGCCCCCCAACATGCTCTACGAGGGCGGGTACTTCAAGGTAGGCCTCACTAGGCCTCGGGCACACCACACCGCCCTCCAAGGGGTTTGGGACTCCAACTCCCATCTTTCCTCACAGCTTCAGACAGGCCTTCCCCCGGCCCTCAAGCCCTCCTGAGAAAACGCTCCACTCGCAGAGCTCAGGTAGGATTGTGTCACCATCTTTGTCAGGCCTGGGCAAACTTTGGCCTTCCAGGTGTTTTGGACTCCAACTCCCACCATTCCTCACAGCCTCAGTCAGCCTCGCTAGGCCTCGGGCCCTTCCCACCGCCCTCCGAGGGGTTTGGGACTCCAACTCCCACCATTCCTCACAGCCTCAGTCAGGCCCCTTCCTTTCCCCGGCCCTCAAGCGCGCTGCTAGGCCTCAGGCACTTCCCGCCGCCCTCCAAGGGGTTTGGGACTCCAGCTTCCATCATTCCTCTCAGCCTCAGTCAGGCCCCTTCCTTTCCCCGGCCCTCAAGCGCGCTGCTAGGCCTCAGGCGCTTCCCGCCGCCCTCCAAGGGGTTTGGGACTCCAACTCTCATCCTTCCTCTCAGCCAGGCCCCTTCCTTTCCCCGATCCTTAAGAGAAAACGCTCCACTAGCAGAGCTCAGGCAGGATTGTATTTCGATGTTGGTGTTGACTTTTGTGGAGAGGCGGCTGTCAAAGTAGCTAGGCCTCAGGCACTTCACACTGCCCTCCAAATTCCCACCATTCCTCTCAGCCTCAGTCAGGCCCCTTCCTTTCCCCGGCCCTCAAGCCCTCCTGAGAAAACGCTCCACTTGCAGAGCTCAGGCGGGATTATGTCACCATCTTGGCCAAGCCTGGGCAAACTTTGGCCCTTGAGGTGTTTTGGACAACAACTCACACAATTCCTCGCAGCCTCAGTCAGGCCCCTTCCTTTCCCTGCCCCCCAACACGCTATACGAAGGCGGGTACTTCAAGGTAGGCCTAGCTAGGCCTCAGGCGCTTCACAAAGCCCTCCAGGTGTTTTGCACTGCAACTCCCACCATTCCTCACAGCCTCAGTCAGGCCCCTTCCTTTCCCCAATCCTCAAGAGAAAACGCTCCACTCGCAGAGCTCAGGCGGGATTGTATTTTGATGTTGGTGTTGATTTTCGTGGAGAGGCGGCTGTCAAGGTAGCTAGGCCTCAGGCGCTTCACACCGCCCTCTGGGGGTGTGGGACTCCAACTCCCATCATTCCTCACGGCCTCAGTCAGGCCCCTTTCCCCGGCCCCCCAACACGCTCTACAAGGGCGGGTACTTCAAGGTAGGCCTCCCTTGGCCTCAGGCGCTTCCCGCCGCCCTCCAAGGAGTTTGGGACTCCAACTCCCAGCATTCCTCACAGCCTCAGTCAGGCCCCTTCCTTTCCCTGGCCCTCAAGCACTCCTGAGAAAACGCTCCACTCGCAGAGCTCAGGCGGGATTGTGTCACCATCTTGGTCAGATGGTGGATTATCTATAATTCATTAAAGTTCAACACACATAGAGTTCTACACAATATATAGTTCTACCCAATTATCTCATAAGTTCAATACAAACATAAAGTTCAACACAATGATTCGATACAATTATATTCGTTACAATACACAAGTGTGGAGGGCTATGGGTCTGGATCATCCAATTATGATATCTCGAGTTCGCGTTACTCACGGTCCTTATTGGAAATGCCAGAATGGTCAAAACATCATATTTCCAATAAGAGTCAGGTAACAATTATAATCCACATGGAAGGTAAACAGCCAACTCAGTTTGTTTGGGCTTCGTAGCGTAGTGAAGATATCGATGTTTTAGGAGTAGCACGCTGTTCCGTAGCGGCTCCTAGGTATACTCCGCCTCAATGCGGGTAAGTAGGCTGGGTTCGGTTTGTTCTCCGAGTCTCGGGGAGTGGTAAACCAAAGATAACCCCCTAAATGGTCAAACGTCTACGTGGGATCAAGTAGCAATAGCAATCCAAGTGGAAAATAAGCAAACAAACTCAATTCACTGAACGGCTGTTTCGGGAGAAGCACGCTGTTCTTGCTGCGGCTCCTAGGTATACTCCGACTCAATGCGAATAAGCAGGCTGGATTCGGTTCACTCCCAGCATATCAGGGAGTGACTGCACAGAGATTCGGTTTACCACTCCCTGAGACTCGGGGAGAACAAACCGAACCCAGCCTACTTACCCGCATTGAGGCGGAGTATACCTAGGAGCCACTACGCAACAGTGTGCTACTCCTAAAACTTCGGCCATCCAGGTGTTTTGGACTACAACTCCCACAATTCCTAACAGCCTCAGTCAGGCCCCTTCCTTTCCCCGGTCCTCAATTACTCCTGAGAAAATTCTCCACTCGCAGAGCTCAGGCGGGATTGTGTCACCTTCTTGGTGTTGACTTTTGGGGAGAGGCGGCTGTCAAGGTAGCAGAAGTGGTCAACATTTTCTAATGTTATTATTAGAGTCACGATTTGAAACAGGGCTAACTAATACTACTAATATTACTAATAATATTACAGCACAATGTTACAGTACAATGTATAATATTAATATTGTGCTATGGCAATAATATATTGTATTTACATTTTACTTGTAAGTCGCTCTGAGTCCCCTTCGGGGTGAGAAGGGCGGCATATAACGGTCTTAAATAAATAAATACTATATCCATACAATATACCCATAAAATTAATAACGGAATACCATTATTAATAGTACATTAAGAGAAATAGAGATAAACTTAACTTACTGTAATGTAAAAATTCAGGGGAAAGGAAAGGCCATTTCATATCCATAATGCAGTGTCTCCCAAACAATTTGAGATATATATATTTAGAGAGAGAGAGAGCAAGAGCACAGTGGTTCCCAACATTTTTTTTAACCAGAGACCACTCGGACCAGGGTGGACCTCTACAACTGGGAGGTGGCCATCTTTGGGGGCCCCAACACACTCTACGAGGGTGGGTACTTCAAGGTGAGCCTCGCTAGGCCTCAGGCGCTTCCCACCGCTCTCCGAGGGTTAGGGACTCCAACCCCCATCATTCCTCACAGCCTCAGGTCCCTTCCTTTCCCCGACCCAGCACGCTCGAGAAAACGCTCCACTCGCAGAGCTCAGGTTTTATTGTGTCCCCATCTTGATGTTGACTTTTGTGGCGAGGCGGCTGTCAAGGTAGCAGAAGTGGTCAACATTTTCTTATGTTATTATTAGAGTCACGATTAGAAGCAGGGCAAACTAATACTACTAATAATATTACAGTGCAATGTTATAGTACAATAAAATACATAATATTAATATTGTGCTATGGCAATAATATAATATATTATATTTACATTTTACTTGTAAGCCGCTCTGAGTCGAGGTGAGAAGGGCGGCGTATAACTCTCGTAAATAAATAAATACTATATTTTTTCTTTTCATTTCTAACCCGCACTTCTCTATCCCCGAAGGGCGGCTCACAAAAGGCAACAATTCAACGCCACATACAAGAACAGAACAACAACATCTCAAAAAATACAACAAAGCAGGTTAAAAACAGTTACGTATCAAATCCCCCATCATGCCCGTTACATATTCGTAGGCTGTCAGCCAATCTACAGTCTGCCAACACAACCCTATCCTACTTAGTTTGTCCGTCCGCTGCTCCACATCAACCAAATGCCCAGTCCCACACCCACGTCTTTAGCTTTTTTTCTAAAGGAAAGGAGGGAAGAAGTTGGTCTTATTTCGCTGGGGAGCGAGTTCCACGGGCGAGGGGCCACTACCAAGAAGGCCACGTCCCTCGTCCCCACCAAACGTATTTGAGACGGAGGTGGGATCGAGAGCAAGGCCTCCCTGGAAAATTGCAAATTTCGAGGTGGGACATAAGGGGAGATACGTTCAGACAAGTAAGCTGGGCCTGTATCCTATACAATATCATGCACAAACACTGATTTATGAGCTTACATTTCACACAGAATACTAATTCTTCACATATCTTACCCATGAAATTAATAATGGAATACAGTTATTAATAGTACATTAAGAGAAATAGAGATAAACGTAACATATAATAGTAGTAATTTTTATTGATTACCCCTTAGGCCATATCACAATATCAAACAAAACAAGGCCTGACAAGACCCAATCACACTCCATGTAGTAAGTTTAAATAGGACACTTATAACAATACACTTAGTTTACTGGAATGTAAATGTAAAAATACAGGGGAAGGAAAGGGCCTGAGGCTGTTAGGAATAGTGGGAGTTGGGAGTCCCAAACCTCTGGCAGGCCAAAGTTGGCCCATGCCTGATATAGATAGATACCTAGATCTTCCCACCTATATGGAACCCTGGTTATTACCATATGGCTTTTCATAATCATAATAGGAAATTATTTTAGATAATAAGGGACTCACAGTCCTCAAATTCACCTTGTTTAACTCCCATTTTCATAATCATAATAGGAAATTATTTTAGATCACAAGGGACCCACAGTCACCAAATGCGCCTTGTTTCATTCGTATCTATCTTATCTGTCGTCTACTTGCCAATATGGGACCCAGTTTACCACAATATATGGCTTTTTCATAATCGTAATAGGATTTTTTTTAGTTCAACGGGAGACCACAGTCCCCAAAGTCCCAACCCACTGGAGGACCGAAGTTGACCCATGACTGATATAAATAGATTCTGTCCCACCGTTCTGGGACCCAGATTATTATAATACATGGCAGGGCCGTAGCCAGGATTTTGATTCGGGGAGGGCTTAGTTGGATTCGGGAAGGGCTGAGTCTGAGTAAGGGAGGGGCTACCCTACCAAACCTTTTGTATTGTTATCCCAATAACCCCATGAATGTGGGATATAATGAGCATGGTGATCAGATCATGATATGAATAAACATAACAGTTTAAATAATGTACCAGTAAGGCCTTCTCGCGGACCACCCTGAGAATTTGGGGGGGAGGGGCATGAAGCCCCCTAAGCCCCCCCCCCCCCCGGCTACATGCCTGTTACTTGGCTATTCATAACCATAATGCAATGTCTCCCAACCAATCAGAGAGAGCACAAGCAGTGGTTCCCAACCTTTTTGTGACCAGGAACCACTTGGACCAGACACATTGCCTTCCTCCTACCTCACAATATATAGTTTTGGACTTCCAACTCACAGAAGCCTCAGCTGCCTTGGCCTATGCTGAGGGATTCTGGGACAAAATCCCTGGAGACACCTTGTCTTTCCCTCATACAATTTATACCCCATCTATTTATACCCCACCTTTCTCTACCCCGAAGGGGACTCAAGGCAGCTTACACTGAAGCAATTATTCAATGCCTTAAAACACATGCAATTCCAAAATATTTAAATTAAAATTAATAAATATTAAAAATATTTAAAATTACATTCATATTAAAATCACACCATCCATAATCGTCATCCAAACCATTCCATAGTGATTGTACATATTCCAAATCTGTTATTGCACTTCATTATTCTCAGAAGGCACACACATATAGTGACTTCTTGCCAATATGGGATCCAGAGTGTCATAATGTACAGATTTTCATAATCATAATAGAAAATTAGATCATATTTTCTAAAACTACCTCAGTAGTTTTGGACTTCAGCTCCTAGAAGCCTCAGGCCCTTTCTACACTGCCATATAATCTAGATCAGTCTTTCTCAACCAGTGTGCCGTGGCACACTAGTGTGCCATGACGGACCTCCTGCTGTGCCACGAGAAAAGCTCTCTGCCCCCCTTCCTCCCCCCTCCTGCCGAACTCCTGCTGCTTGGGGAGGGAGGGCCGGGCAGTGGCGAAGAAAAAGAAGAAGGGACCGGGGCACCTGCTCCTTCGGCCGTTTCCCCAGCCAGCCTCCAATCCGCCATGACTCCCACCATGACTCTCGCCCCTCGCTCGCAGAAGCCGCGTGGAGGAGGAGCCCCGCCCACTGAAGCTCGTCCACCACTCATGCTCCTCCCCTGTAGGAGAGCTGAAGCTGGGGGGAAGGGGTGGGGCATTGTGCAGCCTGGCTCCGCCCCCTCCCCGGCTTTGGCACTCCCAACAGCTGCTCCAGCCTTGAGGGGACAGTGCGAAGCCACCATTGTCCTGGCTCTGGCACCGCTGGCTTGGCACTGCCTCCTCAAGGCTGGAGCAGCTACTGGGAGAGGTGAAGACAGGGGGAGGGCATGGCATGGCCTGGCTCCGCCCCCTCCCCTGGCTTTGGCACTCCCAGCAGCTGCTCCCAGCAGGCCACCATCCCCCAGCCATTCTTTACTGTGTTAGAGTGTCATTTTGGTTGGTGGTGTGCCCCCGGATTTTTTTAATGTTCAAAGTGTGCCGCGGCTCAAAAAAGGTTGGGAAACACTGATCTAGATTATCAAATCAGATAATCCATATTATTTGCTTTGAACTGGATTATATGAGTCTATACTGCCATATAATCCAGTTCACAGCAGATCATCTGGATTTCCTATGGTCTTGTAGAAGCGCCTTCAGTGGCCTTGGCCTATGCTGAGGGATCCTGGTAGTTGAAGTCCAAGACCAAAGTTTGGGAAACATTGTTTTAGATAAAGGCCCCATTCACACAGCACAACAACAATAAACTTTATGTCCCGCCCCCTCTCTACAAGAACTTGGGACGGTTCACAACAGAATCAAATCATATATACATACATACATTCATACATGATTTCCTGCCAATATGGGACCCATTATTATGATACTTAGTTTTTCAAAATCGTAATAGAAAATACTTTAAATCCCAGGGGATCCACTCTCACCAAATATGCCTTGTTTCAGTCCTACCTATCTGTAATCTACCTGCCAATATGGGACCCAGTTTACCACATGCACAATGGAGGACCTTCTCATAGCTGCACCAGAGGCACTCCTAAGTGGCCGGCTTCTGGTCAAAGGAAATCTAGTATAATGCCAAGCTTTTAACATTTTTTGGGTTCATTTAAATACATTATAACTGTACCTTAAATTTGCTTTTTACACTATAAATAAATAAATACCAATATGGGACCCAGAGTACTGGAATATATAGCTTTTCAAAATCATAATATGGAAATGGCTTAGATCACCCACAGTCCCCAAATACACAATGTCTTCCACATAAACAATATATACATATCACAATCATAAGATCAAGGAGGTCCCAGAGTCCCCAAAGACATCTTGTCTTTCCTCCACACTACATAGACAAATATGCCAATATGGATCCCAGAGTCCCACAACATATGGCGTTTGATAAATATAATAGAAAATGTTTTAGATCAGGTCTTCTTCCCACATTGTATGTATGTATAGCCTCCCTACCAATATGGAATCCAGGTTTTTACAATATTTAGCTTTTCATAACCATAATATGCCAAATGCGTCTCGTCTATCTATTGTTTCCCTGCCAATATCTATCTATTGTTTCCGTGCCAATATGGGACCAAGTTTACAATGTATGGCTTTTCATAATCTTAATAGGAAATGTTTTAGATCAGGTGGAGACCCACAGTCCCAAAAAGCACAGTATCTCTCCCCACACACATATATGACATATGACATATACATATGTATGGTCTTCCTACTAATATGGGACTCGGGTTATTTGGATATACAGCTTTCATAATCAATAGAAAATATTTTAGATCACAGGGGACCCACAGTTCCCAGAGGTGCCCCCCCCCCCCCCACCTTCTATCGATCTGTCTATCGTCTTCCTACCACAATATATGGCTTTTCATAATCATAATGACGAATGCTTTGGATGAAGTGGAGACCCACAGTCCCCAAAGACACAATATCTTCCCCCCCGTACAATATCTATCTATGGAGAGAGAGTGTGTGCGTCTTCCAACCAATATTATGATATTTTGCTTTTTATAATCCTAGAATGAAAATATTTTATAGGGGACCCATAATCCCCAAATGCACCTTGTTTCCTATCTGTCGTCCAGAAGCCTCAAGCCCCTTCTGCACTGCCATATAATCCAGATTATGAAATCGCATAATCCAGATTATCTTCTTTGAGCTGGTTTATATGAGACTACAGTGCGATATAATCCAGTTCAAAGCAGATCATCTGGATTTCTTATGGTAGTGTTGAAGGGCCTTCAGTGGCCTTGACCTATGCTGAAGGATTCTGGCTGTTGAAGTCCAAAACCAAAGTTTGGGAAACTGTTTTAGATAAAGGTGGGGCCAGAGTCCCTGGGGGGAGGGGGGCACCTTGTCCTCCCTTAGCCTTCCTCATATACCTTCCTGCCATTATGGGACACAGATTGCCCCCAACATATAGCGTAAGTGTTTGATCACCATTGAGCCATACATTCAGTTTATTTACTCCATCTGGTACTAACCAACAGGATTCAGATTATTTTTATCAGTTATTTTCTAAAATGTTCAGTGAGTGAATGATGCTAATACCTGGTGAGGTGTTTGGCTCCATGTAGAGCAGTGGTTCCCAGCTTGTGGTGTGTGGACCACCAATGGTTTGCAAGAATTAAAATATGGTCCATGGCCTCACTGTTACTACACTGTTGCAACGAGGGCAACTGGTCTCACAAAGCCTACTTATAGAGCAGAGGCTTATGAAATATGGTTTTCTTTGGGCGAGCAGATGGCAAGCACCGGAAATGTGGCGCAGCTGGCTGGGAGTCAGCTGCATAAGATCTCTACTGACCAGAAGGTCATAAGTTTGATGCCTGCCCAGATCGGGGTGAGCTCTTGACCATTTTTTGTAGCTCATTGTCGACCTTTGCAACCTGAAAGACAGTTGCATCTGTCAAGTAGGAAAATTTAGGTACCACTTTGTGGGGAGTCTAATTTAACATGGTTTGCGAGGCCATAAATCTCCAGGAAGTATGCAAAAGAATGGCCAGAGGCTGGAATGTTAAATAGCCTCTGTGTTGTACGTCTAAATGGCATTGAATGTTTGCCTGTATATGTGTATTGTGAGCCGCCCTGAGTCCCCTGCAGGGTGAGAACGGCGGATTATAAATGATGTACATAAATAAATAATGGAGGGAATATGTTCTGCATCAGAAACTAGAACTGACGTGGTCTATCCAATGCAATATTCTGAATCAGCACACCAAAGTTGACCAAAAACTGATTCATGACCCTATTGGTACTAATGTTGGAGAGTGAACCCTGGTGAAAGTGGTCCCTGGTCAAAAAAAAGAAAGGTTGGGAACCATTGATGTAGAATCTGGAAAATGTATCGCCTGCAGAAATGGGGATCATATTTTACATTTATTTGAAGCTGACCAACAGCACGTATGTAAGCCTTGGTCAATTCCATTCTTTGTCAAGAGGATTTTGCAGTCATTTTTTTTTCTTTTCTGTACACCCTTTTTTAGGCGATATAATCGTCCTTGTGGATGGTCCCTTTATTATAGTACTTCTGCAAGCTTAGTTCTTTGCTCCTCTTCTTCCCACTTCCTCCTTGTCTTCCTTTTATGACTCACAAAATGGCCTCTTTCCAGTTTCCTCTACTCTTGTCATCTGTGAGTTACCATTAGCTGAGTTACCTTTGTAAGGATCTCTTGGCAAGGCTGAGGCATCTGCCTCTCCAACTTATGCCTCCTCGCTACCCATTGTCTTGATCCTGTGTCTCTAGCCTTGCTCTCCCGGGGCTGCTGCAGGTATCCAGAACTTCTTGAGATAGGGAGAGCATCTGAAAAGTATTCCCATCAGCATTTGGACTAATAGAATAACTGCCCATTCATTATTGGTCATCGTCTCAAGTTCACTTCATTTATCTTGTATATTCTGGAGGGGCAATTTAATATCTCCATATTTTTCTGCCCCCTCTGCTGCTCTCTCTCCTGTCTTCAAATAATAATAATAATAATAATAATAACCTTTATACCCCACCACCACCTCCCAATGGGGACTCGGGGCAGCTCACATGAGGCCAGGCCCAAACAACAAATACAATAAATAAAATCAAAAACATCAGCAGCAACACAATAAAAATACAGACATATAAATAAAAACAATATACAGATAAGTATCTCCAATCAAAAATGACAAAAAAAGGGCTGCATGCACAAGATAAAAAGTTAAAATGTTTTTAAAAAAACTCCTTTTCCGAGACTTGCAAGGGAATCGATACGCCTATGTGTGGCTTTGCAAATAGTGTGCAGAAAAGAGATGTTGGCTTTCTCTTCCTTTACGTGCTTTTTGTGTCAAAACGTTTGCATGACAGACCATTGGTGTGACCTCTTTTGCTAGAGAAAGAAAGGTTTGGCCTCTGACCCTGGTATGGTCCAGTGCTTCTGATGTCCAGACCTTTACCCCCTGTTCCTTTTCTTTGTTTCTTCTAGACTGCTCTTTATAAGAGCACATTGTACTTAGGTCAACCTCCAGGCGAGAGGCAAAAGAACGTGTTCTGTTTTTGTCTTCCTTAAACTACTGTCAACTGTGAAATTGTGACTAGAGTTGAATCTTAACAGAGAGTTGGCTGACCTTTTTCAGAACCAGGGAACAATTTAAAAGTAACTGGACAGTGTTAATAATGTAAAAATCCACCTTTGCCTATTTTGTTGGAAGTAGCTCTATGAATATTTAGTAGAATTAACCTTGTGGGCGATCGGATAGGCAGGTATTGCCTACAGCGATTTCATGTTCTTCAGCATTTCGATCATACTATTCAGCAATCTGCTTTTCAAAGATCACTTCATTTGGTTCCATTTGAGTTGTGCAATAATCCATGTATCAGATGTTCATGAGCATGTCGGTGACCTGAAATCACCTTTGGGGGAGCCTTTAAACATCCTGCTTCTTTAGCCAATCGAGTGCATTTGTGTGTTGAGAATGTAGTTGTGTAGTTGCAAGGGTTATATTTTGTACTGTTCTCTCTAGAACGTGAGTTTTAAAAGATATTTATTAAAATCTGTATTTTAAAATGTATGGATAACTTGCATTCAACTGTTTAAAGTCCAGAATAATAGGGAACTTTCAGATGCAGCAGATGCAGTTAAGCTGTGAGCTACTGAAAATGTGCTTTCACACTTCGGTCACAAATGCTGAAACTGAAATACCATTATTCTGCTGAGCATGTACTGGTTTCTGTTTGGCATTCATACTTTGAGGTAGTACAACTGTTAATTATTTGGCAAAAGTAGTTTCAGTAGGGCACCAAAAATGCAAACCACTAATAGTACCACCTCTTACCAGCTTGCGAAAACAATTCAGTTAGTGCCATTGTGTGTTGTGTGCCATTATATGCAAGATATTAATAGCCCCAGTGGGATTCTAGTCAAGTGACTAGTCATACTAGTCCAACTTACACTTTGAAACCCAGAATTCCCTTTTGCAACTGGGGCCATTCTCACATGTAGTATGAACATGTTTGTTTACTCAGAAACAATTCTTATTGAGGATTTAATCTTACTAAATATGTTTCTGACTGAGACAAAACTGTACTGTTCAGTTAAATACCTTTTCTCCATTTTGAAGATGTCTCTTGCACTGAACTACCTGCACTATCTTTGTGACATTTTGTTCTTTTAGCTGAAGCAGAATATGAACAAGCACAAGGAATATTTTGTTATTCAGGCATTGCGGCCTCCAGAGTTTATAATCCCTAACCTTTGTTCATGGGAGGCATAGGCCAAAATATCTAGTAGGCCAACGGCCTCCACACGCACCACTGAAGAGGCACACTTTTCTAAATCTTAGTGGCATGTTTGTATAGTGTGGTTGCATAATAATAGCAACGAAGAAATGGATGGTGGAAGGCTGTAGAACCTGTTGACAAATTTGTGGCTTTGTAATTGGCCCCTGTACCTTGGCAGTACAGTAGCCCCTCCTTATCCACAGTTTCATTTCCTGCAGTTTCATTTACCTATGGGTAGTCATGGAAAATCTGAGTACACAAGGATAGACTTCACAATAACAGAAATAGCAAAAATATCATATGTATTGAATAACAAAGCACAAGGTATACACTGTAAGGAGGCAGCGACAATAATGCCCCCCGGCACTCGTAATAACAACAGTAATGGTTAAGATACCAGTCAGTAGAGCGCAGTGTGGTTACCGGGCGGAGTTCCAGGAGCTGAGGTGACGTGGCTCAATGGGGAAACACAGTACGCAAGAGATGAGGATCGTAGCAGTGTGATGAACGGGCGGAGAATTCCCGACGTGATCCAAGCCGTCAACAATAAGCTGCTAAGGCGAATGCCCCGTGATCCCGCTTCCAAGGGCCAGTTGCCCGGAGCGAAGCGCACAGCGCGCTGCGACTTGTAACCCGAGCCACACACGTCGTCCTGGGAGGCAGTTCCGCGGGGGAAACTCACAACACAACAGTGGGCCCAAGTGCCAAAGAAACGCCGGGCACGCCGCAACGGCTTCAGCTGCAGGGGGCCCGTCCGTTTCGCCGATTAACGGCTTTATCAAGCGGCCAGGTGCTCTATAAACAGGCGTTTCATGGAATATATAGTATCTGTAACAACATAAAGATTTCAATGCAGGTCTACAAAATGCAGTAAAACACAGGCATGGAGAACACTATCCACAGAATGAAAGCATACCGTGCAATATCATGGCCCCATCATAGGTAATTCCATGGACCCGAAGGTGAATGCAAACACAGGATGCAAAGCTTAAGTAATCTAAAGGGGAGGACAGGTGAAGCTGTTGCGGCAATAAATATCATAAAAAATAATGGAGTAAAATAATGTCACAATAATAGTAATAATAGAGTAAAGTAATAAATGTCATAACAATATTAAAGAAAAATAATAAATGTCATAATAATAAATAGAACAAAATAATGTAATAATAACAGAGTAAAATAATAAATAGCGTTGACTTGAGTATCAGCCTTAAAAAGGGCTGGAAACTCGGCTTATACTCTAGTATATACGGTACTTGGTTGTATTTCTCACATGTATTAAACAAAATAAACTATGCTGCCAAGAATACCAGAGAGATAAGAAGCAAGTTGTTATGCAGTAAAGAGACAAAGATACGAGGAGAAAAGAATTCACATGTGCTGCTCTGCAAAACAGAGAGCATGGAAAAGAGGAGTAGTTTTTAAAACACTACTAAAAAAACCTTTTAAAACCATTAAAACTGTTCAAAGCAGCACCTTCTGCAATCCTTTTGACGACTGAAAGTCAGCTTCTATGAATCTATCAAGTATTATTAACACCGATAGCTAAACAGAACCTATTTATGCATAAGGAGTATTTATCTCTCTGAATGCTCGCTACTAAGGCATAGTGGGAAAAGGCCATCTCTGTGCCTGATCTGCCGTTTGCCCGCAAGCCTTTGACCAGCCTCTGTTGAAGAGCGCTTGACCAAGCGAGCCATGGTTTGATTCACGGATGTATGAAATTATGTTGTTGCTGCATACTTCTTTGGGGAATTTGCAAATTATTCTCACTTTATAGTGCAAAATCATTCCTATTCAGCGTGGTCCTTTTTCTGTTATGTGCATACCGAATTTCATTGTAAGAATTTAGGATACATTGTAAGAATTCTAGGATATAACACAAGATCCATATCCTCCCACTTGTGGTGTATTGTGTAAGTGATTTACACTTTGAAGTGTGCCTTCCCAGAGCATCCTTTTATCTTCCCTGAATCTTTGCTCTCAGATTTCTCAGTATAACCTAGATTTGTGGGGGAAACCTCTCAAGTCTACACACATTATATATTTTTGTTACATTATTGATTATAAAGTTGTTGTACCTAATAAACAGGTCAGTGAAACAGGAGATGTGCATAATTTTTGTGTTTCTTTCAGGTAAGAGAAGAGGCCCATTTCAGCTTAACCACATCTCTTTCATGAATGTCTGTTTCTTTCTTCTATTCTTTAAGAACATCGGCACTCTCATCTCCTGACCTTAACATTTTTTCAGTAGGCTTTGGTGAAGGGATTGTCCAGAAATGGTTTTTTTGAACTCCAGATACATTGTAAGAATTCTAGGATATAACACAGAATTGTTGGTTTGTGATAACAGCAAGCTTAACCTCGCGTGGCTTCTATTTTTGGATCAAGTTAAGCTTGTTTTGCCCCAGACATGACACACTGTCTTAACTGTGGTTAATGGGAGAAAGGAGGCATACCTAAAATTCATTATTGTGTACGTTTAGGTAGCTTGGTAGGCGGCTGTTGACCTAAAGCAGAAGGAGAATGTAAACTATATTCCACACAATGTATGCTTGTTTTTCTTTATTGGCAAGTTTTGTACTTACTTACTTACTTACTTACTTAGGCGATCCCTCATAGTCCGAGGGTGATGGTCTTCCAAGTGTAGTATCTTGGTGGTGGGTCTGTAGGTGGTTGTGGATACCTATTCTTGATCTGCATGTTCTTCCACAGTGAAGACATCAATTTCCAGGTGGAAGGAAGTCCCGGTCAGGTCTGGCTTGACGCGCCTTCCCCTTGGCCCGTTTCTCCCTTTCGCCCTCCATCCATGCCTCTTCAAATTCTGCAGCACTGCTGGTTGCACCTGACCTCCAGTTAGAGCGCTGAAGGGCCATGGCTTCCCAATTCTTAGTGTCTATGCCACAGTTTTCAAGGTTGGCTTTAAGCCCATCTTTAAATCTCTTATTTATTTATTTATTTACAGTATTTATATTCCGCCCTTCTCACCCCACAGGGGACTCAGGGTGGATTACAATGTACATATACATGGCAAACATTCAATGCCATAGATACACAACATATATAGACAGACACTTAGAGGCTATTTAACATTCCAGCTTCTGGCCACCACGGCAGCTGTCGCTTCCACATTCTTTGCATATTTCCTGGAGATTTTTATGGCCTCATAAATCAGTTAAATTAGCCTCCCCACAAAGTGGTACCTAAATTTCCTACTTGACAGATTCAACTGTCTTTCGGGCTGCAAAGGTCGACAGCAAGCTACACAAATTGGTCGGACACTCACTCCGACCCTGGCTGGCTTCGAACTCATGACCTTCCGGTCAGTAATGATCTTAATGCAGCTTTCTCCCAGCCAGCTGCGCCACAATCTCAGTGCTCTTTTCCTTTACATGTTCTAGTCTTGAGTTGGGCGTATAGTAACTGCTTTGGGAGATGGTGATCAGACATTCGGACAACATGACCTGTCCAGAGAGTTGATGGTGTAGGAGTTGAGTGTGACATCTGTGCATGGTCCACGTTTTGCACGTGTATAGCAGAGTTGGGAGGACAATGGGTTTGTAAACGAGCACCTTGGAATCCCTATGATGTCCCAATACTCAAATACACTGTGCTTTGTTTGGAAAAATGCTGCACTCGCAGAGCTCAGGCAGTGTTGTATATCAGTGTCAATGTTGACTTTTGTGGAGAGGTGGCTGCCAAGGAAACAGAAATGGTTCACATTTTCTAATGTTACACCATTAAGCTGTATTTCTGGCAATGCTTTTCTTTTTTTTGGCAATTTTTAATGTATTTGTAGAAATACCTTTTCCCCCATTCCTGTTTGTTATTCTTTGAGAATGCCCATGTTTTTGATTGACAAGTATAAAGAAAACAGCTTCTCTTGATTCAGTCACAAATAACATTCTCCTTGGTGACTGGGTTGGTAAATTTAAAATTCTAAAAGTCAGAGCATCTCTTGCAGAAATGGAAAATCCAGATACTTTTTTCCTGGAACAGTGTGGTGGTTAAGACAGAAGAGATCCGTAAACTCTTGGCTGGATAATCGTGTTCTTCTCCTGTTATAGCTGTGACTTTTTTCTGTCACAAACCATCCCTTACTTTCAGAACTAGATCTATTATCTGTATAAGAAAATATTTTGGTATTTAAGAGTATTCATATCAGATCAACAAGGCCATTCTCCAGTATGGACCCTTACAGAAATTGTTCTGAAGTCCCTGAATTAAGCAGGAATGCAGTTTTGAACTGATGTATCTTTTAAAACAGGGCTGTCCAAGTTCTACCGGCCCAGGGGCCTGAATTCCGGTCACTGATGACCTGGGGGGGCTGTAGGGTCTGCCCCCTGGCTCCGCCCCTCCCCACCCCCGGCTCCGCCCTCTCCCCCGGCTCCGCCCCTGCCCCTGCATGCATACAGTCAAATATAATCTTTTACTGAGATAAAATGCAGGGTGGGCATTCAAAAGGGGCATCCATACAGTCAAATATAATCTTTTACTAATATTAAATGCAGGGTGGGCATTCAAAAGGGGCATGCATACAGTCAAATATAATCTTTACTGAGATAAAATGCAGGGATAAGATATTAAATTATTTTAATTTAATGTTAAATATATTTAATTCCATCCTCCCCTCTCCCCGTATTTTAATTTAATATTAAATATATTTAATTCCATCCTCCCTCCCCCTTAATGTATCCCATCTCCCTTATTTCATCTTTAAATATATTTAATTTTATATTTAATACATGAGGGGAGATGGGGGTAGGGAATGAGGAGCCCCCTGCTTCGGCCTACCTTTTCCCAAACGCATAGGATCCAGGAGTACCCGGACGACGAGAGAGGCGACGACCGACTGAGTCGAAGAAGGTCCTAATCGCGTCTGTGGGCCTCAGCGATCCAGTAGTAGAGTAGCCGAAGAGAATCGCGAAAATACGCAATCCACACGGGATTTCGCTGTCAACGCCGGCGTGATCTCGCGTTGACAGCGAAATCCCGTGTGGATTGCGTATTCCCACAATACTTGCTACGAACCCAGAAGTAGGTTTTTTTTAAAATAACTATTTTATTTTTCAATTTTTATTTTTTATTAAAAAGCTTAGGGGGCCGTAGGGAAGGGGCTGGGGGGCCGTATGCGGGGGGGGCCCCCCCCCCGGGCCTCCAGTTGGACAGCCCTGTTTTAAAACAAACGGCAGGTCTTGGAGGTGTCACGTCAGAGCTTGAATCTTTCTTAAATCCTCCCAGTTATTTGCACAAGTACTTGGAATGGGTGTGTATGTGTTCTGAAAGGGCTTGGGAAATAGTTTGGTAATGAGTGAACCCTTCCAGGAGAATGTGTTGTGCAAGCTGGAGGACTTTGTTCTAGGGATCAGTTTGCCAAGAGACCTTAATAGAGCCTCATCTTGTTGGGCCTACCAGGCTACAATGAATCAGTTTTTAAAAAGTATTCAGAACTTTGCCTTGCTGCTAAATGAGGCCTCTGCCAGCTGGTTTGAGAAATTCTAATCTATTTAGTGCCTTGCCATCTGTGGTTGCCATTTCATTTGCTTTTGTTATCAGGCTCCCCATTTATTGCGTCCCCATTTGTTGGTTGGCTATGATCACAGATTATCAAAGGCATATAGTGCATTTGGAAGGCTTCACAAAAGAGTCTGGAGCAGCAAGTTAGTCCTAATTTGCAGCCACATTTCTTCCTTTTTTATTTTTACTCCTCCGTTTTCTATCTACTGCCCCTCAGTCTTTGGAACAGAGTCCTGTTCCGCTTCTTTCTTAGGACGAGCCTTGAAGCTAGGGATGCAAATCCTAGCTGGTATCATTAGCATGAGATACGGTAAACAAATCCCCGCCTTTGAATTGGTGAGATTTTCTGATGGCATTGAAAACATTTATATTTGCAAAAGATCTTCATGCAAATATAGTTTTATCCATTATCCATGGTTTCCCTGTTCAAAATACGATTTTTTTCCCCACCCAGATGTATTTGTGTGCCTCTCTAAGTCTTCCATGTTGATTCTGTGATATTCCTCCTCGCCAAGTATAGTCAAAACATAGGGTTTACTATTATCCATCGTTTCAGGTATCTACAGGTCTTGGAGATTATACCCTGTGGATACAGTGGCCACACTGCAGTTGCTGACATTGCATGGCTTCTAAAAATCAAAAGCGGGAGATGGTGGCATGCATCTTTTTGGTCAATCAGCCAATTCTCCTGTCCTTGTTGTGTACATAAAAGCAGAAAATTCCAGTTTTGTTCAGAGAGATTTTGGACAAATTGTGGAAGCATTGATGTGAAAAAGTGTTGGTCTTATTCTCATGTTGGAAGCAAGTAAGCCTGATATAACAATCCAAAATGCAGACTACGGTGATACATTAATTAGGCCAACCAATGATCTCGACATATTTAATGCAGTTTTAGAATTGAGAGGTTTACTCCCGAGTCAACAAGGCTATCCTGGTTGTATATATCTCTTGTATTTGAAGATACTGAAATTGGCTACAACAGAACAGTCCTGGAGTGAGCAGATGCAGATCACTACTTTAAATAATTTGAATTAGGCTATAATTGAAACATTTTACCTTTTAGAATACCTAAACTAGTTTCCAGGTATCTTAGTACATGGGTTTCTTGAGAAATTCACTCTATTCTGACTGCAAAGTGGCTTTTAGCCTCAAATACGGCAAATGTGGCCGATATCCAAAAACAAATCTTTCTTTCTACCTACTAAGGAGAATTTTTTATAAACATAGTTAGCTATTTGTGTTCCTAGCTACTAGTTAACTGGCAAGGTGCATGCCTTCTCCTGCCATACAAGATCATTCTAAACAAGATGATCCTAAACAACAACCTTAACATCTCAGGGAAAGTGCAGCAGTCAATCTTTCCCTCTGATATGATTTTAACGTTATTGCTGATAAAGAAGCCTATGTGGTTCTTGTGTAAAGTGTATTATACCATTCACTGGGGTAATAAAAACATCACCATAAAATGTATTTTGAATTTTGTGGTTTGGCAAACCCTGCTTATTGTTGCATGCCTTGTTACGTGAGAGCCGTTCAGCAGTGGAACTCTCTGTCCCGGAGTGTGGTGGAGGCTCCTACTTTGGAAGCTTTTAAACAGAGGCTGGATGGCCATCTGTCAGGGGTGCTTTGAATGAAATTTTCCTGCTTCTTGGCAGGGAGCTGGACTGGATGGCCCATGAGGTCTCTTCCAACTCTATGATTCTATGAAGTATTTCTGACTTACAGTAAATCAAGTACTGGGTTTACTTGGCAAGATTTGTTCAAGGAGGAGTGGAAGTTGCCACTGCTTTCCTCCGAGGTTGAAAGAATGTGACTTGCCCAAAGAGACCCATGGGATTCCGTGATTGAGAGGGGATTTGAATCCGCATCTCCAGAGTTATACTCCCAACATTCAAACCACTATACTATGCTGGCTCCAAACCCAGCAACTTCTGGAAATCTTCAACAGAACATGTACAATACATTTTTGCCCTTGCTTCCAATGTCTGGGAAGAATATATGTGGGAAATACATTTTTGCCCTTGCTTCCAATGTCTGGGAAGAATATATGTGGGACTTTCAGAGTGGAAAAACCACTTGCACCCTTGCCTCTCAGTAGGCTGTTACCAATTAGTCCATATGCAGATCGGATCTTTCTTATGAAACTACCTTACCCTTTATCAGAATAGCATTTCATCCTGTTCTGTATTGTTTACTCTTTTAGCAACAGAAGTCTTGAAAGAGCCGATCCACAGATCTCCCCCAGTTCTGCTGCCTTTTGCAGTCTCCTTTCAACTGAAAATACTGGCTGGATCTCGCGTCTTCTACGTAGAGAGCATGCACTCTTTTTCTGAGCAGTGGGCCCCGTTTCCAGAAAGCTCATGCTTTGCCTTCCCGGTGTGAAATGCTTGGTTAGTGAAATTGGGTCTGTACCATGGCAGCTGTTGGTCAAATACAGCAGGGAATAGAAGTCCCTCTTCTGATGGCGGCAGAGCTAAATTGGGGCTCTGGTGGGTAGAATCCTCACTGTCGATCCTGCCACGTTTATCCAGGAAATTGGTTGGGGGAGGCGGAAAAGAGCTGCCTCTTTCCTAGAAGCTGTTCCTGGTCGCCGCAGGAGATTAGGCTGTTGGGCAGCCTGCCAGGTTGCTCCTGCTGTAGTCTGTCATCAACCATGACTTGAATATGCCTCCCCATTTCTGGCCTTGGCAAATTAGAGAAAGAGCATTAAGGGCCCCTGTACCATCAATACTGCCTCCTAAAAATCTTAATCCTGGCTAGTGCATTTGTCTTCTAAGAGGACCCAGAGTTCTCTTTAGGCATATACAGTTCTTGACCCAGATAGTATCTTGCACAAGGGGACAAAACGTTGGTGTTCCAAGTCACTAAATATGCAGAGTATAGCAGTGAGCCGTCCTTTAAAAAGACCAGAATCTTGCAGCACTTCTTAGTTTTGTGAATGATGACACCATGAAGTGTGTGTGTTTTTGAGATGTTTGTTTCATAGCAATCGGCAATTTCTGTAAACATTCTGTGTTTGTTACTATATTTATTTATTTATTGTTTCGACTTCTAGACCACTCCTTCTCGAAGCTCGGGGTGGTTTACAACAATATAAAAACACAACAGCATAGAAAAATCAACACCTTAAAACAACATTAAAACTTATCACTACCTTCTACTACACTTGGATAAGGACTAACAGCAAAGATGTTAAAGCTTTACTCTAGTGAGAACGCTTGACGGAAGAGAACCGTCTTACACGCTCTTCGGAAAGAGGACAGTTCTCTGATTCCTCGCACTTCCTCAGGCAGGGCATTCCAGATTGTCGGTGCCACCACCCAAAAAGCTCTTTGTCTAGTCGAGGACAGATGGTATGTCCGGACAGATGGGACACTAAGGAGATTTTTCTCTTTGGATCTCTGGGGAACACCAACACCTTGAAAGCAATCAGGTACTCTATTGGTAGCCAGTGCAGTTGCTGGAGAATTTGTGTAATATGGCATCTCGCTGGCGCCCCAGTGAGAAGACGAGCAGCAGCATTCTGCACTAGCTTAAGTTTCCGGGTCACTCTCAAAGGAAGGCCAATATAAAGGGCGTTACAGTAGTCTAACCTCGAGATGACCGTCGCCTGGATCACTGTGGCCAAGTCACTCCCTGATAGGTAAGGTGCCAGCCGCCTAGCTTGGCGCAGATGGAAAAATGCAGTTTTGCTGACCATGGAGACCTGAGCTTCCATAGTAAGCGTAGAGTCTAACTGGACCCCCAAGCTTTTTACTATCAATGACAGATACACGAAACAATTGTGTGGATATCCACCATATTTGGAAAGTGTATTTGGGAGGTTCTAACTTACAGGAGAGAACGGTTTTAGGGTAAAGTTGGACCTTTTTCTTTCTTAGAAACTAGAGTCCTCAAAGCATTGATAGACATCCCTTTTAGGGTGAAGCAGATGGATAGGTTTTGGGAAATACCGCTTCTGTTGTTGTACTTTTATCTTGCTCTTCGTCCTTCTCGTCAGTGCAGTGGCAGTATGTTTTATTCATCATATTTCTCTCCCACCCCAAATCTTAAGACCTCTGAGTGGGTCATAATCAAATCAGTTGAATAATTCAAAATATAGAACAGTAGAGCAATATAATTTCCTAGGCAGGGTTAGGCATTTCTGCAAGACTATGGGTCTGTTTCACCTCCCAGAAGACCTTGGAGGACTCTACTCCCTGTATCTGCTCCTGCAAAGAATTCTTTCCACATTTTTTTGTTTTATACCTGGAGACCACAGAAATGTATTTTATTTATCATATCAGAAGTGAACCAATTGTACAGTTGTATTTTTTTTTAAAACCCCACAAAGTTTAAAAAAAACCTTGGCATTATATTAAATGTCCTTTGACCAGTAGTTGGCCACTTGGGGAGCCTCTGGCGTTGCTATAAAGAGGTCCTCCATTGTGCATGTGGGAGGGTTCAGGTTGCACTGTAATAGGTGGCCTATTGGTTTCTCCACACTCACATGTTTGTGGCCCTATTTTTAAAGGTTGGCTCTGCATCTCGTGGTGCCAGAGTGCAGTCTGTTCAGCGTCTTCCAAGTCACCCAGTCTTCTGTGTGCCCAGGAGGAAATATCTCATTTGGTATCAGCCATGGCTTGAGTTCTGGGTTTTAGCCTGCCATTTTTGGAGTGTTCCTCCGAGTATCTCTGTAGATCTTAGAAAACTATTTCTTGATTTAAGGCATTAGCGTGCTGGCTGATATCCAAACAAAGGATCGGCTATAGATGTCGGTGCCTTGGTCCTTTCATTAAAGGTTGCTGGCGGATGTCAGGTGTTTGCCCAGCACCTGATCTAAGGCACTTGTCTTAGAAGTCCTAATTCTCCATTGTTTCTGAGAGCAACCCAACTTAAAGCAAATTGTATCTGCGATACTGGGGCCACTTACCTCCTTTAGAAAAGGTAGGGTATAAAAAATAATAATAAATAATAAACTTTATTTATATCCTGCCACCATCTCCCCAAAGGGACTCGGGGCAGCTTACAAGGCACTCCAGGGTGCACATATAACATCCAACAATTAAAAACGGTACAAAAGTATAAAACAAGTCACATAAAATTATACCATCAACCCCCATCAACACATGTAGCATAACATCAAAATAATACAATCTCTAGAGCAGGCATGGGCAAACTTCAGCCCTCCAAGTGTTTTGGACTTCCTCTTACTTGTAGTAGACTAGGAAATAAGTGGCTGTTTTGAGTAGCCTGGCAGCTAGTCATAGGCACTGTATTGCTGAAGGGATTGTAAACTTGGACGATGGTTTCTTTCAAGTGATAGGACTACTGTCACATAATTGGGATACATTTAGCTTCCCTTCCGAGTGCAGTCAAGTGATGTGCATAACTTTTGGCATGTTGGTGTGTGGCTAAGGAAAGGCACTATATGTATACATGGGGAGAGTATATTTTAAGGTCATTTCCAAAAACCTAAACAGGAAACCATTTTGTTTTATCCTGTTTAGACTATTTCAAGAGCACTCGCTGGCTTATTTATGAAATTTTGTAGTTGCCTTTCCAGCCACTTCTTAGTACTCAGGACAGTGGATAGCAATTTGGCTGTCTGGGAAGAGTACAACGCACTGATGAGACAAAATACATCTATCTTACTGAGGAAGTGGCAGCTATATAGTTTGAATTTGGCAGCTTTTAAAAATAGGGTTGTCTGTGGCTTTTGCATTGGAGTGTATTACAACTATCTTTAAACAGAACCTAGTGTTCCACACTTTATGGCCTACCCATTAAAGCTATTTAGACAGGGAAGACAGAAGTACTATTCTCATTTTCTTTTCTAGCCATGGCGCTATTGCCTGTCTAAGGTCAACACAAAATATAGGAGAAATTCACCCATAAGACATTCTCTCATTTCTCAATCGGGGAGAGAACTAGGTAAGCTGAGTGAAACTGTTTTTACACTGCTAGGATGGGTGCCCATCAATATCAGTGTAAGCAGCAGTGAGCATCATGCAGTCCTGTCGGTCAGACCTCACCTGGAATCACACTATGTCCCATTCTGGGCACCATAATTTAAGAAAGGTATTGACAACCTGGAAGGTATCCAGAGAAGGGCCACCAAAATGGCCAAAGGTCTGGAACCCATGAATCCCTCTGAGGAGTGGTTTAAGAAGTTGGGTATTGTGATCTTGGAGACAAGAAGGTTGAGAGGTGCAACCAGAGCCATGTTTGAATATTTGAAAGAATTTCACATTGAGGAGGGGGGCAAGTTAGCTTTCTGCTGCTCTGAAGACTTGGAATAAATGGATTCAAACTTCAGGAAAAGAGATCCCACCAAAACAGCAGGAAGAACTTCCTGATGGTTGAAGCTGTTTGACAGTGGAATATACGGTACTTCTTGGGAGTCCAATGGAGTCTTCTTCTCTGAAAGTTTTTAAGTAGAGACCTGATGGCCATCTGTTAGGAATGCTTTGATTGTGTCTTTCCACCTGGGAGGATGCCGTTGAGCTGGATGGTCTCTTTCAGCTCTATGATTCTATGAGGTTGGACTGCAACCAGCATCATTCCCTATCATTGGCTCTCTTGGTTGGGGCTATTCGGATTTGGAAGGACCATATGATGGTCATCCCAGCAAAGAGTACAGGTGTGTCACCATATTTTGAAGGCTTTTGACAGGCATGTGAGAAGCTGATATTGTGTTATGCTTTGCTTGTTGGACAAAGACTTTGGTAAACCAGGGTTCTGATCTCCCCTTGGCCATTGGGCACATTCCACTTATTTAGCCTCAGAGAATGAAGGAAACCCCCTCTGGAAAAAAAATCTTGCAAAGAAAACCCTGTGATAGGTTCACATTAGGGTCACCGTGAATTGGATATGACATGAAGGCACACAACAAAATTCACAGATAGCATACGGCATCCAACAATTTTTCAGAAAGCTGTACTTTTCGCCCTGCTATGGAAGGTTTGACTACCCTGAAAGACCAGCTGAATGCTATACAGATTGCTTTGAGGCTGCTGTTTTCTTTCTTCTTGAAATTAGGACTGTATTATTTGAATCATTGGTGGGGGCACCTTTTATAGAAACCAAGTTTCTATATCTGATGGTGGCAAAAACAGCTTTGATAGAATGTGTGATATTGTCAAAAAAAAAGTGGTGGCAGACAGGATCCCTGTTTACCCATCTCCTGGACACATCCTTGTTGTGCTATTTTAAACAGGATGGAGATGGTATGTAAAAAAAACCACAGTCCACTGTAATGTTTTGACAGGAAGACAAAGCTTTATTGAGACTATGGAAAATAAAGGTTTTTGGTGGTTCGGACCAAGGAGTTGTTTAGGGGTGTGAAATCTTGTGCCAAAGAAATGGAAAATTAGGGAGAAAAAGTCCTTCTTTTCCAAAGGCTTTTTCTTGGGGGAAAAACTGTGGAAAAAGAGGATAATTGAATATTTCTTTCATGTATGTTGACTAAACTATTTACAGGATGCCATACAATTTTTTTACTTGATAAACTGGCAAAACCAAAGAGTTTCCTTAAGCTTTGCATGCTCCTTACAGTTCAAGACCTTGTAAATGTGTTTGTAAGGAAAACTAACCCCTAAAAATTATTGAAAAAGCTGTACTCTTAATATACCTAACATGAAAATATTATTCCAAACTGATATAGACATAACACATTCTCCCTTAATGGAACCAAATGGCATTCAATCTAAAAAAAAAAAAAGATGCTGTTGCATTATTTCAACATTTCTGAAGGTTTTTTCCCCCTCCATTCATTCGAAGTTTCAGGAAATGTTACTTGTCCTGAATCATGTCATTTGGCATGTTGTTGGTTTGTTTAAATGTGCATCCTACTCATTCACTAAAAATATTGCTCACCATGACTCATAAAATAACAAAAGGTATAGCTAAACATTAAAAGGTACTGAGTAAAAATACTCATAGTGTTTCTAAAAAAGGACAGCACCTATCATATTAAGGTGATTTTGTATTTTCTTTTCTTTTTTGCTGGAGAAGGGATTTGATCCTATAGATACGTATCTTCCTCTACCAGCAGAGGTACATCCAACCTCGCTGCCTTTTCAGGAAAGTATAAAGCCAAGGATCAGCCACCAAGAAGGCCTTATGTCATATTTCCTATGTCTCTGTTTCTGGAAATGACGGTACAAAAAGCATCTCCCAAGGAGAATCCAGTTCTCTCTCTCCCAAGAGGATTTTGACTTCAAAATACTGTTGTCTCTTTCAAGTCACATAGGATTTCATTGGCCAAATGCATCAGCAATCGGGTGAATGTCTCCCGAACGTCAACAGATAGTGTTGCAGCTGTGAACTTATTACAGCAGCACACTTATTACACTGTTAAATTCCCTGACCTTAATATGACCATCATGGAAGAGAGATCCTTAACTCTGCCGTCCAGATCTTTGACTGCAACAGCGAAGGGAAGTAACGTATTCCAGCAATATTGCAAGGGTTATACAATAATCATTTAATTCAAATCTGCACCATGTCTGTGAAAATATTTTGTCTGAAAGTTTTTGGGTCAGTGTGTACTTTAAGAGACAAGATTGCAAACACAGATTGAAGGGATACAAGCCCTTTCAGAGACAGGCTTTCCAAGCCCTTGTTTGTAGTAACACTATTGAAGTAACACTATTGAACAATGACAAATCTAGGAGATAGAGTGCATTGCTCTGGACCTTACAGAGATCTGAATTACAAGTGGCTGGAATTGCAAGCTATTGGGAAAATGTATTGCAGTAAAGAGGAGCAAGCAGTGCTGTAGGGTATGCACAATCTAGATCAGGGGTGCTCATTAGGTAGATCGCAATCTACTGGTAGATCGCGTAGGGTGTCCTGGTAGATCGCAGGCAGGGCGGGAGGAAGGCTCAGTCCCGCCCCGCAGGCTCCCAACGCCGCCCAGGTGCAGAAGGAGATTGGACTGGGTGGCCCTTGGAGGTCTCCTATTCTAGGAACCCGTTGTTGTTGTTGTTATTATTATCAGAGGCTGAATGGCCATCTGTGATGAATGCTTTGATTGTGTTTTTCCCTAATGGCAGAAGGAGGTTGGACTGGATGGCCCTTGGAGGTCTCCTTCTACTCTAGTAACCAATTGTTGTTGTTGATACTATTAGTAGTAGTAGCAGCAGCAGCAGCAGAGGCTGAATGAATATCATCATTATTATTATGAATAAATTCAGGGACTTATTATACTCACATTTAGTTGAATTCAATCTTAAAATATATTATATGGCTCTCACTGAAATAAATTTCCAAATATTTTGCTTTTATGGCTCTCTGAGTAGTGGGTGGGTAGATCATTTTGACTTGGTTGTTTTACAAGTAGCTTGCATGCTGAAAAAGTGTGAGCACCCCTGATCTAGATTCAAGAGCAAAAAAATTTGTAAATCAGTCTGTATTCTGCCAAGAAGGTTTCCTGCAGCCCTGCTACTTTTTCGTGTGCTCCCATCTTGTAGGAGGCCCTGGTTATCATAGTTTTACAGAATCATAGTTTTAGGTGAGATCTCAAGAATAATCCAGTCCAACCCCAACCATGCAGGAATGCATAATCAAAGCACTCTTGACGGGTGGCCATCCAGTCGCAATTTAAAACCTTCAAATGCAGAGACTCCACCACTCTTGAAAACAGGAATCTATTCTGTTGTTACCATCAAGAAGTTCTTCCTAATATCCAGGTGGAATCTCCCTTTCCTGCAGTTTCAATTCATTGCTCTGTGCCTTAGTTTCTGGAACAGAAGATAATAAGCCTGCTCCCTCCTCAGGATGATGTCCTTTCATGCCTCTAAACATGGCTATCATGCCCCTCTTCTCCAAGCTAAACAGACCCAGCTCCCTAAGCCAAGCCATTCCTCAAAGGGCTTGGCTTCCAGACCTTTGATCATTTGGTCACCCTCCTCTGGACACATTCCAGTTTGACAATATCTTTCTTGAACTATTGTATAATTTTGTCTAGGCCATTGTGGGATTGTTTGAGGCTTTATATTCATACAAAATAGCACAGTGCCATAAAGCTCTTGCAGGAACATCGGAGTTATTCATTTCCAAATCATTCAGCTTTTGCAGAGGTGTCACAGACTCTGTTCTTCTTTTTATTGTGGGAAAGTTAATGTGTGGCAAGCCCTCCCTATCATTTTCATTCATGGGATTGCATACTAGACCTTCTACTCCAAACTTTTTCTACTGTCTGCTTCTTTCATAAATGACACAAGTATATTAATTAGCTATAACATCTTTACTCTAATAAATTGGTAACTCAAGGCATTTTATTGCAACCACATGAATCATCAGTCTGTCTGACTCCACAGCCCTGGCTGCAGAACATCCTTCATGGCACCTCAAGTCTGGGGCACGAGCCCGTAAACAGGATGTGTTTGACTCCTTCTCATATGAATGCATTCTGTTGGCCTTTGTACAGACCCATATCTGCTTCCCATTGACCTCCCTGTAATGGTTTTGTTGCTATCTGACGTGCTTAAAATCTACCTCTAGACATAAGCTGGCATGGATGTTTTTGCACCCAGTTTTATGTGAACCATGTAAAGTCTCAGTCTTATGCAACATGCACAGAAAAGTCTGAAGATTACCAAGGTTTGGGATCTGCTTGCATTCACCATTGTAATAAGTCTGTGGGGTGTAACTGTGGCATTTGCATGCATGACCTGTTTAAGGCATAGGGTACTTCAGATACCTGGGGGTCAATCTGTTGCATATAAGAGTTGTAATTTGAAAGTACAGTACAGTCTTGCTTATCCGACAGAAACGGGCCAGCTGAACGTCAGATAAACAAAAATGACGGATAATACGGAGTCTTCTACTGTTACCTGTCCAATGATGCAGTGCTAGACACCTAGAATACTAACAACAGGGACTCAAAGGGTGCGGAAGAGGAGCATGAAAATCATAGAGGGAAGGAGGGAGGACGCTTCCGCTTCTGGTCCTGCCTCTTTTCCTCCCTCCTCCTTGTCTTGCCTTTTTCACTTATTGGGAATGGAGAGTTAGGAAGCGCTCCTTTAATTGAAGGGGAAATGATGGAGAAAAGAGGGGCGTTGGATAAGAGCGTTGGCTAAGACAAAGGGTCAGATAAGCGAGACTCTACTGTATGGTGTATTGAAACTCTCCAAACTCTGAGGCTACAAAGAAAAACCATATGAAACGAAAAGATTGAAATCAATAATTGAGAGAAATGTTGCTGCAGACTACACACTGGTGATTTCCATTTCCCCTTTGTTGTGGAAGAACATACTGTTAACATGAAGTGCTACATGTAGATTATCAGCGGCACAATCGGTGCAAGAGATAACCATCCCAGGGTATCATGTCCACAGCAGTGAAGGAAACCTGCTTTGCAAGTCTCCCTAAAGTGCTTGGACAAAACAGTTGGCTGTGCTATTTGCTTTAGCATTGACCTGGAAGCTAAATTATGTTCAGTGTCTCAAGGCACACAGCGCCACCACATAAACCCTTCTGCAGACCAAGAGAAGCATGGGTTTGTTCCTTGGCATAATTAGTATTTACTTTCATTCATGTAGCTCACAGTGTTTTTCCCTCGGGAATCAGCTGAAACGTGTAAATATATTGTAAACCTTTGCACTGCACAATAATCCCAATCTAAGTCAACAGTGGTCAACAGTAGCCTTTTGAATGTTGATGCAGTGAAACCCCCAGCATTCCACGCTATTGCCTGTTCTGTGTAATGCTGCTGGGATTTATAGTCCAATTACATCTGAGAGGCCATGCTGTGGCCTCTTCTGACTTAATAACAAAAGGTATAAGACTTCAGAATGGTGCTGTAAAGTCATGGAGTGCTGTAAATAATAGTAGGATAATGTGTTTATGATCAGAGTTCAGGGCAATGGATGTTAAACTGGTGTCTCTGGGTTGGCCCTTAGCTAACCCCTTTTTCTCAGTGGCATATGATCCAAAATTCATGAACTGACACACGGGCATTTTGGGAAATGATATCTGATAATCTGGAAAGAGAAGTTTGCTTCTGGGATTTGTCTTTTTCTGTGGCAGGACCGAAAAGGGTCTTAGCTCAGTCTGATAAAAACATCGCTTGCTTGCGCTGCTTGGGGATACTAAAACTAGAGCTGGGCTTGGTTGAAGAAAAATTTTAAATGTGCATATAAGGCTGTCTTGGGTTCATGTAGTTCTCGGGGCCTCCTTGGCGATATGCGTTCACTTTGGGAGTAATTGATGTCTAGCTTGGGGAACAAAGATTGGATGGCAAAGGAACAGTCCAGAGGTTTGGTTTAGTCTTGACCAACACGAAAGCAATTCTTGTGCTTGTATGTCTCATAACTCACCTTCTAGACTCCAACGAATTAGATGGAGAGGAGGAGGCGGATTGCCAGGATTATGTATATTCCCTGATAAGAATTGTCTCTCCCAAGTCCAGAGAGAGATGGGTTTAGGCAAAGGAGGGCGCCCTACTCCCCCAGCAAAGGCTGCAGCCTCTAAAGACCCATGGCTGGGACAGCCTTTGGACAGCCATTCTGCTGCTTCTCCCTTTGTCTTGCTGGATACCCTGTGACTGGTGTGAATTGAAGTAATTGCGTGCTATCTACACTCAAACCACTTGATCCCTGGATCCACTGCTCACTGACCCAAAGGACAGTCTGGTTAGCCTTGACAAGTCTTCTTAAACTCATAAAGAGTGCGGCTATGACGTTTTTAGATGAAGTGTGGCTCTCTCCAATTGTAATGTTCAGTGTAGGTGTGTATTGAGAATAATATGCAGATTTTGTTAAGGGTGCAGAAGTGCAGTGTATTGATTAGCTGTAGCATTTTCTGTTGTAATCAGTTGTGCTCAAGAAGTAGTTCATATTGGTTCATTGTTGTGTGCTTTCAGGCTGTTTCCAATCTACGATGATGACTCTAAAGCAAACCTATCGCTGAGGTTCGCTTTAGTGTCACTTAGTGTCTGTCACAAACCCTTTCGCAGGGTTTTCTTGGCAACATTTGTTCAAAGGGAAGTTGTGCTTTGCCTTCCTCTGAGTGGGTTTCCATAGCTGAGTGGGGAATTGAACACTGGTTTGCAGAGTTCTGGTACAAAGTTCAGACCACTATACCAGGCTTGCTTTCATGTTTTTGGTTCATATTGCTAATTTTAAAACACATGAAGCAGGGAAGTATCCCAATGTTTCGTCACAGTAATTTCCAGGTGCCCTCAAACAACCCATATTCTAGTCTATAGATGTCACTGATTTCTCTCTCATGAATTTTCATCTCCTGGATCTTTCTTATAAATCAGTCATGTCTCATTGTGTCAGCATGTTCCTTTCCCAGTTACTCAATCATGGCTGTTTAAGCTTCACAGCAACATGATTAGAAAGGTCCTCATATTGTCAGGAGATCCTTTTTGAGCTCTTTAAATTTAGACTGCCCCATGCTCCTGAAATGTCTCGTTCCACAAAACCTTCATTCATACATAGGTAACCACAAAATGTTCCGAATATGTTTCTAAAGACTGTGTTATTCATTCTATATATCATTCTGTTAAGGAGCTCAGACATATGTGGTTGGAGGCACTCTCATTTTGTTTTCAATCAGCACTGACCCCAAATTCATGTGCAAATAAAATCCTTTGCAGGAAAGGGGGATGTCAGGGGTATATATGTGTGACTTTAGCATTAAATAACTTTCAGAAGTCCCAGACATTAGCTTCACCTTGTTCTTGAGGTGCCTCCAAGCTGGACCTAGAGGGATATGGAATCTCTTCCTTTGTGTCCTGGAGTCAGGGGGTGTTACTTACCAGGAATTTAAAATGACAAATGGGCCCCTATTTACCGCCTATGGATTGGACATAACACAGTTGTGGCGAGCTTCCAAGCAGTGACCATTTGTTCAGTGGTTACCAGCAGGTGGAACAGATTGTTTCAAGGATTGTGAAGGGGGAGAGAGTGCTGTCTCAAGCTGTAGTTTTGCTTAAAAAATAATAATCACAGGCTTGTGAGTCATGGAGTAGGTGGCAGTTTTCTTTCCTTTTAAAAGTCATGTCAGGAAATCAAGGCAGACAAACTCCTGACTGGTGACAGGCCTTTCTAAATGGTATATATCAAATGGGAGTACTTTCCCTAGAGACATGTAGACGTAATTGTGCTTTTACACAAGTCAATGGCCCATTTACCAAAGAAGGCTCTTAGATCCATTGAGCCTTCTCTCCCCCCCCCAAGCACATAGGTGACAGGCTGAAAATACCTTTCTAATGCTTGCAGAGTTATGGAGTTGTAGCGGAATGAGTGATGATATTTCCCCGTTCCACAAATTCCTGGTGTTCCTGGGTATGTGCCATTTGCAAATGCTCTTCATAATCTCTTGTGTCCCTCATCATCAAGCTATGGCTTTCATGGGAATTAAATTTATTTATTTATTTATTTACATCATTTCTGCCCCGCTCCTGTCAACCCTCGAGGGGGTACTCAGAGCGGCTTGACAAAATTAAAGAATTGGGGCTGCTCTCTTGCATCCCTTGTTGTATCATGGGGAGATTTTGATTTCCTTCTCTGAAGCAGCCAGCACAACGTCCAGTGATCCATGTATTAGCCTCTTTAAAAATGAGATTACTTAGGGATAATGCAGTTTCCAATATTGTATGTGGATCCCAATTCATAATACGGGAACTAGACAGAGGGAGTGTGTCCCTGTTGATTCTGCTGGACCTCTCAGCGGCCTTTGATATCGTCGATCACGGTATCCTTTTGGGGCACCTCAGGAATATGGGACTTGTGGGTACTGCCTTGCAGTGGCTCCAGTACTTCCTTGAGGGATGGTCTCAGAAGGTGTTGTTGGGGGACACCTGCTCGTCCTCATACTGTCTCCCGTGTTGTTTAATATCTACATGAAGCCATTGGGGGAGATCATCTGGAGTTTTGGGATTAGATGTCATCTGTACGCAGATAATGTTCAGCTCTATCACTCCTTCTCAACTGTTACTAAGGAGGCTGTGCAGGTCCTGAACCGGTGCTTGGCCGCTGTGTCGGACTGGATGAGGGCGAACAGATTGAAATTTAATCCATTCAAGACAGGGGTACTCCTGATCAGTCGAAAGGCCAAACAGGGAATAGGGTTATAGCCTGTGTTGGATGGGGTTACACTCTCCCTGAAGACACAGGTTCCCAATTTGGGAGTGATCCTGGACTCATCGCTGAGCCTGGAACCCCAGGTCTCGGCAGTGGCCGGGAGAGCTTTTGCACAATTTAAACTTGTGCACTAACTGCGCCCATTCCTTGGGAAGTCTGACTTGGCCACGATGGTCCACGTTCTAGTTACATTCTGTTTAGACTACTGCAACGCTCTCTACGTGGGACTGCCTTTGAAAACTTCTCGGAAGCTTTAATTAGTCCAACGGTCGGCAGCCAGGTTGCTAACAGGAGCGGTGTACAGGGAGCGAACCACCCCTCTGTTACGTCAGCTTCACTGGTTGCCGATTAGCTTCCGGGCACAATTCAAAGTGCTGGTGTTGACCTTTCAAGCCTTAAATGGCTCTGGCCCAGATTACCTGTCAGAACGTATCTCCTGCTATGAACCATCACACAACTTACGATTTTCAGGAGAGGCCCTGCTCTCAATCCTGCCACTCTCAAAAATGCGGCTGGTGAGAACGAGAGACAGGGCCTTCTCAGCAGTGGCCCCCCATCTGTGGAACTCCCTCCCTAAGGGCATCAGGTTAGCCACCTCCCTCCTGTTCTTTAGTAAACAACTAAAAACCTGGCTGTGGGCCCAGACGTTTGATTAAGGTACCGAGCATTAGATAATGGCAACTGGACTTGAATTTTGTTGATATGACGATATCGGATTTATTGGCTGAACTCTGGCTGTAACGGCATGTTTTTACTGATGATTTCATAATATTTTGTATTAATAGTTTTATTGATTGTATTGTTTAGCATCACTTATGCATTGTGTAGCCACCTTGAGTGCCCCTGTGGGAGAAGGGCAGGGTAGAAATAAAGTAAATAAAAATAATAAAATTAGGTGCCTTTCTCAAACCGGTATGTTTCTTCGAAATGTAGACTAGGCCAGTGTGTTGTTAATCAAAAATGGACAGTGCCTTGTCTTTATAAGGAAGTGCAAGTGACTACAGTGTCATGGAAGTTGGAGATCATTGGGTGACAGGGCAGGTTGAGATAGAGAGAAAACTACGATATTGCCCTACATTAGGAAAGAATAATAGCAGAATAGTAAACTCCCCTACCCCATAAATGCAGACGTAGAGGACAGAAATAAAAGATAAAAGACTTCTAGTCTGGTTGCCTGGTTTACTTTGGGAAACAAGAGTCACAGCGTAATGGGAGTTCGACCTCTTGTTGAACCATGTGCCATGGATTCTGAATGAGTTCAGCTCTGTAGAACGAGTGTTTTTAAATCCTTTCTGATCAATGGTATCAACAGCAGATGTCTGAAATGTTCTTTTAACTAGAACAAGATTTCTCTAATGCAGAGCTATTGGACAAAAAAGTATAAACATTCAGCTGCAAGTGTTGCCTTATAGACTTCTTGAATAACTTGCTCTTGTTGGGAATTCTTCCCATGAAGGTGGTTATTCCGGACACTTAAAAACAGGTGTTCTTCTCTTCTCTTTGTGCTTCAGGCCAGAATAAAAATGGAAAGAAGCTGTTGTGTTGCGCTACAAAGGGGCTCCTTTTTTTGTGCAAAGGTGGAAGTGGGAGGTGCGCTGGATTTTTAATTAAATGAGCAAATGAATTTTCCTCTTCCATGTTTATATTCGAAAGCCTTCACACAGTTTATGTTCCCAGTTTAAATACCATCAAGGGGCCCTCTTAGTGGCTGCCTTTTCTGTGAGAATGGCCCTCTCCCTTCTGTTCTTCCATTGCCTTTTTATTCTAGCAGGCATTTAAAGTGGAAAGCGTTTCAAGAATGTTTTAAGATTGAACTGTTTTAATAGCATTTTATCTTTTAATTGTATTTAATCATTTAAAGAGTAATTTTAAATATTGTAATATTTTCAAGAGGTTTTTGTTTTTTGTCGTGTCAGGAGCGACTTCAGAAACAGCAAGCCGCTTCTGGTATTTATTTATTTATTTTACTTTGCTTCTACACTGCAATTTGTCAGGCCTCTGGCCACTCAATGTGGTAAACAATAGCAAAATTCAATGCCAAACATCACAAAACATACATACAAAGGCAATTAAGCAATACAATGACAATCAATTAAACATCATTAAAAACAAATCAATTGCATCTCATAATTAAAACAAGATCTGGTATGTGAGAATTGGCCGTTTTGCAAGGAGAATTGTTATAAGAGAATTGGCCGTCTGCAAGGACGTTGCCCAGGGGACGCCCGGATGTTTTGATGTTTTATCATCCGTGTGGGAGGCTTCCCTCATGCTCCTGCTTGGGGAGCTGGAGCTGACAGAGGGAGCTCATCCGTGTTCTCCCTGGATTCGAACCTGCGACCTGTCCGTCTTCAGTCCTGCCGGCACAGGGGTTTAACCCACTGCGCCACCAGGGGCTCTCTTTTCAAGAGTTGAATCCTATTTGAATAATAATAATAATGCTTTATTTATATAATGCTTTATTTATATTATTTCTGAAGGAAGACACTCTGTTGGTAAGAGGATTGCAAATATAATCCTAAAATTCAAATGTAGTGTTGTGTTGTAAAAACGTTATCAGCAGTACCAGCTCTGTTCAAGCCATAGGTGAATTGAGTGTAAGACGTATTCCTGCGAAGTAACCTTTTAAGCTAATGCGCCACGATAATGGTAGTATTTGTGAAGCCGTCTTATCACATTAAGAAGGACTAATGTTCTGGTTTCCTTCTGCCTCTAATGTGATGTTTTAACATTACTCCTCTACTAATTCAGTTACTTTGCTATTAGAGGGCCACATGCCGTTAGCTCATGGTCGTCTCTCTGCTCAGAGCTTCATCCCACGGCTTTTAGTGTTTCGGTCTAAAAGCAGGAGCCTTCTCTCATATGGCGAGTAGGGCCGTATGTACGTGTTAACAAGTTGTCATCCTCCAGAATGGCAAAGGAGTCCAATGGTGAATTCAGCAGATGCTCACTGGTGTGGTGTATTCACACCCAAATTAGGAAGACTAGAGAAGAATGGAAATGTTCCATATAATGTATTGCTTGGTGTTTTCACCATGTCTCTCTCTCTAATAACACATTATTTCGCTGCTAAAGCAGAATTGATTGGAGAGATATGTGAATATAGTGATTTGTTAGAATGGTTTTTCTTGTCATGCAGTACATGGCAAAGGATTTTTGACTGTGATACATAAGCCTGAAAGTGCCCTTTCCTTGGCTGTAATTCCTTTGGCATTTTTGGAGCATTCAAATTGCACTGAAGTCCTGCTGTTGGTCTAGGAAACGAAAATTAAAACATGACTGTCCAAATAGAGACTGAAAGATCAAACAGCAGTGTCTCTGCAAATGTTGAGCAGATCACACTGCAATACCCCTGAGGTCATTTCCCAGGCATTTGATGACTCGGCCGTCCCCATATTAGGAAAATAAAGGCTTCTGGGAGTCTGGAGTCTTGTCAAGTTTGTGTAGGGCTTGCAGTGTACACTGCAGATGGCAGCTCCGCTCTGTTGTTGACATGCCTCAGAGAGACTGTGCCAAAACAAAGCAAACGGCAAAGCTAATTATTTGAGTTCCTGTCCCAGCAACCCTGAACACTCATGCATTTTGAAATTTCGGCCCTATGTGCAATATCACTACACAGTAACTAAAATTTTGCATTATCCCTTCCCCTCCCCTTCCCAAGGCACATAATCAACAGATTCTTCCCCTATCTTACTGATAAATTTTCTTAATAAATTGACAGTATCTTCATCTAGTCATTTAACAAAAAAATTTAACTTGATCTGAGGGTGTTTACTATGAGTAGGCACATATATCTAATTAGTGGTTTCCCTTTAACCACAAGCAAATTCTCTTTTGGGTTGCTGTGAGCTTTCTGGGCTGTGTGGCCATGTTCCAGAAGCATTCCAGAAGTGTTTTGCCCACATCTATGGCAGGCATCGTCAGAGATTGTGAGGTCTGTTTGAAACTAGGCAAGTGGAATGTGTATATACTCGTGCAATAATGTCCAGGGTGGAGGAAGAACTCTTGTGGTTTTTTTTTAGGCAAGTGTGAATGTTGGAATTGGCCACCTTGATTAGCATTGAATAACCTTGTAGCTTCAAAGCCTGCCTGCTTCCTGCCTGGGGGAATCCTTTGTTAGGAGGTTTTAGCTGGTTCTGATTGTTTCCTGCCTGGAATTCCCCGTTTTCTGAGTATTGTTCTTTGTTTACTGTCCTGATTTTATACTGTTTTTTTTAAAAAAAATACTGGTAGCCAGGTTTTGTCCATTTTCATCATTTCCTCCTTTATGTTGAAATTGTCCACATGCTTGTGGATTTCAATGACTTCTCTGTGTATGGTAGTCTGACATGGGGATTGTCAGCGTGGTCCAGCATTTCTGTGTTCTCAAATAATACGCTGTGTCCAGGTTGGTTCCTCAGGTGCTCTGCTATGGCTTACTCCCTCTGGTTAGATTAATCTGCAGTGCCTTTCATGTTCCTTGATTTGTGTATGGGCAATGCTGCAGCGTTTGTGGTTCCTATGTAGACTTGTCCATAGCTGCATGCTATACAGTAGACTCCTGCAGAGGTGAGAGGATCCCTCTTGCTGAACGGAGCTTTGGTTGGATTTTCTTCGTGAGTCTGTAGATCAGGGGTGCTCACACTTTTTCAGCATGCGAGCTACTCTTAAAGCAACCAAGTCCAAAAGGTCTACCTGCCCCCGCCGCCATGCGCTCTTGCCAGAACAGACATTACAACATGCTCCTGCTGCTGTTTTTCCACCCACGAATGGCGCTTCTTCTCCATACCGGGGCATTGCAGGGAAGGAGAAAGCACGCAGTTGGGGCATCCAGAGGCAGCGCTCCGCCCTGCCTGTCTTGCACAAGGCAAGAGAGGCTGCACAGCTGCTTCTGGACAAGTCCAGAGAGGCAGGGCACTCCTCCAGAGGCCCGCCTCATGCTTCCTTCTTCCTGCAATGCCCCCAATCTAAACAGGCCTCTTCCGAAAGAAGCACTGCAGCAGCAGAAGCCAGCAGCAGGAGCGTTGATCCGGTCGTGGGCTGGGCAGGGTGTGTGCTCTTCGTGAGGCCGGGCAGGAGCGCCCCATCTGGCTGGTGAGGCCCGAAGATCACCTGGAAGAGGGCCGAAGATCTACTAGTAGCTCCCGAGCTACCTAATGAGCACCCCTGCTGTAGATAGTTTGTAGTTGTGTTTCTTCACCAGCTTCCCTATGCAGTCAATAGTTCCCTTGATGTATGGTAAGAACACTTTCCCCCTGGGTGGATCTTTGTCGTTACTCTCATGGCTTGTTCTTGGTCTTTCAGCACCTCTGATGTCTGTGGTGAAGTATCCATTGGCCTGTAGAGCCCAGTTGAGGTGGTTCAGTTCACCTTGGAGGAGGTGGGCTTTGCAGATCCTTTTTGCATGGTCTGCCAGGGCTTTAATGGTGCTTCTTTTTTGACCTGGGTGATGGTTAGAGTTTGTATGTAGGTATCTATCTGTGTGTGTAGGTTTTCTGTAAACTGTGTGGCCCAACTCTTTGGGGATGACTAGGACATCTAGAAATGGCAGTTTCCCTTCATTTTTTCCCATGGTAAATTGGACGTTTGGGTGGATACTGTTGAGGTGGTCCAGAAACTTGTTTAGTTCTTCTTCTCCATGACTCCAAATGGGGAAGGTGTCATCCACAAATCTGAACCATATAGTGGGCTTTCTCTTTTATTTCTTGTCTCTCTACTCTTACTTTCTCTGTTAATTTTTCAGATAATGCTATGGCCCATATTCTATTTATCCAAGTCTGTATTGATGAATTGTCTATTTTTCCCATGCTTTTACTTTCTTCGCCCTTGCAGCATATTCTAGAAATGCTATAAGGTTGGGTACATTCTCATTTTTATTTTCAAACTGGCTTGGAGACTCAACGGTGCCCGGGTTATTTGAGAAAGGCATTGTGTGCCAAGGTTGGGCTTTGGTACTTCAAGCCCCATCATCCATGGTCCACCCTCCTCCAAACTACAGTAGAGTGTAGAGTGTGTCATAGGGGCTCTGTGTTCCAAGTTAGGTCTTTATTGTTCTTTGTTGGGGGCCACAGTGATCTTTTGGAACCAAAGCATTTGGAATTACTACAATTCCCATAATCCATGGTCCACCTCCCCTAAACCTCTCCAGGATGTTAAGGGGGTAATGGGGTTTATGTGTGCCAAGTTTGGTATTGAGCAGTCATTGGATGAAGGTCGCAGCACACTCGAGAAGTGAGTGGAGGTACTTCAAGTCCCATCATTCATGGTCCACCCTCCTCCATACTGCAGTAGTATGTAGAGTGGATCATGGGGGCTCTGTGTACCAAGTATGGTCTTTGTTGGGGGCTGCTGCAGTCATGGGGAATGAGTAGAGGTACTTCAAGTTCCATCATCCATAGTCCACCCTCCTCTAAACTGCAGTAGGATGGAGAGTGGATCATTGTTTGGGAAGTGAATCAGGTGAAGGTACTGCAAATCCCAGCATTTGTGGCTCATCCTGCCCTAAACCACATCAGGTTGGGAAGTGGGCCATTGGGCCTCTGTGTGCCAAGTTTGGTCCTGATCCGTCATTGCTGTGGGCCGCAGTGACTGACTGCCTGAGGCCTTGCCTTTCCCTCTGCGTCACCTTAGAATGTTGGAATCTAGAAGCTGGCCAATCAGAGCCGGTTTTGCAAATTCTTCCTCAGTGGCAACCAATCATGTTGTTTGAATGAAGAGGCTTGGATTCTTGGATGCTGGCCAATCAGAGTCCTTTATGCAAATACTCCCTCAGTGACAACCAATCCCCTCTTTCTGGTGCCTTAGAATGTTGGAGTTCTGAGGCTGGCCAATCAGAGTCCTTTATGCAAATAATCCCACAGTGGAAACCAATCAAAATGCTGCCACATATTCCTCCGCACCTCCGCAAACACTGACTTTTATTATATACATAGATAGATAAGGAGTTAAGCAGTCATGCCCCCCTAAAGTGGACTTTTTCTTCTCTTATTCAGTGTATCCAGGTCAAAACCTTTTCTGAAACTGTTGTATCTTTAGACATGACAGACACATATGGAAAGTTCATTCATTGAATACCCTAGTTGAGTTTTCTAAGCTTTTCGATTGGGAGAAAAACCTGAAATCTCAAAGCAGCTGGAGGTGAAAGTGTTGGGAGTTTCAGCTATCAAGGAGCTAAGGTCTAGATATTCCTGCCTGTAAATACCGTGTTTCCTCCTGATTATTTCATGGATTATTTATAATGTGAATCTGGTGCTGAATCAGGCTGGTGTGACAATAACAACCTTTTCGTGCTGGAAGAGCAGATGTTCACCCCCTGAAGACCAACTCAGGCAGGGTACATACCTCAGCATTGCTGTTTGTGGGCATAAGTGTTATATTAAGCCTTTCGTGGCTTTCTGCAGACTAAAATAACAACTGCTTCAGTCTAATCTAGAAAGTGTTCACAAAAGCCGGTCTTATCTCTTTCCGGGGCACTTTTCAAACAAGGCTCCATGCCAGGCAGCTAAAGCTGATGTCTCTGGTAGACTGTTTCACGCACTACGTCTCAAACTGTAAGACCTCAGGAATTTCAAATGCCAACAAGAGTTGAAACTTTTTTAGAGCCCTGCAAAAATTAATGGAATTGCGTTGTTACAAGTTGGATGTGTTTTGTCAGAACTTGCACAGGAAGAATTGGAGTGTTGATTGAGTTCTGTTTGGTTTCCGCTGCCATTGTTAACTCCACAAATTTTATGCATTAGCGCTTTCTGAAATTTCTTCTTGTCAGTATTTTAAATTGAGAATTACTTTTTGTTTAGATTCTGAAACTTTAAATATCATTGCCCTTCCTCTGTCAGTGATCCGGAAACTCAAGCTGGTGCAGAACGCTGCAGCCTGACTCCTTGCGGGGAGTTCAGTGGGCACCCACATCACGCCCATTCTGCACGAGCTGCACTAGCTACCTATAGAATGCCGGATCACCTTCAGAGTGTTAGTATTAACTTTTAAGGCCTTACATGGTCTGGGACCAGTGTACCTGTGAGACCGCCTCATCCCACCAGACCGTTGCGCTCCGAGGAACATAACCTTCTGGTTGTCCCCTCCCCCAAGACGTGTTGCCTGACCGCAACCCGTCGGCGGGTGTTTTCGATCGAGGCTCCAACACTGTGGAACTCGCTGCCCGCCGACATCTGTGCCATCCAGGATATTCTCCCATTTAGAAGAGCCTGTAAGACCCTCCTGTTCCGGCAGGCTTTTGGACCTGGATGAATTGTAGTCTTGGTTGCGTGTCACCATCCTGTTCCATCTCTGTGCTAACTGTTTCCATCGTGTTGCTTACTGTGTTTTTAATTCTGTGTTTTTAACTCTGTATTTAGATGTGTTTTAATTGTGGTTTTACTCCTGTTATGCTCGATTGTTTTATGAATTTGTTGTTAGCCGCCCCGAGCCATCGGGAAGGGCGGTAGACAAATACAAATAAATAAATAAATAATCACTCAATCAATTTTTATTACTTGCTTAGTCGCCCTCCACCAGCAGTGTTCTGGGCAACTTACAACATAAAACCAATAAGATATGAGGCTGTTCTCTAAGTCAGTGTTTTTCAACCTTTTTTGAGCCGCGGCACATTTTTTACATTTACAAAATCCTGGGGCACACCACCAACCAAAATGACACTCTAACACAGTCATACATATAGTTAATCTGTTTTTAAATGTATTTATACACTCAGTGTGAAACCTAGGCCTGTTTCGATGAACACAACATATATATGACTTCCTCTCACATACTTATACATGGCTATCATGTCTTCTCTCAGCCTGCTCTTCTTCAGGCTCGAAAAATCCAGTAAAATAGTAAAAAAAACCAAAAAACATTTCCAAGCAGAGAGGCTCAATTTGTTTCTTGGAAACCTGTGAATGCTTCAGCGTCCTAATGCTCCCAGGTTCGCTCACTGCCCAATTCACCGACGTGCAGCTTCCGTCTTTGGCTGTTATCGCGAGAAATCCAAGCCAGCACGAAAACGCCAACTCAGTCACTTCTGCCCAGTGCTCTGCTTTAGTGGAGGGAGGAGGGAGGCAGCGAAAGAGGCCACACAGATCTATGAAACTTATAGAGTATGGACCCATTCTGAGTCGAGGCTCCTGAAGGCTTCCTCAAGGCAGGCCTGGCCCTGGCATTTGGCGGAGCCCTTCCTTTGCCTTGGGGAGGATCTTTGGGGAGGGAAAGAAGGAGAAAGAGCTGCTAGGAGAGGGAAAAGTGCCAATTTCCCACGGCACACCTGATGATCGTTCACGGCACACTAGTGTGCCCCGGCACACTGGTTGGGAAACACTGCTCTAAGTGTACAAATTAATCCTGTATCTAGCCAATAGTTCCTCAAATACCAGATATTCTCAGGTTGCTTTCCTTGTTCTCCCACCCCCTTTTTTGAGGCTGCATTCTTCTTTCTCATTTAAATTCCATTCTTCATCTGTACTTGTAGAGATGTAGACATTTTTAGATCAGTAATGCAATGTACACACACATCAATAGTAACCCTGCATCTAAACAGATCCTCTCCTTTTCTTTAGCTCTTCCTAATTATGTTCCCTCTATGATTTTTTTAACTGGAGAAAAGCATTTATTAGATTCTCCTTAGTTTTACCTTCATACAAGAGTTAGGGATATGGTATTTAAGACTACCCCTCCCTTTCCAAGACTAGTCCCCTGCTCTCCGTTCAAGGACCTCCTCGCCACTTATCTCCTCTGAAGGCCACTGGGCTTGCCTAGGCCCAAGGAAGCGTCACCGGATGACTCCTAGCAGTGCTGGGCGATGGTGTGCCTTGGATGTGCTCCCAGAGGCATGATGGGAGCAGTAGTTTCTTGACTCCTTCTGCTCCCAGCATGCCTCTGGGAGCACATCCAAGGCACGCTGTTGCCCAGCGCTGCTAGGAGTTGGCGTCCGAAGGCCCAAGGAAGCGTCTCCGGATGATTCCTAGGAGCGCTGGGCGACAGCGTGCCTTGGATGTGCCCCCAGAGGCATGCTGGGAGCAATAGTCCCCTGACTTGTAGTGCTCCCAGCATGCCTCTAGGAGCACATCCAAGGCATGCTGCCGCCCAGCACTACTAGGAGTCGGCGTCCGGAGACACTTCTTTGGGCCTAGTCAAGCCTTTGGAGGAGGTAAGCAGCGAGGGCGGAGGAGGTCCTTGAATAGAGAGCGGTGGGGGCCGCAGGGAAAGCCAAGCGGGCCATCATCTCCAGCCTGTCTCCGTGGCAATGCGGGGTGCTACTCCTCCTCCCTCCCTCCCTCAAGCTGCACCACTAAGGGCAACTTTTTTTCCTTTAACTTATTATTTTAAGTTATTCCCGGTGTACTAGACGACGACCAACTTTTCATAAGATTTTCCAGGCATAAAAAATCGGCTAGTATGCCAGAATGTACGGTACTAATGCATTTACTTTCTGGTAATTTGCTCTGGACCAGCAGCTGATGGCTTTGTGAGGAGGCTAATTTAACTGATTTATGAGGCCATAAAATCTCCAGGAAGTATGAAAAAGAATGAAGGAATGCAACAGCTCCCCTGGTGGCCAGAAGCTAGAATGTTAAATTGCCTCTGAGTGTCTGTCTATATATGTTGTATGTCTATAGCATTGAATGTTTGCCTGTACAGTATATGTGCATTGTGATCCGCCCTGAGTCCCCTGCGGGGTGAGAAGGGCGGAATATAAATGATGTAAATAAATAAATGTATGTGATACTAGTCTGTAACCACCACCTTGAATAGTACTGATCTACCTGATTTTTTACCTTTGGGTCAAAATAACAAGTTTGCGAACCCTAGGATTTGTGTTAGGAATCATTAATTTTAAGGAATAGCACTGGTAAACTTTTATCATGGCTTCTGACTTAGAAGGGAGCTAATTTTGTAAATAGATCCACTATTAACTGAACTTTTCAGCCAGATGTATTCACCAACACTTAGAAAAATTTCTTCCCCACTCCAGGTACTACCAAAATATGTTCCCACCACTCTCAGTCAGCTTGTCCACCACATTTGAAGGCTGCCAAGTTGGATTAAGCTCATCTAGTCATTGTCTGGAGACCTATCGTGACAGTAGATCAGAGATGCACAAGCTTCTAGATCTTCTCTATCCAGTTAAGGTGGTGGACTGACCACACATGTTATAATCCCAGAAACAAAGGTGAATCCTTGCATCCTCTTACTACTGTGATGTAGAGGAAATACTGATCTCAGAAATCAAGGAACAATAGCTCAGGTCTGGAGGAAAATAGATGAAGTCCCTCTGCTTTTGTGACCTGAATGTGGTGCACACCTGCTCTAAATCACAGTTTCCTGTCCTTTGATGCACCTTTTTCTGGTTCCAAGTTTCCCTTAGCAACCATCATGCTGCAGTAGGAACAGCTCGTGCATGAGAGACATGTACAAGAGGCGTACTTGCTCCACTGGCTGTAACTCACTCCACAAAAAGTGTTATTTGCACAACGAAGAACCCAGGACACTGCAATTGAAAAGTGGCAGGTGTTAATATGCATGACAGTAAAATATTCCTAACAGTTTCCTTTGTCTGCAAAATGGTACTTCAGGAGAATATGAGCATTAGTGTCCATGATAGTTCTGTCTTGAAAGCAGGCATGTTTCCCATATATACAAATATATGGGAATTATGAGGTGGGCATTAAAATGGTGTATAACACCTCTGGAAGTCAGTAATGATGTGTTGAATATGAATTTTGAATTGTGTTCCTTGACTGGAAATATACAGACTTTGGGTTCAACATTTGACAGACTTGGTTGTTTTGATTAAAGGTGGACTTGGGTAAAGTCCTCCTTTTGGTCTGCTATTTTAAGAAACCCAGGCCTACTGATGTATATAATAACAACCAAATGTCATTGTTCTCTAGTGATTTGTTCTTGCTACTGCTTAGCCTAGTTGTGGCCACTCTTTAGACCTCAAATTACTCAGTTATTACTCCACACACACACACACACACGGGTTTCAATCTGCATTGTTGCAGTAGTGACATCGCTTTTTTTCAGTGGTTCTGTATCATTAGACAAATGGTGGGGAAAGTGCAGCAGTGGGGTATATGCGACCCCACAACCCCGATTTCTGCAGTCCCATCAGGAAGTCAGTGCTTCTTGTAATTTGCCTCTCTGTTTAGAGAAGGGTATGGTTTCATTTTGGGTAAATGCTTTGACCCATGGATAAATCGACATAGGTTTTTGAAGGGTTGATGTTTTGACTAAAAAATTTAACTTATATATGAGTATTTGGCCCTCCCTCCAGGTGTTTTGAACTTCAAATCCCACAATTCCTAACAGTCGGTTGAAGTCCAAAACACCCGGAGGACCGAAGTTAGCCCATGCTTGCTATATAGGGTAGTTGTGCAGTTGACAGGATGCTATGGAAGTAGAATCATGCATGAGTTGCACTGACATTTGGCAGATACCTATCAAAGCATATTACACCCTTTGGGTTATGGGTCTTCTGTAAATATTTCCCATCTATTGGGTCCCACATCCCTGATCTGAGAAGAGTCAATTGTGTCTGTGTGTAAGAGCCTACACACCAGTGATATAATGTTTAGTTTGAAAGAAATGTTCATTATATACAACTTGCTGCTTTTGTTGGTGAAGTGGTTGAGTCTTTCTTTCATGTCTGCACAGAACTATATTCAGGTTAAAAGCAGAGTGTTGATCACATGCTTTATTATGTATGTCCGGAAACTGGTTGCTTCATCGCCAAAGGAGACGTGTGTTTAGATGTCCTTATTTCACACCAGGCATCTAGTTGTTGATCTTCCTGAAGGGGCTGTGTTAGGAGAAGGCTTGCTGGATCCCAAGTGGGCTCATCTTCACACAGACTCATGCATGCTCTCCCACTCGCTCCCTTTTAGAGAAACCTTGGCAACTAGAATTGAATTGGAAGGTTTCCTTCATGGTGTTCACTAGCTGACCCAGCGGCTGCATCTGGTTTCCTGGGATACTGTGAGCAAGAGAGTTCACTGTCTGCCTATTGTGGAATATTCCAAGCAGACTTGCTGACACACGGCATTTTATTCAAACAGTTGCCCAATCAGCTGGCGGGTTGCCCTCTGCACACCCCTTTTTTCAAGGGCCCTCGTGTTTCGGGTGGGGATTAGCCGCCAGAAGTACAATGTGAAATCCATCACCGCTCAAATGCATAACTTCCCAGGAGTGTTGGCACTGAGCCAGGATGTCGTTCAGTGAGGCAAAGGTATAGCTCAACCTTCATGAAGCTGACGTTTTAAAGTGTGTATGGAGTTTGCCATAGAACCGTGAATGCAGTTAATATAAATCTTGGGTTCAATCACTTGCCTTGCTGGATAACTGCTTGTGCCCACGTACATGAACATAAGGGAATGGCACAAACGTGATGTATGTTCTCCTCTAGGAGCATTGTACATTTGGTCCAGTTTTCTCCTCTAAAGATGGTCTGGAGTATGATGGAAAGAGCGCCCATTCCTCCTTTGCTAGTTTCTTTTTATATAAAAGCTAGTAAAATGATCGGAAAGGTAGAAAGTCAGAGTGTGGAGGGATTTAGCTGCTTGCTTGCTTGCTTTCTATGCTGGGCATGCAGGAAAGACTTCCCCTGAATATCCACTTTAGAAAGTTATTGAACTGGGACAGAAGCAATGCATCACACTGTCCCCATCACTGCGACCCTTGCTGCAAACATAGAGATGCTTCATTTTCCTCAAGACCTGCATGGGAATCATTTGGACTGGCAGAGCAGAATTGGGCGTGAGCTATGCCTCGATGTCAGCCTCTTCATTCTCCTAGACGGGATTCCAGGCACTCATTTGCCTGAAAATCCTGGCTGGCCATGGTGACCATATGAATAATTAAATACAAGGCTGGATGGGGAGCAGGTCATTAACGCTAGTTGGAGTGACCACTAGTAGGAATCTTATTTCCATGAATGAGGAGGCATTGTATCTCCTTGCCCTCTCTTTCGATCTAATGTAAGACTGGGCAGTAGTGTATCTGCACTAGCCCCTAATAATGGTGAGTGTGTGCCTCTGCACTGATAGTGGGAATTTAGAAAATGCAGTATGGCAGTTGATGGGAAGATGTATGAGCCAGAAAATGTGCACACTCTGAAAATGGGGAGCTTCAGAATGACTAATCCTAAAGTTGGCTGATATCTGCCTGAGCCACCTTGTGCTTGCAGTATCTTTGAAGAGCAGGGCTATAAAGGTAACTCAGCAAAAACATCCCTCTTGCAAGCAATATTCCCATTTCCATTCGACAGCTGCAGTCTCTTAACTTGACAGAGTGAAAATTTGCACACAAAGCATCCCAGTGTTTGGCTTCTTTGCCTAGATCATTAGCTGTAAGTTAAATGTTCTTCTCTCAAGAATGAAATGCATTTGGTAATTGGTGTGAGCAGAGCATTCTTTCAGGAGGCATCGTACGGATAAACTCTGTAGTTTATCACTGAATAACTTGTCAGTCTGGAGCCAGAGGGCCAGTGTGGTATAGTAATCTGAGTGTTAGACCAGTGTTTCTCAACCAGTGTGCTGGGGCACACTAGTGTGCCGTGAGCAATCATCAGGTGTGCTGTGGGAAATTGGAAACTCCAGGAAGGGGGGGAGTCTAGTGTGTTGAAGTATAAAAACCCTAAGAAACCTACCTCGATAAAGGCACAAAATTACAAACAACCCCCCTCTCCACCCGTTGTCTACTTGGTCTCTCCCTCCCCATGCATTGGGAAGGCCCACCTCCCTTTCCCCAAGTAGAGACCTCCTCTTGCCTCTTGGGGGTTCTGTGTGTGAAGTTTGGCCCAGTTTTATCATTGGTGGGGTTCAGAATGCTCTTTGATTGTAGGAGAACTATAAATCCCAGCAACTACAACTCCCAAATGTCAAGGTCTATTTCCCCTGAACTCCATCTGCGTTCATATTTGGGCATATTGAGTTATCATGCCAAGTTTGGTCCTGATCCAACATTGTTTGAGTCCACAGTGCTCTCTGGATATAGGTGAACTACAACTCCAAAACTCAAGGTCAATGCCCACAAAACTCTTATAGCATTTTCTATTGGTTTTGGGAGTTCTGTGTTGGAAGTTTGTGTCTTTCTGCTATTCCTGCCAGGATATCTATGTTGTGTTCATCAAAACAGGCCCAGGTTTAACACTGAGTGTATAAATACATTTAAAAACATATTAACTATATGTATCACTGTGTTAGAGTGTCATTTTGTGTCATTTTGGTTGGTGGAGTGACCCAGGATTTTGCAAATGTAAAAAGTGTGCCGCGGCACAAAAAAGGTTGGGAAACACTGTGTTAGACGAGGTCTTGGAGAAACATGTGGGAATATTTGGTCTCCATTGCAGAGTTGAGTGCAGCATTGCTATATATCAGCTTGTGGTAGAATACAGGAGAGAAAACCGGTACGGTGTTCTGGTAAGGTTTTATTGTTGTAGGTAATATATCTCAGATAAATTAATAGATAGACAAAAGAAAGTTACCTAACTTTGCTAGAAGAGTCCCGAATGCTGACTCTTAGGTCTCTGTAACAGGCAGAGAGAAAAGTCATGGTGCTCCCTTCTCAAACTATAGAGTACTAAAACACTAAAGCTTTCGGGGAAGAAGGGGGAGCGGCATCTCCATGCAGCAAGGAAGCAAACACATTGGCTTACATAGATCTAGAAAACACAGGTGAAAACACAGCAGCAAGCATGCACCACAAGGTTCCCTCTGTCCTTAATTGTTCAAAATACAAGTATGGATGTTTCTTCAATTCCAACAAGACAAAACCTGTGATAGGTTCACTTTAGGGTTGCCATAAGTCAGAAACAACTTGAAGACACGCAACTGCAATGAGTGGAGTCATGAATGGTTCTCCAGTCGAACCTTTATCCATGACTGCTACCAAGTAGATAGCATTATCACTGGATGCCACAAGTTAAAGATGCAGACGTACATATTGAAGCCACCCAGACAAAGTGATTTTGTTCCGGCATATACATAGGATTACAGTTTATGCCAGCAATACACAGATCTTGCAGCATACCCTTTTTGCCTGACAGCATTCAACTGACTCACTTGCGTTCATTGAAAACCTCCTCTTCCCCCCATCTCTGTTGCTGTTCCGCTGCCTACTCTGTTTTCTTTCTGGAAGCTCATCAAACATGCATAACATCATTGTAAATGGATAGCAGTGTGTGCTTTTGTTTGACCCACGTAGCAAGCAGACATTACTCTGATTCTTTTTTTGTTATGCATCGTTCTTTTAAGGACTTTTGGAGGTGGGGGAGAGCCTAGAATCAGGGAGTTTATTTTTCAGGACACAGTGAAAAGGGGTGCTACTGTTCTCTTCGATCCACTTATGCCCCATTGCAAGGGGAGAGAGGGGGATTCCTAAAATCCCACATGCCCCTAAGAATTCTTATTTGCGAGACTAATCAGACCCTGATAAAGAACCTGTGAATTTTAACTTAGAATTCAAGCAGAACAAATGAAGAAAATCCCTAAAATTAGGACATCAGTCTGTCTCAAAACCTGGCCTGGGTTGAGCTTTATCCCTCCAGAAGAACAACCTGGCATGAAGTGTTGTTGAAACTGTTCTTGTGTGTTTCCTGTGCAAGGAAAGATTGCAATGAGTAAAGATGGCCAATTCATGTAGAAGAAAGCAAATGGTAGGGGTGGAAAGGAGAAAGACTTATGGCAATCCCGGGTGAACCTTTAACAGAGGTGTACTATGGCCTTCCTCTTAAGGTTGAGAGAGTGGGGCTCATCCAAGGTCCCCCATTTGGTTTCCATGGCCAAGGAGGAATTGAAACTCAACTCTCCAAACTCAAGCCATTGTTAATAACTCCCCTGTTGTGCCAGCTCCACTGGCTACAGTTTGCTATTGGGCACAATTCAAAGTGCTGGTTTTGGCCTTTAAAGCTCTAAACGGTTCTGGTTCAACTTACCTGTCTGAACGCATCTCTCCCTATGAACCATCAAGATGCTTAAGATCATCCGGAGAGGCCCTGCTCTCGGTCCCTTGTTGCCGTTTGTTCACCGCCTCGAGTCGCCTTCGGGCTGAGAGAGGCGGTATAGAAGCATGGCTAATTAATTAATTAATTAATAAGACATGACAGTAGTGATGGATGTTAAATCTCCTCCGAGCATGGAGGATGAGTGTTGTGTGTTTTAATATGCGCCTGTACCTGCATGTGGATCTTACGTAGCCACATAACTGGTGCCAGATATAGCCCCCGGGACGGAAAAGATGGTGCAACGCTGTCTGAAAGATCAGCCCATTCTGCCTGAAATTGGGGGGCTGAGTCACGCTCCCTCCTGCCCAGAGCGGAATTCCTTTCCACACTGTGGGAAATAATTTAATAGATTACAGAGAGGGATTAGACATAAATAGAAAACTATACAGTAAATGACAACTTGGTGCCAAGCTCAGCCTTTATCTGCAGCCATTTTGTAACTTGTGGGCCTTACTAACTTTCAGGTTTCAGGGGAGCTGGTCTCGATAAACCATCATGCTTTCAGGTGTGAACTTGGAAATAGAAACTCCAGTTAAGGCTGTAAACAGACACAAATTAATCAGGTTGGGGTTTTTTTTATTTTAAAAAAATCCATTATTACTGAGAACCTTTTAAAAGTATTCATATTGTTTTTCACCTTGAAGCTCATTTCAGCAGTTAATTTATGTATAGCTTGGGTCTAATACTGATCAATGTTATAGAATAGAATGAAATAGCTTTGGCTGTCATTGTGCTATTGCACAATGACATTACGTGCCGTCCCTGCACATACCCAAAAAAATCGCATCCAACACAAAATAATATACTTGTTTTAAGGATAATGTATTCCTATGTTTAGTTTGGGAGTTGAGTGGAGACTCTGAGAGACCATGAAAAGCTATAGGTGACTATCCTCTGCTTAAGTGGAAGACTGTAGCAAATTACTCGGGACTAATATTGCCAAGGAAACCCAATAACAGACTGATACAGCTTTATTAGTATTTTGTTTTAGGTGTGTTTTTCTGATTAAGCACTATTTAATTAATATCTGGATTTTACTCAGCTAATTAGTTTTGGATTTACATAATTGATACTCGCAGAGCTTTTTTTTCTTTTTTCAAGATCTTGTGAGAAGGAGACATATTCAAAGTGTGATCTTGCAACTGAATAAACAATATATATGAACATGAAGGGAGTCATTTTGTTCAAATATTCACCTAGACTGAACAGTCTGCATTTGGCTGCTGGGACTGAAATAGCTGTGGCATATCCAGCTTGAAAGTATTTTTTGAATTACTTGGCAGTGATGGCTTTCCTAAAAACCAGTTGTACCAAAGGATGTGTGTGTCTTTCCTTACATGGCATTAAAAACTCTTGATTTATGCTGACCTAATTGATACTGCTGGTGCCAAAGGCGGCTATTAATGCTGCTTATCTGCTTTGAAGATGGAGTGAATGATGGAAATGGGTTACAAAATCTCTTGGGAAACCTTCATGGCTGCGTTTTCACCCTGGAGTGTGAAACCCAGTGTTGTTGTTGGGTTTTTTTTTAATGACTGAAAAGAGCTTCTAGCTCTCGTGATGAAAGAAAAGCCTCAGAGTGTGTGTTAAAGGCCAAGGAAAATACACTGTTGAGTTGGCATTCCAGAGATACCTAGTATTCTCCCACCTCACAAAAAGTTTTCCAAATATCCTATCATATATTCCATTGCACTTTGACCAGCTAAGGCGAGCAACCAAAAAAATCAAGTGCACTGAAGAGACCACCCAGCAATTTCCAGGCATCTCTGTTCCTAAAAGAGTTGGGGGAACAATTGCCACTCTCCGATTCCTGGGACACCCATGGCACTTCATTTCTGCTTAGGTTTGAAATAAAGTGGTATCACAAAAATACAGCTGCTATACACTACAAATATCAACCAGAGCCTATGCCTTTCTGTGTCTGTTAACTTAAACCCTGCTGCCAGGTGTGGAAATATTGCTAGGGGCAGGAAGCCCTTTGATTGTTTCACACCAAGGATGACAACTACAAGCAATCCTTTTTGTGTGGGTTTTTTTTAAAGGCACCTGGGGCATAGTGACTTCGCTTGTGTCATGCCATGCAGTTCTGTTTTGTACTTTTGTGCTGTCCTTCAGCTTGATCAGACTCCCCAGCCAAATCCCAATAACAAATTCAGTGCCACCATGAACATCTATATATTCAGCGTGTGTAGTAGAAAAAGCGGCAATTAGCAATCAAACCCATGCTTAATGTTTCCATAACTGGGGTCAATATAATAGAACAGTGTTTCTCAACCTGGGGGTCAGGACCCCAGGGGGGGTCACAGCGGGAGTGTCAGAGGGGTCACCAAAGACCATCAGAAAACACAGTATTTCCTATTGGTCATGGGGGCTCTGTGTGAGAAGTTTGGCCCAATTCTATCATTAGTGGGGTTCAGAGTGTTCTTTGATTGTGGGTGAACTATAAATCCCAGCAACTACAACTCCCAAATGTAAAGGTTTATTTTTCCCAAAGTCCACCAGTGTTCATATTTGGGCATATTGAGTATTCGTGCCAAGTTTGGTCCAGATCCATCATTGTTTGAGTCCACAATACTGTCTGGGTGTAGGTGAACTCCAACCCCAAAACTCAAGGTCAATGCTCAACAAACCCTTCCAGTATTTTATCTTGGTCATGGGAGTTCTTTGTGCCAAGTTTGGTTCAATGCCATTGTTGGTGGAGTTCAGAATGCTCTTTGATTATAGGTGAACTATAAATCCCAGCAACTACAACTCCTAAATGATAAAATCAATTGCCCCAACCCACCAGTATTCAAATTTGGGCGTATCGGGGATTTGTGGCAAATTTGGTCCAATGAATGAAAATACAGTATGATTCATAACATAGCAATGAAAATAATGTTATGGTTGGGGGTCACTACAGCATGAGGGACTGTATTAAGGGGACGTGGCATTAGGAAGGTTGAGAAACACTGTACTAGAAGGTCTGTTGTGTTTCTGAAAGGATGCTACAAATTAGGACCAGATTTGCCTTGCTGTGTCATTGTTCTGCTGGTGGGACCTCATAACCAAAAGTTTTCCTCCAGGTTTTCAGCTGCCTGTCTTTATTTATTTATTTATTTATTTTATTATTTAAACTTGTGATTCGCCACTCCCGGGTGGCTCGGGGCGACTTACATAAAATACAAGATTAAACAGAATAAAAACAGCATAAAAACACAATAAAAACACTCAGCGCACTAAACACACAATACTATGAACACAATAGTACATCAATATGAGATGCAGAGCACGGAAGGCAGGTGCCTACCCATCTTAACATTAACACCCGAAGGCCTGTCGAAACAGTAGGATTTTGCACGCCTTCCGGAATACAACTAAGTCCGTAAGGACACGGACTCCGGGAGGCAGTGCATTCCACAATATCGGAGCGATTATGGAAAAGACCCTCCGCCTTGTAGACGTCAGAGGATACATTTTGACGCTGGGCACCTCCAATAGTTGGCCCACCTCAGAACGTAGTGACCTAGCGGGACAGTATGGGATAAGGCAGTTCCTAAGGTACGCTGGCCCCAGACCGTTTAAGGCCTTAAAGGTCAGAACCAACACTTTGAAGGTGATCCGGTGTTCTACTGGTAACCAGTGCAGCTCCTGCAAGACAGGTGTTATGTGGGCGGTCGCCGGAGCGCCAGCCAAAAGTCTAGCCGCATTCTGGACCAGCTTCAATTTCCGGATCACCGACAGAGGAAGGCCAACGTAGAGAGCATTACAGTAGTCCAGTCTCGAGATGACCGTGGCTTGGACCACTGTGGCTAGGTCGGGGCGGGAGAGGTAGGGAGCCAACTTCCTCGCCTGACGGAGGTGGAAGAAGGCAACTCGACTGACGGTGGAGATTTGCGTCTCCATCGTCAGTCGGGAGTCCAAGGTGACACCAAGACTTTTAACTGCAGATGACGGACATAACGTCACGCCATCCAGGGGAGAAAGCTGGGTCTCCACCCCGCCCGGACGACCCAGCCACAGGATCTCCATCTTAGCTGGATTCACCTTCAACCTACTGGCTCGCAGCCATCCAGTAACGGCTTCAAGGCACAGATGGAAATTATCGGGTACGGTTTCGGGCCTGCCCTCCATCCCCAGAACGAGCTGGGTGTCATCAGCGTACTGGTGACAGACCAGCCCAAAGCTACGGACCAGCCGAGCAAGTGGTCGGACATAGATGTTAAATAATAGAGGGGACAGGATTGCCCCCTGGGGCACCCCACAGCAAAGTGGGGAGCCCCCTGAGACATCCTCGCCCCTCCTCACTCGCTGCGAGCGGTTCCGGAGGAAGGAGGATAGCCAGTTTAAGGCCGTCCCCCTCACCCCGGCTCCGGCAAGGCGGTGGATCAAAAGATCATAATCGACAGTATCGAACGCTGCCGTGAGGTCCAATAACACAAGCAGCGCCGATCCGCCCTGATCGAGCTGACACCGCAGCTTGTCTGTGATGGAGACCAGGACCGTCTCTGTCCCATGCCCTGAACGGAAGCCGGACTGGAAGGGGTCTAACCAAGTAGCATCCTCTAGGAAGGACTGCAACTGCTCCATTGCTGCCCTCTCAATTACCTTGCCCAGGAACGAAAGGTTCGAAACTGGGCAGTAATTGGAGGGGACCGTAGGATCTAAACCCGGCTTCTTTAAAAAGGCAAGAGAAGTCTTCCTTCAAACCATTGCTATCTTAATAGACTTGCGTAACTTAGCTTTTGGGGTTTGAGTCTTAAATCTAGCCTAGGCCCTTATTGAATTACAATACTTTATGAAGTGATTTCACTGTTGGAGAAGGGAACTGAGGGCAGAAAACCCCTCAGTTTGTTTTTCTTTTAAAATGAACAAAATACTTTTTAAGATGAGATTTTCCTGGCTCAGTGGATATGTAGCATGAAGATTTTGTGTTAAGACTCTGCACAGCGTTAGGTAACAGTGATCTTTGTGTGTGTTTTTAAGCTTAGATAGAAGGCGAAAGAACAAAACAAGGCGAGATTAATACTCACGGACATCTACTACAAGACAGAACAAAATGACAGAAGGTCCCCACCTATACTTCCCAACTGAGATCACTCAAACAAATCTGACATTGGAAATGTTGACACCCCAAAACCAATTTCAGAATCAACTGTCCTGGACATGCAGTAGCGGATTTAGAGGTCACCGTTCTTGAACAAGGAAATTACAAAAGACTAGAAAGAGAAACAGCTGAATTGAATTATGGTATACAATTCCAATCCATTAGCAAAGGCAATGTCTTCATGTCGTACTAGATATATGAATACAAGCGTCATCACTACTGCATGCATCCGAAAGACTTATATCACCTCATCCTACCCTTTAGGGCAAGACTCATTGTTTTCATCTTTCTGGATCCTATTGCATTCTCCCCCACTTCCATAAATATGCTGTATATACTGTATAAATATGCTGTATACCTTAGACCAGTGTTTCCCAACCAGTGTGCCGTGGCACATTAGTGTGCCGTGAGCGATCATCAGGTGTGCTGTGGGAAATTGGAGATAGAATAGAGAGAGCCCTCCTGTCCTACCGGGAAGCCCTAGCCGGGGCTCGATCCCTTGCCTGTGTCCCGCAAACACAGCCTCCTTTTGGGAAGCCTTGTGCCGCCGGACTCACCACTTGCCTTCTTGGGCTTCCTCCTCCCCTCCGATCCTTCCTCGGCCTCAGAAGGGTTTGAACCAAAAGGCGGGGACTGTGTCAGGCGGAAAGAGCCGCAATGAGAGAGAGAAGATCCTGGGATGGGACTTCCCCGGGTCCCCCGGCTGCCTGGGGGCGGATCTACACCGTAGCATTCATGCAGTGAGGCACCCCTTGGTCTTCCAGGGCTCAAGGCTGGGGAATCCTGGGATATGTAGCTTGGGGAGGCTCAGGGTGGTGTCAAACTACCACTCCTGTGATTCCCTCGCACTCAGCCAAGGCGGGTCAAGGGGCGTTCGGGACACAGGGTTGAGGCACCTTGAAGCAGGGGCTGAAAACTAACAGGGTTTGCTCACTTAAGGTAGGCGTGAGCCAACTTGGGCCCATCCTACAGGTGTTTTGGCCTACAACTCCCACCATTCTCCCTTTCTGTGTAGGCTATATGTGTTGTGTGTGTATATGCATATATGTACTGTATATACACATATTAACTATATGTATTATTGTGTTAGAGTGTCATTTTGTGTCATTTTGGTTGATGGTGTGCCCTAGGATTTTGTAAATGTAAAAAATGTGCCGCGGCTCAAAAAAAAGGTTGAAAAGCACTGCCTTAGACTTTAATATCACTCTGTACAGAATCTGAATGGTTTAGGTCCTCTTCCCCATATTTTTTGAAAATAAGGACAATATTCCAGCATAACAAACTGAATATGATCACCCCACCTAAGAAACACAATAGGCTGGTCATACTGTTGGTGTTAAACTGTTTATAGAGTTGAAGGGCAATTGAGGAGTTTTAACATTTATATTTTATTTTCTGTACAATGTGACATTGGTCCTTGACCGTAAATAAATATCTATCTACATGCAGCAGAAGAGATGTAGCTCAATGGTAGTGGATAGTGCATCTCCATGCCTCCCGATGTGAGGCCAGGGTGGACCATTGTTGGTGATCAATCTGGCCGAGCCTGAGATGTTGTTTCAGGGAGTCCTTATATCTCTTCTTTGGGGCGCCTTTCTTGCGCTGACCCGTGGCGAGTTCACCATAGACTAGTATCTTTGGGAGGCGGTGGTCCTCCATCCTAGAGACGTGCCCAGCACAGCACAGCTGTGTTCTCAATAGCATGGCCTCAATGCTGGTGATCCCTGCTTGCTCAAGGACAGCAACATTCGTCACATAGTCAGTCCAGTGTATATTTATGATTGTGCGAAGACAGCACTGATGAAAGCGTTCGAGGAGTCGTAGGGGTTGGCGATAGGTGACCCATGTTTCGGACCCATAAAGGAGAATAGGCAGTACGATAACCCATAATATCAAGACAGATAATCCACAACATCTGCTTTGAACCTGGTTATCTGAGGACCATTCCACACAGCCCTATATCCCAGAATACCATGGCGGAAAACCCACAATATCTGCTTTGAACTGGGTTATCCGAGTCCACACTCAGATAATGTGGGGTTTTCTGCCTTGATATTCTAGGATATAGGGCTGTGTGGAAGGGCCCTAAGTTCACACTGCCATGTAACCCAGCTCAAAGCAGATAATGTGGGATGTTTGTACAACACAAAGGAGCTGGGGTTCAGTGTGCTATACTGGATCTTGGACTTTAAACTTGGTAGGGCTGCCACGAACCGGGTAGAATTGCTTTGGGGCCGGTATGACCCAGAGCTAACTCAGCTTTTGGCTCTCCTTTTTTTACTTCCTTGGCAGTGGGATGAAAAATCATCTGCAGGTAAACAGCACTTTGGTTCTCACGTAACATGGAGGGAGATGGCAGCTCACTTGGCAGAGGAATGCATTGTAAATAAGTAGTTGCACTGGTGAAGAGTTCATTTTGGAAACAGATGAAGAAATAGTTTTGGGGGCAGTTGTGTTCTTTCGTTGCCTGAACATCCACAATTTGGTTGGAAAAGGGCTCCTCTCCTCCCGCAGTGCTGCCAAGTTAAGAGTCAACCCGAGTATAATATGGCGCTTTCTTGCCACTGCTTGATGCTTGTAATTTCTTGGAATTTGCTGAATTTAGCAAGATTGGAAAAGTAACCTTTCGGTATAGGGGAGTGTAGGTTACTTGCTAAACCTACACTTGCTAAACAGGAAAATAGCAAGTAATCTTGTCCTTCCTTAAAGGATGTTGCATATGCTGTGATTGCCAATGACTACCAGCTGTGTAGGCTCTGTTTCAGAGGACTTGAGCTATATATTGTAGAGGATTTGAACTATATAGGGCTTTAGGTCATAACAAACATTTTGAGCTGGAAATGCACCAGTTGCTTCTGAAACAGTTTTAGCAACCAGGTTGCATATTCACTTTAACTGACCCCAGTCACCATTCTGGCCATACATGTTGGACCCAGTGAGGTTTCCAGTAATTTCCAAAGACAGCACCATGTTGACTTGCATTACAGCGGGTGAAACAGGGTATAATCAACGTATTTGTCCCATAGCCAGATGGAACTTCTCTCGGAACAAATAGAGCGTCTTCACTGGTTTTCTTCTGCACGTGCACCTTGGGCTGTTGCTGAAACCTGAGCATCAAGACGCAGTGTTGCATCCACAAAACCATCCAGCCGGAGACCTTGAGATTTCACAGGGAGCATAAATCCATCCACCATCAGCCAACTCCCCATTTTCTGATCTGCTTTTCTACCTGACTGGAAGTACCGCTGTTTTTTTAATAGTGAGAAATAGAATGCTTGAGCCGCTAAAAGCCGATTTATATTACAGAGGAGAGGAACAACACGACCTGTCTAAACTGAAAGTCCAAGCTATTCTTCACCATTGGCTATGCTGGCCAGTGCCGCGGCTCAAAAAAAAGGTTGAAAAGCACTGCCTTAGACTTTAATATCACTCTGTACAGCATCTGAATGGTTTAGGTCCTCTTCCCCATATTTTTTGAAAATAAGGACAATATTTCCCCTCCAGTGTATAACAAACTCTATTAGAATATGATCACCCCACCTAAGGAATCCACTGCATCCACCCCATTTATGAGGTGGTCATGTTTGGTTAGGATCAGATCTAAAATAACTGATTGCCTTGTTGCTTTATGGACCATACGATTGCCTGCAGGGCAAGTGAGGAGTTTATTGGACGTGATATTCTTGGCAGAGTTTGACTTCCAACATATATCATGATGTTGTTTTGATCCAGAAAACTCTGTTGCACGAACAAATGAACTTGATACTACAAACTGTCATCTGGGAAGTGAACAAAGTGTGACTTCTGCTCAGTTCAAGTTATTTGGGGGAAAATGTGTAGGCTTAAAATGGCCTACACATTTAAAAGCACAATAACCACCCACCAGCTGTGTTTGGTGTTGGTGCAGGGCAGCCATGCTTAGTATATCATTGGATGGGGCAGAGTAGGGTGCACCTTCCAAGATCTCCAACCCTTTATCCTTCCACAGTTGCACATCTTTACAATTGATTCTGTATGCTGCCGTGGGCCCTTCCACACAGCCATATAACCCATAATCCCTCTCGCCATTACTTCGCGAACAAAGATTCTTAGGAAGGACTTATCCCACGCTTTTTACAAGCGCGTTGATGACTAAAAAGGCCAATCTGAGATAGGCAAGTTCAGTTGCAGAAAGCACAGCAGAAAGTCTCCTTGGGTGATGTTGTTTCCAAGTTGCGGTTCTTTCTGCGTTGTCGTTTCTTTTCGAGACCCGTTCGGCGTGTCTTCTCGAAAGAGGCCGCAGCATTGTGGATAGTGCATCTCCATGCCTCCCGATGTGAGGCCAGGGTGGACCATTGCTGGTGATCAATCTGGCCAAACCTGAGATGTTGTTTCAGGGAGTCCTTATATCTCTTCTTTGGGGCGCCTCTCTTGCGCTGACCCGTGGCAAGTTCACCATAGACTAGTATCTTTGGGAGGCGGTGGTCCTCCATCCTAGAGACGTGCCCAGCACAGCGCAGCTGTGTTCTCAATAGCATGGCCTCAATGCTGGTGATCCCTGCTTGCTCAAGGACAGCAATATTAGTCACATAGTCAGTCCAATGTATATTTAGGATTGTGCGAAGACAGCGCTGATGAAAGCGTTCGAGGAGTCGTAGGTGTTGGCGATAGGTGACCCATGTTTCAGACCCATATAGGAGAATAGACAGTACGATAACCCATAATATCAAGACAGATAATCCACAACATCTGCTTCGAACCTGGTTATCTGAGGACCATTCCACACAGCCCTATATCCCAGAATACCATGGTGGAAAAACCCACAATATCTGCTTTGAACTGGGTTATCTGAGTCCACACTCAGATAATGTGGGGTTTTCTGCCTTGATATTCTAGGATATAGGGCTGTGTGGAAGGGCCCTAACTTCACACTGCCATATAACCCAGTTCAAAGCAGATAATGTGGGATGTTTGTACAACACAAAGGAGCTGGGGTTCAGTGTGCTATACTGGATCTTGGTCTTTAAATTTGGTAGGGCTGCCACGAACCGGGTAGAATTGCTTTGGGGCCGGTATGACCCAGAGCTAACTCAGCTTTTGGCTCTCCTTTTTTTACTTCCTTGGCAGTGGGATGAAAAATCATCTGCAGGTAAACAGCACTTTGGTTCTCACATAACATGGAGGGAGATGGCAGCTCACTTGGCAGAGGAATGCATTGTAAATAAGTAGTTGCACTGGTGAAGAGTTCATTTTGGAAACAGATGAAGAAATAGTTTTGGGGACCGTTGTGTTCTTTCGTTGCCTGAACATCCACAATTTGGTTGGAAAAGGGCTCCTCTCCTCCCGCAGTGCTGCCAAGTTAGGAGTCAACCCGAGTATAATATGGCGCTTTCTTGCCACTGCTTGATGCTTGTAATTTCTTGTAATTTGCTGAATTTAGCAAGATTGGAAAAGTAACCTTTCGGTATAGGGGAGTGTAGGTTACTTGCTAAACCTACACTTGCTAAACAGGAAAATAGCAAGTAATCTTGTCCTTCCTTAAAGGATGTTGCATATGCTGTGATTGCCAATGACTACCAGCTGTGTAGGCTCTGTTTCAGAGGACTTGAGCTATATATTGTAGAGGATTTGAACTATATAGGGCTTTAGGTCATAACAAACATTTTGAGCTGGAAATGCACCAGTTGCTTCTGAAACAGTTTTAGCAACCAAGTTGCATATTCACTTTATCTGACCCCAGTCACCATTCTGGCCATACATGTTGGACCCAGTGAGGTTTCCAGTAATTTCCAAAGACAGCACCATGTTGACTTGCATTACAGCGGGTGAAACAGGGGTATAATCAACGTATTTGTCCCATAGCCAGATGGAACTTCTCTCAGAACAAATAAAGCGTCTTCACTGGTTTTCCTTCTGCACGTGCACCTTGGGCTGTTGCTGAAACCTGAGCATCAAGACGCAGTGTTGCATCCACAAAACCATCCAGCCGGAGACCTTGAGATTTCACAGGGAGCATAAATCCATCCACCATCAGCCCCATTTTCTGATCTGCTTTTCTACCTGACTGGAAGTACCGCTGTTTTTTTAATAGTGAGAAATAGAATGCTTGAGCTGCTAAAAGCCGATTTATATTACAGAGGAGAGGAACAACACGACCTGTCTAAACTGAAAGTCCAAGCTATTCTTCACCATTGGCTATGCTGGCCAGTGCTGTCGGGATTTGCAAGTTAACATTTAGGTCAGTGGTTCCCAACCTGTGGTCCATAGACCACCAGTGGTCCACAAGTACTAAAATATGGTCCGCGGTCTCACTGTTACTACATTGTTGCAATGAGAGTGATTGGTCTTGCAAAACTCTTTTATAGTACCGAGGCTTATTAAACCGCCTCGAGTCGCCTTCAGGTTTATTTATTTATTAATTATTTGGTCTTGTATGCTGCCACTCCCCAAGGGCTCCCCGAGGGCTCGGAGCGGCTCACAGTCTACATAAAAACATAAAACAGGGTAAAACATCAGGTTAAACTAAACAAGTTAGAGATTTCAACAGTCAAATGCCAACCGAAAGAGATAGGTCTTGCAAGTTGAGAGGGGCAGTATATAAATATGGTAAATAAATTATTAAATATGGTTTCCTGTGGGCGAGCAGGTGGCGACTACTGGGTGGCACAGACTCTGTATCAGAAGAGCTGATGTGATTTATCCAATGCAGTTTTCTGAATCAGCACCCCAAATAACCAAACAGAATCGAAAGTTGACCGAAAATTGGTTCGTAACCCTTTCGGTACTCATGTTGAAGAGTGGTCCCTGGTCAAAAAAATTTTGGGAACCACTGCTCTAGAGGTGATATAATCTACCCCCATTCTGTTTGTTTTGTGTCTTCAGTGCATTTCTGACTTATGGTTCAGCCCCTGAAGCAGTGATTCTCAACCTGTGGGCCCCCAGGCCTACAACTCTCGGCAATCACATCCAGTTTGCCAGCTGTCATGATTTCTGGGAGTTGAAGGCCAAAACATCTGGGGACCCATGGGTTGAGAACCACTGCCTTAAAGTGAAGTTTTACTGACAGAATTTGTTCGTGGTGGTGGTGGGGGGGAGTTGGCCTTGGCTTCCTCTGAGGGAGTGTGCCTTGCCTAAGGTCACTCCGTGGGCTGGCATTCGAACCCTTGAGTGTCCTAGTCCAACACTCAAACCACTGCACCATGCTAAAAATTAACGCATTCTGCACTTGCAAGTCATCAGTGACTGTTTTCATGAATGGTACGTCTTCTCGCTGCCTTCTCTTCCGCAGCTAAAGGAGAAATTTGGAAATTAGACATTTTTTCAGAGCAGAGCAAGTTTCTTTGACGCTTCAGGCGACAAAGTGGAAAGTCCTGCCTGCATTGTCCTGATAAATCCCAGAAGAGACTGTAGCTTCAGGCAACTATTTATCATCTCTTAGCCAGATTGCTGCTCCTAAATTGGTATTTCTTTACGAAACAGTTTATTCTTTTCCCGACGTATTGTGATTTCTTGAAATTGTTCTGTTTCTTATTTGTGGTATTTGTACCAGTTTTGTTTTTAAGTAGCTGCAGTTTTCCCCTGGAACGCTATTTCAAATCTGACGTGCAGAATGGAGAAACCAATATGCCAGGTCGTGGGACTCGCTTCAATAAATTGTAAAAAATATATATTCTATGGTAAACAAGCTGCTGTCACTCTTTCTGTGGCTGCTGTTCATGGCAACACAATAAACACTCCCCAAGAGCAGGGTGGCAGGGCCTTGCCTTTCTCAGAGAAACAGCAATCATGCAGGAGATGATAGATTTGGATGAGACCTCAAGGGCCATCCAGTCCAACCTCTTGCCAGGCAGGAACTGTTGTGCAAAACACACACACAAAAACTGAGAATTATTGGGGGTGCATTGGGATTTTCGTGTGGGGGAGGATGAAAACAATTAGGTGTAAGTGTGCAGTGGGCTTCACATGGCCCCATATGTTCCACATCCTGCTCTTTCCTTGCTTTAGTTTAAAGGTTGGTGAGTAGCCCCTTGCACCTGGCTTCCTGGCAAACCACAGTATTTGTTGTTGTTGTTGTTGTTTCTTACCCACCTCTTCATGGCTTTGTGTATGAAGCGAGATTGTCTAATATATCCAGGAAATGTTGTTTGGATGCCTGTGCCTTTTGTTTAGTTTCTTATCTGCAGGATAAGAAGAATTGGGTGCTATTTGTGGAAATCTGTCACTGCCCTGGTTTTTTAGGTGTCATGAGAATTTAGATTTATTAGATTTCTTCTCACTGTGGATTGTTTTGAAGAAAGAGGTCCAATCTGGATGGCCAAAAGCGTTTTTTCTATCACCTCTTCAGCTGTATTCTATCCTCTCACCTTGGTTCATGGCTCTACTGAGTTCTCTGTCAGAAAGGAATAATCTGGGATTTAAATTTGCTTTATGCCCTGTTTGGCCACAAATTATACAGGTATTTGATGTTATTTATTTATTTATTTATCATATTGGAAGCGGACCAAGGGTACAGTTGTAATGTATTTTAAAAACACAAAGTTTAAAAACTTGGCATTATGCTAAATGTCCTTTGATCAGTAGCTGGCCACTTGGAGTTCCTCTGGTGTTGCTGTGCATGTGGCAGAGCTCAGGCTGCATTGTAATAGGTGGTCTGTGGTTTAACCTTCACCACACTTCCATGTCATGGACTCCACTTTGTGGCCCCATTTCTTAAGGTTGGCTCTGCATCTTGTGGTGCCAGAGCGCAGTCTGTTCAGCGCCTTCCAAGTCTACCAGTCTTCTGTGTGCCCAGAAGGAAGTCTGGTCTCAACCACAGATTGAGGTGCTAGGTTTTAGCTTGCCACTTTTGGACTCTCGCTTGCTGACGTGTTCCTGCAAGTATCTTTGTATGTCTTAGAAAACTATTTCTTGATTTAAGGCATTGACTTGCAGGCTGATATCCGAACAGGGGATGGGCCGGAGATGTCACTGCCTTGGTCCTTTCATTATTGGCTGTTACTTCCCGGCGGATGGCAGGTGGTGTAATACCAGCTAAACAGTATAATTTCTACAACATTAGCGTGGGGCATAGACACCCTGTGATAATGCAGCATGTCTCTTTAAGAGCCTTGCCCACTGTTTTAGTGTTTTGAGATATATTCCACACCAGGAATGCATACTCAGCAGCAGAGTGGCAAAGCGCAAGGGCAGATGTCTTCACTGTGTCTGGTTGTGATCCCCAGGTTGTACCAGCCAGCTTTCGTATGGTATTGTTTCATTTGATGTAAAGAAATTGAATGAGTTTCTTTCTGAGGCGCCACTTTTTCTGATGCTGATGAGAGATCGAGCAAGCTTCCTGGAAACACTCTGTTTGATCCTTTTGCTGAAAGGGGTGGCTCATATGCAGATTCAGGACAGCAGAGCTATACATTTATTGAAGCAAAATGAAGGCTCATGGGCTCTTACATGCTCCTATAGAGCTGCAACTGGCTCCTTCAAATGCATTGTTGAAATCTGGGTGTGGGAAGATGCTGCATGTTTGAACGTTCCTTGGATTTGAAACAACAAATAGCAGGCTCTGTACATAGAAAACTAGAATGCTATAGAACAGGGCTGCCCAGGAAGTTGATCGCGATAGACCAGTCGATCGCGGGACCAAAGGAGGTCGATCGCAGCCGGATGGGGCCCTTCCTCAAGCCTCTGGAAGCCAGAGGGGGCGGAGCCAGGCTGCATCAAGCCATGCCCCCTCCCTGGCTTCAGCACTCCCAGCAGCTGCTTCAGCCTTGAGGAGGGCAGAGCCAAGCCAGCCTTGTGCAAGCTATGCCACCACTGGCTTGGCTCTGCCATCGTCAAGCCTGGAGAAGCTGCTGGGAGCTCCAAAGCCAGAGGGGAGGGGGCAGGGCTTGGCGCAGCCTGGCTCCACCTCCCTCTGGCTTCCGCTCTACCAGCAGCTTCTCCAGGCTTGAGGATGGCAGTGCCAAGCCAGTGGTGGCATAGCTAGCACAAGGCTGGCTTGGCACTGCAATCGTCAAGCCTGGAGAAGCTGCTGGAAGCTCCAAAGCCAGAGGGAGGGGCGGGGCTTGGTGTGGCCTGGCTCTGCCCCCTCTGGCTTCCGCTCCACCACCAGCTTTTCCAGGCTTGAGGATGGCGGTGCCAAGCCAGTGGTGGCATAGCTAGCACAAGGCTAGCTTGGCACTGCCATCCTCAAGCCTGGAGAAGCTGCTGGTAGACCTGAAGCCAGAGGGGGGCGGAGCCAGGCTGCAGCAAGCCCCGCCCCTGCCCTCTCCCCTCTCCAGCCTTGAGGAGGTAGGTAGATCTTTCTGACTTGGTTTTATTATAAGTAGCTCGCATGCTGATAAAGTGTGGGCACCCCTGCTAGAGAAGAATTCTTCACCTTACCTTCTCCCTGCACTAGAACTGAATTTCTTTTTTAAACGTGTGAGATATGGGAAAATTTCCCAACGGAGGGATGCAAAGCCCCAGTAATATAGCCATGCACTTCTGAACCTTTTTTTTAGTTGTCGGTCAGATTTTAGAGTTGGAAGTAGTCAGCCAAGGCTCAGGGACAGAATAACGGTGAGGCAAACTGTTGCTCTGTACCTTGGAAGCAACTTAAAATAGACCGTCCGCCGTGGCTTAATCTTTTAAAAAAGGAACTCGAGGACATTATGTCAGTAATTTAGTCTTCTGATGCAGAGGGAGATTCACCCATAACTGACAGCTTACAGTTGAAGTGCTGATTTAGCTGAAGTTCGGAGCAGCCCGGTTTTTAAGAGACTCCAGCACAATTCTGTTGGAAAACAGAGTGGCCTTTTGCAGCGCAGAGCCTCCAAATAGGGATGGGAGACCAAAACCCAGTACAGATGGCGGCCGCTTGGTTGGAGTGGAGAGGCCAGACAGCTCCTTAATCCCAGTTAAGCCAGAATTGCATGGTTTTTATTTGGAAAAAGGCTTTTATCCATAGTCCTATGTTGCTTTTATCACACATTTGTTCAGTGGTACAGTATAGCTTCTTGTTGTTTGCAGGATTTGGCAGTGCTCTTGAAAGCTAGCTGGAGAAAATGTGGTTCCCATGCAAGAAAATCTAGCCATTTACTTAAGGTCCATTTAGTGTTCTAAGCACTTCACATCATTAAAGCACCGGGACTGAGTCAGCTGCATAAGATCTCTACTGACCAGAAGGGCATGAGTTCGAAACCTGCCTGGGTCAGGGTGAGCTCTCGACCAAATTGTGTAGCTTGTTGTCGACCTTTGCAACCCGAAAGACAGCTGCATCTGTCAATTAGGAAAATCTAGGTACCACTTTGTGGGGAGGCTAATTTAACTGATTTATGAGGCCATAAAATCTCCAGGAAGTACGCAAAAGAATGAAGGAATGTGACAGCTCCCCCTGGTGGCCAGAAGCTGGAATGTTAAATTGCCTCTAAGTGTCTGTCTATATATGTTGTGTGTCTATGGCATTGAATGTTTGCCTGTATATGTACACTGTAATCCGCCCTGAGTCCCCTGCGGGGTGAGAAGGGCGGAATATAAATGATGTAAAGAAATAAATAAAATAATACCTAATAGCACTGGCAGTTTACTCTTGCATGTAGGGAAGGTGGAGAGTTGTAGTTTGCTTAAGACAATCTCATACCTGTACTATAATTTCCTACTTAACAATTCACTCTTTACTACTGCATTCTCCCTTCTCTACCTTGGTTAGACTACTTGGTTAGGATCCTGTGTCCAGTTCTGGGCACCACAATTCAAGAAAGATATTTTAAAGCTGGAACGTGCCCAGAGAATGACAACTGAAATGATCAAAGATCTGGAGATCACGAATAAGCCCTCTGAGGAGTGGCTTAAAGAGCTGAGTATGTTTAGCCTCAGAAGAGAAGGTTGAGAGGAGCTATGAGAGCCATGTTTAAATATTTAAAAGGATGCCATAAGGAAGACAGGAGACCTTGATTTCTACTGCCCTGGAGACTAGCAAAGGAGATTCCACCTGAACACTAGGAAGAACCTCCTAACTGTAAAGAGAGCTGTTTAACAGTGGAACTCTCTGCCTCGGAGTCTGGAGGAAGCTCTTTCTTTGGAGGCTCTTAGACAGATGCTGGGTGGCCATCTGTTGGGGGTGCTTTGATTGTGCTACTCTGACAAAAGGGGTTGAACTGGATGGCCCATGTGGTCGTTTCCAACTCTAGGGACCACATCACACTAGAGCAGTGGTTCCCAACTTTTTTTTTATCAGGGACCACTTTGACCAGGGACCACTCTCCAACATTAGTACCAAAAGGGTTACCAATCAGTTTTTGGTGAACTTTAGATCGGTTTAGTTATTTGAGGTGCTGATTCAGGAAATTACATTGGAGAGACCATATCAGCTCTAGGTTCTGATAGAGAACATATGCCATCCAGTAATCACAATCTGCTTATCATGAATGACTTTTCAAATACTTTAAAGCATAGGTTCTTTTTATTGCAATTTCCAATGTGAGAGAGTATATCAAATTACAGAAAAACATTTATTTATTTATTATTTCGACTTGTTGGTCGCCCCTTTCGTGTGGCTCGGGACGACTCACAGAAGTTGAAATTACAGTAAAAACATATTAAAAACACAATAAGCACAATAAAATACATTAAAACATAATAAAATCACTTTAGGAACTACATTTAGACAAAGAATGACATTAGACTTACAGACATATAGATTCAATGCAATTACTTTGGATTTACAATTACAGGGCTAACAAACAAACAAAGGGGAATTACATTTTCACTCAACATTCACACCACATGTACATGCATCCATCATCATGCAACCAAATATTATTTCCACATCTTTTTCTCCCTCCTTGGAGAAGCACCTGTTAGGCCAGACCCAGCTTTCCCACAGCCTGCCAACGCACTGTTCCATAACTTCCATAACTCCATAACTTCAAAACGCCAAAATGCCAGAACTTCTTCCCTAAGAACAATGCCAAGGACCAGATCTCTGTTTTCCTTACAACAGAACCTGGCTCCCTGCACAAAATCTAAGACTTCAAAAGCACTTCTTCCTCTTCCCTTGAGAAAGAAGGCCAAAGTGACCAGACTGCTCCCTTGCAAATCTGCCACTCTCCGAATACACCATCTCTCTCCTTCCCATGGAGCAGAGCATGGCGGGTGGAACAGACTCCTCAGGACTGCCACACTTTGACCATCATTAGACTGAGTCTTTTATAGGAATATTATGTTGATGTCATCCCAAAGTTGTAAATGAATTATAGACATCTTCCATCCTGGATCCATCTGTGTTTCCTGGCCAGATGTTGATCTTCTTGATTGATGTTGACAAACACAAGGCTTGTGTTGACTTCCTTCTTAACATAAGGAATGTTGTAAACATTTCCTTAACTTGAGAGAACCATTGTCACAGTTCTTATCAATTCACATTAGCGGGTTTTGATCACAGTTCCAGCAAGCAGTAGTTAGTCATTGCAGGCCTTAACATTTATTTATTTATTTATTATTTCGATTTGTATACCATCCTTTTCATTTGGCTCAGGATGGTTTACAGCAACAAACTGTAATTTGGCTCAGGATGGTTTACAACAACAAACAATGCACATAAAAACAGTAGAATAAAACAATTTCCACAAAATCTGCCAACCAGGGATGGTTATAGATTGAATGCCTGCCGGAACAGTGCCGTTTTGCACGCTTTCCGGAAAGCCGGCAGATTGCTAATTGCTCGCACTTCGGGTGGTAAGCTATTCCACAAGCATGGTGCTGCCACAGAGAAAGTTCTCTGTCTGGTCGATGACAGACTAATAGTTCGCAAGGGCGGAATCTGAAGGAGGTTAAGGTCTTCTGAACGGAGGGATCTCTGGGGAACATATGGGAGTAGACGGTCCCTTAGGTACACCGGCCCCAGACCATGCAAGGCCTTAAAGGTCAGAACCAACACTTTGAAGATGACCCGGTGCTCAATTGGTAACCAATGCAGTTGCTGCAAGATTGGAGTAATATGGGCCCTGGCCGGTATTCCAGCCAGGAGTCTCGCTGCAGCGTTCTGCACCAGTTTGAGCTTCCGGATGACCACCAAAGGAAGACCAATGTAAAGGGTGTTACAGTAGTCTAGCCTCAAGATGACCATTGCCTGGATTACCGTGGCTAGGTCATTTCCGGAGAGGTAGGGCGCCAGCCGCCTAGCTTGCCGTAGGTGGTAAAAGGCAGATCTGCTGATGGTGGAGACCTGAGCCTCCATCGTCAGCAGTGGGTCCAACTGGACACCCAAGCTTTTTACTAAAGATGACTGGCATAATGCCTCGCTGTCTAAAGCCGGCAGCCGGAGCTCACATCCGCCCGGATGACCCAGCCAGAGGATCTCCGTCTTCGACGGGTTCACTCTCAACAGACTGGCTCATAGCCAACCGGTCACAGCTTCAAGGCATTGTTGGAAACAATCGGGTACAGAGTCTGGTCGACCGTCCATCCTCAGCACCAGCTTCCAAAATTATTAACCCCAGCCACACATCCATTCTTCCATTCATTCCCACACATATTAAATTCACATTTGTCAAATCTGCACATTGAATTTCTTATTACATGCTCGCCCACAGAAAACCATATTTAACAATCTAGAGCTGATGTGGTCTATCCAAGGAGACAGGGAAAGAGAGAGTGACAGGTGGCGTGAAAGGAGTGGAGAGGAAGGGGGCTTGTGGACCAGATTTTCGCCCTTGTGACCCACTAGTGGTCCATGGCCCACAGGTTAAGAACTACTGCACTAGAGCGTGGATCCAGTTTAAATCCAGTTTCTGCTTCCTGCAGAATTCTGGGGCTTGTAGTTTAGGGAGGGACTTTTAAACTGCTCAACGAGATAGCCTTGGGCCACATTAAACTACACGCCCAAGAGTTCTTCAGGAGGCAGAAACCAGATTTAAAGTGGATCCATGCTCTAGTGCAGTGGTTCCCAACCTGTGGTCCATGGAGCACCAGTGGGCCACAAGAACTAAAATATGGTCCACATCCTCATCATTACTACACCATTGCACTGAGAGTGACTGGTCTTGCAAAACCCTCCTATAGTGCCAAAGCTTATTAATATGGTTTTCTGTGGGCAAGCAGATGGCGAATACTGGATGGCATATGTTCTGTATCGGAAACTAGAGCCGGATCTCCCTCCATGAACCAGCTCGAACTCTCCGCTCCTCAGGGGGGACCCTCCTGTCGCCCCTGCCAGTCTCACAGGCTCGGTTGGTGGGCACAAGGGAAAGGGCCTCTTCCGCTGTGGCCCTTCAACTCTGGAATTCCTTGCCTGAAGAGATTAGGAAAGCCCCCACCTTGGAGACCTTTAAAAAAAACACCTGAAAAACACCTTTTTTGCTGTGCCTTTGGAGAGTAATTATGTAAGTTAACACTTTATATTTGTACCTGTGGCCTGCCCTGTCCTTGTGATTTTAGATAGTTCTATACTGGTTTTTTATTCATATGTATGTGTTTTTATTATGTTTATTGTTGATGTTTTTGATTTTATTTTGTTGTGATTTGCTGTTTGGGCTTGGCCTCATGTGAGTCGCCCCGAGTCCCCATTGGGGAGATGGGGTCGGGGTACAAATAAAGATTATTATTATTATTATGTGGTCTATCCCAGTGTTTTTCAACCTTATTTGAGCCGCGGCACATTTTTTACATTTACAAAATCCTGGGGCACACCACCAACCAAAATGACACTCTAACACAGTAATACATATAGTTAATATGTTTTTAAATGTATTTATACACTCAGTGTGAAACCTGGGCCTGTTTCGATGAACACAACATATATATGACTTCCTCTCACATATTTATACATGGGTATCATGTCTTCTCTCAGCCTTCTCTTCTTCAGGCTAAACATGCCCAGCTCTTCAAGCCGCTCCTCATAGAGCTTGTTCTCCAGACCTTGGTGAAATTTCACCCTGAGTGAAACTTGCTTCCAGTTAACTATGGATGTCATGAAGCTGTTATAAACAGTTCCTTGGGGGGGGGGAGGCAACTCTCAAAAAGTCCAGTAAAATAGTAAAAAAAAAAAAACATTTCCAAGCGGAGAGGCTCAATTTGTTTCTTGGAAACCTGTGAGGGGGCTGCTAGGAGGGGGGAGAGTGCCGATTTCCCACGGCACACCTGATGATCGCTCACGGCACACTGGTTGGGAAACACTGGTCTATCCAATGCAATTGTCTGAATCAGCCCCCCAATAACCAAACCGAATCCAAAGTTGGCCAAAAACTGATTTGTAGCCCTTTTAGTACTAATGTTGAATAGTGGTCCCTGTCAAAAGGGTCCCTGGTCAAGTGGTCCATGGTCAAAAAAAAGGTTGGGAACCAGTGCTCTAGTGTGCTTAGGCTGTAGGACTCCCTGATGCTATGATTCTATCTGCGTTGTCCCAAAGAGCTTGCAGTGTCTGTTCAGGTTGCTAAGCTGTATCTGGCTATGCATAATTTAAATACTTCTTAATTATAAAAGGTATTTCTTCCCTGCACATAGAAGGCTAACGTTTCATGGGAGGAAGAGTTTTATGGATCTTTCCCTGATCTATTTCTTCTCGGTAGAGGAAATGTACCATTTCTCCCAGCAGGAATGTCTACCTTTTGGAAGTGATATAAATTTGGACAGAAGCATATTTACTACTTGCTGTTATTTCTCTTCAATTTTGAAAGTGGGGTTGACAAGGGATTGGGATCTGACCCTAGTGATCCCATGCAACTGGGCTCGGGACACTGGTCCTGTTACCGAAACCAGCCTTTTGGTTCAGGAGTGGAATGCTATTGTTTTTGGAAAGCCATGGGATCCTGGAGCCCTGTCCTTTGGGGAGGAGAGCTGCTTAGATGGATGGTAAGAACGCAGAGTTGTGTAACATTGCAGCAGTGGCTGGGTTTACACTTCCCGGGTCTATAAATAATTCCCTTCGCCTTTACAGCTTCCAGCAGGGAGATGGCTGCTTGTGATAGAGGTGACTGCCATGTGTTTTCAGCAAAACATGTGACTGTCGGGGGCGGAGGGAAGGAGGAAGGAGCAGAGGATCCGAGTTGCTACTAAAGACCCAGAACTGCAGCGGAGGAGGCACTGAATCAAGGTGGATCTGTCAGCCAGTGACTCATGAGCTCTCCCTTGGCTGGCATTACCGCTGTTCTAGTTTAACGCGCTGCCTAAAATATTTAAGAGGAGCAAAGGAGGAAGAGTGTGGATTGCAGGCGCTCCTTTCTTCACAGACTGCCTTTTGTTTGCCGGTGCCTAAATAGCTCCATCCATTCGCTCTGCTTTCCCACAAAGCAGGAGGGAGAAGCAAACTCCTCCAGCCTTTGTAAGGGGATCCTTGCACAACTCAGTTGCAGCTTCATCCGCCTGTAAAACGTAGGTTGCATTGAGTGGTAGCAGCCCAAACTCTGTCGTCACCATCAGCTTCCTATAGATGTGGTTGCTGTTACTATTTTTTAAGGTAAAAGTAAAGATTTCCCTTGACTATGAAGTCTAATCATGTTCAACTCTGGGGGGTGGTGCTCATCTCCATTTCTAAGCCAAAGATCCGGTGTTGTCCGTAGACGCCTCAAAGGCCATATGCGCTGCATGGTGCGCTGTTACCTTCCCACCAAAGCAACACATATTGATCTACTCACATTTGCATGTTTTCAAACTGCTAGGTTGGCAGAAGCTGGGACTAACAATGGGAGCTCAGACCGTTCCCTGGATTCGAACCGCCAACCTTTCGGTCAACAAGTTCAGTAGCTCAGCGGTTTAACCAGCTGTGCCACCAGGGGAGCTTGTTATTTATTTATTTATTATTGTGGCGCAGCTGGCTGGGAGTCAGCTGCATTAAGATCACTACTGACTGAAAGGTCATGAGTTCGAAGCCAGCCTGGTTCGGAGTGAGCTCCCGACCAAAATTGTGTAGCTTGTCGACCTTTGCAGCTCGAAAGATGGTTGCATCTGTCAAGTAGGAAATTTAGCTATCACTTTGTGGGGAGGCTAATCTAACTGATTTACGAGGCCATAAAAATCTCCAGGAAGTGTGCAAAAAATGAGGAAGCGACAGCTCCCCTGGTAGCCAGAAGCTGGAATGTTAAATAGCCTCTGAGTGTCTGTCTATATATGTTGTGTGTCTATGGCATTGAATATTTGCCATGTATTTGTACATTGTAATCCGCCCTGAGTCCCCTGTGGGGTGAGAAGGGCGGAATATAAATACTGTAAATAAATAAAGTTATATGTGAACTTACCCTTTATTTGTGAAGCTTATGTGGCCCCTTTTGGAGCAAGGCAAAGGCCTCCTATTTCTCTTAGGCTTGTCATAGTACCATTTTAGTCTTGCGGGACATTTGTACCCTTTTTGGTTTTGTGAATGTGTACACAAAATACACACATTATAGTAGACATATAGTTGTAGGATAGGCTTAGATGATACAATAGATGCATTGCCTTGCCTAAACCTGCATGCTTTTTGTTGTCGAATTGCAATTTATTGATATGAATGCCCTGGTGCTTATGTAGTAGCATATAATGTTCTCAGAACTGAATACAAAGAAAGTAGGCTTTCATCTGGTTGAAATAGATCTCGGGGGGGGGGGGGGGCGTCCACTCCAACCCCTTCTGTTGTGCAGGAAGACACCATCCAAGCACTCCCAACATATGGTCACAAGGTCTCAGTGTTAAAACCTCTGAGGATGTTTAAGGTCAGTATGTGCAAGGAAGGAGGAGGCAAGTAGGGTGAGCTAAGGTCATTGGCAGCAGGTCTGGAGGGGAGGAATATGCAATTCATCAGTGGTTTCCAGTGTTTGAACTTTTGCTCCCAGCCAGCTTAGCCCGCAGCAGGGAATTCTGGGAATTGAAAGCTGAAAGATCTGGATGGAAGGCCAATGTTTGGGAAATATTGAGACGAAGAGTAACGTTGAATCTGCATGCCGCCAAACAGGTTTGGAATCAGCGGATTAGTCACTCTATTTCGAAACATCATTCTATTTCGCTTTGTCCAGACCTCTTTGTCTGGAATAACTGTGGGTCCAATTCTGGGCAAAGCGATTCAAGAATGATATTGAGAACAAAGAAGGACACCAAAATGATCAAAGGTGTGAGAGCCACTGATTCCCCCAAGGAGCAGCTTGGAGAAGAGACGGCGGAGAGAAGGGACAGAAGAGCCATATGTTGAAAGGATGTCCCATTGAGGAGAGGGAAAACTTGTTTTCTGATGCTCTAGATTAGAACACAGTTGAGCTATAGATTCAAATTGCAGGAAAAGAGATTTCATCTGAACATTAAGAATAACATCCTGATGATCAGAGTTGTTTGACATCAGGCCCGGATTAACACTTTTTTTCGCCCTAGGCCAAAGTTTGGAATTACGCCCCCTTTAAGCCAACCTCCCACCACCTCCAAGGTCCCCATTCCCACTGGCTGGAAAACTCCGCTGTGCTCTGAAGGTCTCCCCGGGAGTCAGGAGGCTTGGGGAGAGCGCAGCGGGTGCAAACTCGCTCCAAAGGCGCGCACGAGAGAGAGAGCGTGCGTGCGAGAGAGAGAGAGCGAAAACGCGAGAGAGAGAAAGCACGCGCGCGAGAGAGATGGAGGAGACGGAGCAGAGACTTTGCCGGGAGAAGGAGCAAGGAGGGGCATGAGAAAGGGGGAAAGAGGGGCGCAGACCAGTTTTGGTTTTGTTTTTTTTTTGTTCCGTGATCTGCGCCCCCCATCCCCCTCGGCTTGCGCTCCTAGGCCATAGCCTCGTTGACCTTATGGGTAATCCGGGCCTGTTTGATACTGGAACCTTCTGCTTCCTGGGAGTCTGGTGGAGTGAGTCTCCTTCTCTGAAGGTTTATTAAGCAGAGGCTGAATGGCCATCTGTCAGGAGAGCTTGGATTGTGTGCTCCTGTTTGGCAGGAGTTGGACTGGATGGCCCTCCCAATTCTTTTATTTTAAAAGCCCAAGAAAGGAAGCCTGCTGGTTGCCGTGCCTGCTGCCCCTCGTGGGCTGAACTTCACCAGGCGGTGAGTCTGCCGAGGCATTCCTGTTGGCAGGGTTGGTGCCCAGCTTTGACAGCCTCGGGATTTTGTGGCCTGCAGAAGTAGTTCTGCTGCTAAAAATAGTGCTTTAATGGCAAGCTTGCGGTGGCCGGTTCCTCAGCACCAAGAAGCGGGCTGCTATTCTTTGCTGGGCGAAGGAGAATGGAAGGGGCCTTTGCTTGCTTTGGGTTCCACTTGGCTGCAGCAGAGCAGCTCCTGCTAATTGTTCTGGGAGGCAGCCCTGCGGCTCTTGCTAATTGCCAGGCGGAGAGAAGGAAGGGCCAGCACCAAGCTGCAACCTTCATTCCTTGTGCTGCAGACTCACATCGCAGAGCTCCTGGTTGCCAGAAGTAGCTGCCTCTTAATAAGGCCCAAGTGAGCATTCGGCAGAAGGGCCAGAGCTTCATCCCTTCGGCACATAAACTCAAAGGCCTTGGAGCAGGTGACCGTGTGTCCTCTAGGGATTTTTTAGCGTCCTTGCTGCCTGTCGAGCACCTGTCTTTAATCTCTGTGGCAGTGACTGGTCAGTGAATGAGCCTTTTGGATCCCATTATTGCCTTCAATGGAACAGAATTACACAAGGTTTCAATGGGATTTGAACACACCAATCCCTGCATCAATGGTCTTTGTTATGTAGCATCCTAATGAAGACCTTACTGCTGTACAGCTTGAGTATGCTATATTCAAAACCTATTGGGCTTCTTTGACTTTTACCTATATGTACATAATCTTGGAGATTGGAATCACCTCCAGAACTATTTACTGAACTTGTGTAAAGAACAAAATAGAAAAAGGGGGTGGGGGGGATGCAAATGTAAATAGACCAGGCTCACTACCCACTCTGGTATGTCGAAAAAGTGTGTATCTTTATGTTTTGCCTCCAAAATGGAAATCATGAGAAGAGTTTTAGTATCTCTCAAGAGATAGTTCTATGCAATCCACCAAACTGCAAATCCCAGGGCCCCACAGGGCTGTTCCGACATCATTCTTACTAGCATTATTGGTCTTTCCATTAGAACTCCAGACAATTTGTAATTTGACAGGACAGCTTATTTAACTGGGTTTTTAAAATCATTTTTTACTGTATGTTCTGAAATATGATTGGCCAGATTCGGCCTTCCTCATTTTATTTGACTGCAGTTCCTGACCATAGGCGAGGAATGACACGGTCACATCTGAAAGCACTTTGCTGCCTTCGAAAGGATAGATTGGTTCTCTAAGACAGTGATTTTCAACCTTTTTTGAGCCACGGCACATTTACAAAATCCTAGGGCACACCACCAACCAAAATGACACTCTAACACAGTAATACATATAGTTAATATGTTTTTTAATGTATTTATACACTCACTTAGTGTGAAACCTGGGCCTGTTTTGATGAACAGAAAATAGATATCCTGGCAGGAATGGTAGAAAGACACCATCGCATCCCCGGTGAAAGTGAAAGATAACTTTCACTGTATTGCCTCGAGCTCACAGTCTTTTCTTTTTTCTTTTGTCCACCACTCATATTAGGGCCTTCATCTGTGTCATAATTTTGTCCAGGGTCCTGTTCAGCATTTGCATTTTCCCTTCTCAAAAACTTCTCCATCACTGTCACTTGCTTGTCTTGCTGTGATCCCAAATTGCCACTGTCACTTGATGCGCAGCTACAGCACTAACTCTAACTTTGTTTACTTAGCCGCATCTGAGCGAATCCAAGATGGCGCGACCATAGCACTCTTAGGTGATGCGAGAGTGCTATGGTTCCATTTCTTAAAGGGACAGATGTGCCTTATAGTTTATATATGAATGAAGTTCGAAAATAATTTCCCATGGCACACCTGATGATCTCTCACGGCACACTAGTGTTCCGCGGCACACTGGTTGAAAATCACTGCTCTAAGATGCCACCAAATCAAGCTCTGCTCTGTATTTCCTACCTATTGCTCTGTCGATTTGGAAACTCAGCTTGGTTTGAATGAAAGTAGGGCTAGCAATATAAACGATGCTCCCTGTGGATCTTGCAATGCTGGTGTGATGGCGTTCTAAATATCCTGGCAGTAACAGTCTTGATAAGCAAATAGTACTGGCCTTTCCAGTCTTGGTATCTACCGTGGGCGAGGTATAAATGCATCCATGTTCAAAACATGGCAAGAACGCCTCTCTGAAGGTTTAAGCAGATGTGAGGATACCTCTCTGTCTGTGTCCATAAGATATGAGTGGCAGGTGATTTCTCTTTGAGTTTTCTCATCCTCATCAGTCAGCAACCTATACACATAGACACCAGTCCTTGACATAACACTTTACTCGTTTTGTTGTCCTTCTGAAAATAACTGCATATGTCTCTGCTGAGGACGGATGTCTGTTCACCAAGCAATTCCAAAGTCCAGCTTTGCTTTGAATCAGAGATAGATGAGCAGAGTGCTTTGGCCGCCTCCTGGGGAAGTGGGTGCTTTTCCTCCTCCTCCGTTCTGCAGACACTCTCTGGCAACCTGTGCTGACAACGCAGCGGAAAGAAACCTGCCGGGCGAGGGGGGAAAGCATTGCTTCAGAACACACGGGCTGTGCCAGTTGCCAAGGGAGGAGCAGCATTCTGCTTCGTCACGTCCCAGCCGTTCACAAAAGAAATGCTTCTGCCTCAAGCTCTGGCCGCAAGACTCCACTTGTGCCTCCTGAGCCTCGGCCAAAGACCTCCTGGTTTGCAGCAGTGATGCATGACTTTGGTGAATGACTTCTAAAAGGACAGCCCTGTTAGTCTTTTGCAACGAAAGCAACAAAGTTCTGTATTGCATCTAAGATCCACCAAAACTCATGCTATAAGATATTTGCAAGACTTTTGTTGTTATTGGTCAAATGAGCCATCGTATTCTCTAGCAATGGCCTTGGCCCATGTCTTGTTCAAAGATGGATTTATCCCTTGATCCGTTTTTCATTAGCTGGATGATACTGGCTTCTCATTCATCTTTTTGGCAGCTGAATTGCAACTGACTTATGATCTGGCTATTCTACTTTCACCAGGGTTTGTGTGCATTTATCTTGCAGACAACAGTCCTGTTCCCCAGGAAATGTGACTCTATTCAACTCATTTAAGGCATTTGTTTATTGCTTTTTGACCCATAACAGCCCCTGCAATGATACCAAGGGGGTGAATGAGAGTAGGAAGCATATTGCCTATGACAGTGTTTTTCACCCTTTTTTGAGCCGTGGCACATTTTTTACATTTGCAAAATCCTGGGGCACACCACCAACCAAAATGACACTCTAACACAGTAATACATATAGTTAATATGTTTTTAAATGTATTTATACACTCAGTGTGAAACCTGGGCCTGATTCGATGAACACAACATAGATATCCTGGCAGGAATGGCAGAAAGACACACACAAAAGTCTTGCTCAACAGCTGGGAGTTATAGTTCACCTGCAATCAAAAAGCATTCTGAACTCCACCAATGATGGAATGGAGTCAAACTTCCCATACAGAACTCCCATAACCAAGAGAAAATACTATAAGAGTTTGGTGGGCAGTGACCTTGAGTTTTGGAGTTGTAGTTCACCTATATCCAGAGAGCACTGTGGAGGGGGAGGGAGAAGGCGTGGGGCGGGTCTGCGTGGTAGCGCCTGCACGGGTCATGTCTTCCTCCCTCCCCCCTAAACACGCTCAGAAGCGGCAGCGTGAGCAAAGCGAGGCAAAGCAAGCAGGCGAGGATGGGAAGAAGGTGGCCTATGACACAGAAAATAATGTATTTGACATCAAATGGTAAAAATCAATCAAGTTGTTGACCATAACTACGTCTCATATAAGTGGATTCTCTTGTTTATGTGCTGTGTAAAATACTTCCATCTGTTCGGAGTCATCCATCATTCAGATGTGTTAGATGACCTTTATGTTGTCCTTTTCTCCATTGATTCCTAACTGAAACCATCCCGAAATGTTACATAAACTTTGCTTATAGGGAAATGGCTCCCATCTGTTTAATTTGTTTCACTCTTCTGCACTTCTTCCAGCTCTGTGGCATCCTTTCCACTGGCTACCTGAGCATATTACAATATTCCGAGAGTGATTCCACCAAGGCAGTTCTCTTTATGATTCCTTTCTTGATGAGCCCACCATGGAATTTGCATTTCTCACAAATAGGGAACAACTTGAAGGCACACAACAAGAATATCACTCTAGCATGTTTTGCAGGGGTCTAGGATTTTTCATGTCATATTCAGCAGTCTGGTGATTTGAAGGTGTACATACACGAGAGCCATGTGAAGTTTGTTGCCTATAATGGAAAAGGCACTTGTGCCCCAGTTGCACCCGTACCTTGGGAAGTCTGACTTGGCCAGAGTGGTCCACACTCAGGTAACATCCCGTATAGATTACTGCAACTCACCGTATGTGGAGTTGTCTTTGAAGACTGTTTGGAAGCTTAAATTTGGCCAACGGGCAATAGCCAGGTTGCTCACCAAAGCAGCGTACAGGGAGCATACAACCCCCCTACTATGTCAACTCCACTGGCTGCCAGTCTGCTACCAAGCACAATTCAAAGTGCTGACTATAAAGCCCTAAACGGTTCCGGCCCAGTTTACCTGTCCGAACGTATCTTCCTCTATGAACCATTTTGGATATTAAGATCATCTGGGGAGGGCCTGCTCTCAGTCCCACCTTCTTCGCAAGCGCAACAAGCAGGGATGAGAGACAGGGCCTTCTCAGTGGTGGCCCCTTGGCTGTGGAACTCTCTCCCTAGGGACATTAGAACAGCCCCCTCCCTCCTAGTCTTCTGAAGGAGAGTAAAAACCTGGCTCTTAGATCAGGCTTTTGGAGAAGAGCACAGTTCAATAATATAATTGGAATATGTGTCCAGAGAAGGGCAACTAAAATGATCAAGGGTCTGGAGAACAAGCCCTGTGAGGAGTGGCTTCAAGAGCTGGGCATGTTTAGCCTGAAGAAGAGAAGGCTAAGACATGATAGCCATGTATAAATATGTGAGAGGAAGTCATAGGGCGGAGGGAGCAAGCTTAATATACAACAATAAAATAGTTTAAAACAAATTTCCAACCAGCATAGGAGAATCAACATGAGTTGTCAGAGGCCACAAGATTGAAAGCCTGCCGGAAGAGCGTTGTTTTGCAGGCCCTCTGAAAAAGGATAACTTTCTGAGAGCGCGAACATCCTCCGGTAAGGCATTCCAAAGGGTCGGGGCCACCACCGAAAATGCTCTCTGCCTAGTGGAAGACAGGTGGAAAATCCGAACAGCAGGAACTACAAGAAGATTTTGTTCTTTAGACCGTAGTGATCTCTGGGGGGACATATGGGGTAAGGCGGTCCCTCAAGTACACCGGCCTCAGACCATATAAGGCCTTAAAGGTCAACACCAACACTTTGAACGTAATCCGGTACTCTACTGGGAGCCAATGCAGTTCCTGCAGGATGGAAATGATATGACATCTGGCCTGCGCGCCGACAAGCAGACGAGCTGCAGCATTCTGCACTAACGTGAGTTTCTGGCTCACAGACAAAGGAAGGCCAATGTAGAGGGCGTTACAGTAGTCTAATCTCGAGATGACCATCGCCTGAATCACCGTAGCTAGGTTGCTCCTGGATAGGTAGGGTGCCAGCCATCTAGCCTGATGCAGATGGAAAAATGTGGATCTGCTGACAGCAGAGACCTGGGCCTCCATTGTCAGAAGTGGGTCCAACTGGACCCCCAGACCTTTTACCAAGGACGACAGGCAAAGTGATTCGCCGTCCAGGGTAGGCAGCCGGCACTCCCTTCCCCCCCCCCCCCCCAACTGGGCAGCCCAGCCATAGAATCTCCGTCTTCGATGGATTCACCTTAAACCGGCTAGCCCGTAGCCATCCAGTCACGGCCTCCAGGCACAGATGGAAATTATCCCGGCTGACCATCCTGTCATCAGCGTACTGATGGCACTCCAGACCAAAACCACGCGCCAAGTACTTCCTCAAGCTTGATTTCTTGTAGTATCTTCCTACTATGGCTCTTTTTGCAATGTCTCCTGCTTTCTGCAAATCTGTAGTTCATCACAGCATTTAGTGAAGCAACTCTTCTTATTTACAGTTTGAAGCAATAACTCAGAAAATCTTCTCCATTTAGTTCTGCCAATGGCGTCATTTGGCCGTAATAGATCAACCTCTAGGGGGGGAAAGCAAGCAGTACATCCAGCTTGGCCTCCAGTTCCATTACAGAGTTGAGAACACAAACGTTTTAGGGGGGGAAAGCCAATCAGTTAGACACAAGCATGCATTGGGTGGGCTTTGTTTACAGAAGATATTATAATGCATGGGGCAGCTCTAACTCTGAAATAAAAGTATTACAATATTTATTTATTTATTTATTTATTTACAATATTTATATTCTGTCCTTCTCACCCCGCAGGGGACTCAATGCGGATTACAATGCACATACACATGGCAAACATTAAAGGCCATGAGACATAGATAGATAGATAGACAGACAGACAGACAGACAGAGGGGCAATTTAACATTCCAGCTTTCCGGCTTCATGAAGGTTCAGTGTTCCCTCGCTACTTCGCGGTTCGCTTATTGCGGACTCGTTTCTCGGATTTCAAAAAATATTAATTTAAAATATATATCATGGTATTTTCGCTGTTTTGCCGCCACTGCTGCTCTCCAAGGCGCTCTCCCTCCTCGGTCCAAAATACCTGGAGGGCCGAAGTTTGCCCAGGCCTGGTCCAGATGCATCATTGTTTGAATCCACAGTGCTCTCTGGATGTAGGTGAACTACAACTCTCAAGGCCAATGCCCACCAAACACTTCTAGTGTTTTCTGTCGGTCATGGGAGTCCAGAGTGCCACGTTTGGTTCAATTCCATCATTGGTGGAGTTCAAAATGCTCTTGATTGCAGGGTAACTATAAATCCCAGCAACTACAACTCCCAAAGGACAAAATCAATTTTTTTAGTGATTGCCACTTCTTGGGTTAGTAGGTGTCTTGTGGCCAAATTTGGCAGCAATTCATGCAGTGGTTTTTGAGTTATGTTAATCCCACAAACAAACATTACATTTTTATTTATATATAGATTAATCTATTCAAGTCAGTCTCTAAATACCCCACTTCTTTCGTATTTAATCATTTTCTTTATAAAAATCACAGGAAGGATCTTTATTTCATGAGAACATTATTTTAAGTTCGTCAATAAAATAATTAGGACAGTAAACTGTCCAAAGGCTTGAAGGCTTGAAGGGAAAGAAGAACGGCGACGAAACCCTCAGAAGGGGTGGAGGGGTGTGGATGATTGTGAGGGTGGAAGGGGCACTTTCACAGTGCACTGTTTTGTTATGTTTTGTTGTTTGGATGTGGTTTTTATTCTGTATGTAAAAAAAAAATCAATAAAAATATTCATTAAAAAAAAGTCAATAAAATAATTAGTAGTAAAGGTTTCCCCTGACATTAAGTCCAGTCGTGTCTGACTCTGGGGGGTGGTGCTCATCTCCATTCGTTCGGCAATTGCCTCATTTGGTCTGGAGGAGATGCGGCAACAACACGGCTTGATGTTTCGCCGTGTTGCCACACGCCCAAAGGTCGGGGCACTTAGTCGGCGCTTCCCATAACAGTACCATCCGGTGGGGAATTCACAACACCTTTCTACAAAGACACGGGTGCGGCGTGACCTGGGATCCAGCTACGCCGCCCGCCATCCGGCGCTTCTCGCTACGGGTCTGTGGAACATCAAGCCGGCGACGGTATTGCCTGATATAGAGTATTGTTTACTGTGAACGGAGTGGAGTGCCACTGTCCCATGCTGGCGTTTCGCCTCTGAGAGCATTGGCAGATTGCAATAACAGTGTATTCATGATGTACTCACAATAGATATCTAGGTGACACGGATGTGTTATATTTATGATTTAGCAATATTGTTTAGGTTCAGCTACTGGTGTGTTTTCTAGTGTGTTTGATAAGGACAAACACCCCCCCCCCCCCCGGTGTTTAGTGTGCTCATCTCCATTTCTCAGCCAAAGAGCCGGCATTGTCCGTAGACGCCTCCAAAGACATGTGGCCAGCATGACTACATGGAGCGCCATTGCCTTCCTGCTAGAGCGGTACCTATTGATCTCACATTTGCATGTTTTCGAACTGCTAGGTTGGCCGAAGCTGGGCCTAACAGCGGGAGTACCCTGCTCCCCGGATTTGAACCGCCGACCTTTCGGTCAGCAAGTTCAGCAGTTCAGTGGTTTAACCCGCTGAGCCATCGGGGGCTCTGCTGTTAATTTCAGGGAAAGGGCAAGTAAATGAAGACAAAGGAAGATGAATAGGACTCTTGTGGAGTGATAGTCCTAGGATCATAGAAATATAGAGCGCAGGAGACATGAAATAATGGCTGGTATTTGTGGGAGCGTAGCAACTTTACTTCCTTTCCCTGTTCAAAAGAAGTCTTCCTTATTAAAGAAGATAAGAGCTCTGCTAGATCAGCTAATTCTGTGGTAATAATAACTCATTAAAGGTACGTATTTCCAAAAGTAATTACTTCTCCTTAGATTCCATTTCTGTGCATGCTATAGCTTGCTTTCTTGCTTGCTTGCTCATAAAATAGATTACCGTATATTCTCGAGTATAAGCCGACCCGAGTATAAGCCGAGGCACTGAATTCTACCACAACAAACTGGGAAAACCTATTGACTCGAGTATAAGCCGAGCAGGGGAAATTTCAAAATAAAAATAGATATCAATGAAATTATATTAATTGAGGTATCAGCAGGTTAAATGGTTTTGAATATGTACATAAAACCGTAATTTAAGATAAGACTGCCCAACTCTGATTAAACTATTATTCTGACGTTCTTCAATGTAAATGTGCTTACGTATTCTTCCAATCATAATAAAAAGAGTAAAATAATAAATGTAATAATAATAATACGGTAAAATACTGTAAATATAAGAAAAATAATAATACGTTAAGTAAAATAATAAATGTAATAAAAATAATACTAATAACAGAGTAAAATAATAAATAACCTTGACTCAAGTATAAGCCGAGGGGAGCTTTTTCAGCCTAAAAAGGGGGCTGAAAAACTAGGCTTATATTCAAGTATATACAGTAATTGTTTTGTTTTGTTTTTTCCTTTCACTCAGCTATTTTTGCTTTCATAAAAACCTTCCTTCTCAAGTCTAAAACCATTGAGTTCAGAGAGGGAACCCTTCCTAAACTTGCATGACTAAAGAGAGAGGTTTGAAGGATCACGTTCGGAGATTGAGTCCTAAAGTTACAAGACACGACTCTGCCTCATGATCTTCGTCAATATTTAACAAGTGCCAACCCTAGCTTTTGTGAAGTATTAACCTTCACAACCTTCATGTTTTTAAAAATTGTAGGGTTGCTGGGGGACCCATTAGTTTTAATGTCTTTGTTTCTTCGTTAGTGTATGTATACATGCGGCATTGAATTGTCACCTTTGTAAGGCCGCCTTGAGTCCCCTTCGGAGCTGAGAAAGGCAGGATACAAGATTGGTCAATAAACAAACAAGCCATTCCCTGATTTACTTATCACTAGCTTGGGGACTCGGCCCTGCCCGGGTTATTTGAGAAAGACATTGTGTGCCAAGGTTGGTCCTTATCAGATGTTTACGTGGCTTGCAGTGGTCTCAGGAAGTTAGTGATGGTACTGCAAGTCCCATCGGCCATGGTCCCTCCCCCTCCCAACAGCACCAGGATGTAGAGTGGGTCATGTGGGCTCTGTGTGCCACGTTTGGTCTTGATCATTCATTGGATGAGGGTTGCAGCGGTCTCGGAAGGTGAGGGAAGTGTTTTGGTCTTAAACTCCCACCATGGCTGACTGCCTTGGGCCTTTGCCTTATCCCCCTCTGGCAGTTTAGAGTGTCGGAATGTTCGTGTTGGCTGGCCAATTAGAGGCATTATGCAAATACTCCCTCACTGGCAACCAATCATGTTGTCAGAATGTAGAGGCCGGGAGCCAATCAGAATGCTGCCACATACATACAAACATACAAACAAACAAACATTCCGCTTTATTATATATATATATACCGTATTTTTCGCACCATAAGACGCAGTTTTTTCTCTCCCAAAGTGGGATGAAAAATCAGCCGCGTCTTATGGTGCGAATCCCAGGCGGGGGAGCGCTGGAGCAGAGGGAGGCGGCGATATACTCACCCTGTCGCCGCCTCTCCTCTTCTCTGGTCCGTTGCGGCGGCGGAGGGGCGCTGGTTCGCTCTCCCTCGCCTCCTTTTCCTTCCCTCCGTCCTTTCCTTGAGGCGGAGGGAAGGAAAAAAGAGGCAGCGGGCGGCGCGGCCGTCGCGTCAGAGCTGGCGCGACGCGGTTCGCTCTCCCTCGCCTCCTTTTCCTTCCCTCCGCCCTCAAGGAAAGGCGGAGGGAAGAAAAAGAGGGCAGAGGGCGGAGCGAACCGCGTCGCGTCAGCTCTGGCCTTGCGAGCGATTCTCTTCTCCGCCCTCTGCCTCCTTTTCCTTCCCCACCTTTTCTTCCCTCAAGGAAAGGGTGGGGGAAGGAAAAAGGAGGAGGCAGAGGGCGAGCAAACCAGCGAGCCCTCTGAGAAGACGCACCTGCTGATAAGACTTACCTAGATTTTAGAGGGAGCGAAAAATTTTTTTTTCCTATTTTCCTCCTCTAAAATCTAGGTGCGTCTTATCAGCAGGTGCGTCTTATGGTGCGAAAAATACGGTATGTATATAGATAGATAGATAGATAGATAGATAGATAGATAGATGTCAGAAGCGAACCAAACAGTTGTATTGCATTCAAGCAAACAAACAAAACACAAAGTTTGCAAACTTGTTATTCTATTAAATGTCCTTTGACCAGTAGCTGGCCACTTGGAGTGCCTCTGGTGTTGCTATAAGAAGGTCCTCTGTTGTGTGGCAGGGCATAGGCTGCACTGTGATAGGTGGTCTGTGGTTTGCTCTTTGCACTCACATGTCGTGGACTCCACTTTGTAGTAGGCCTGGGCAATCATGGTTCTAATGTAGTGAACATTTCAGAACTCCAACAAAACTTTCAAAAATTCATTATTATTTCGTTATTGGCGATTTTTAAGACCGAACCAATTAGGAACTGCCATTTATAACGAAATTTTGAAAGTTTTGATAGAGTTCTGAAATGTTCACCACCAGAACTTTAGCAACACTGTAGAAGCAAAGCACCAGCGCCACCTAGTTTTCACCACCAGAACTTTAGTTTACTAAGTACTTTAGAACCATTTAGAACCATGATTGCCCAGGCCTACTTTGTAGCCCCATTTCTTAAGGTTGATGTACGCTTTGATGTATCCACACAAAAATCAGGAAAAGGTGAAAAGTTTCCTCACCACCTCCATGGGCCAGTCCACATTTTGTAGATTTGAATTTGAATTTTTGAGTATCTACCAAACACAGAACATATGGTTTGAATGTAAACTGGGAAAATACGTTGCTTTTTGTTAGTAGTTTTTTCTCTGATGAGAGCTTAATGATGAACTACTACTTCATGTAGAACACTGATTCTCAAAGTGGGCAGTACCACCCCTGGTGGGCGGTAAGGTGATCCAAAGAGGCGGTGGGAGGCTCAGGGGAATTTGGGGGGCAGTGTACCCCTTTAAGGGGGTGGTGAACGATTGGCCATTTAGGAGGGGTCGCATGGCCCTCTTCTTTGGTCCCGCCCCCTTCGCTTTGACCCTCACAAGCAGTGCAGTGCAAAGGCTGCAGTGCAAAGGCCTCCGCGTCCTCTGGCAGAGCCTCCCTGCCACTGCGGAAGACAGCACGGCCTTCCCCGGCGGAGGCAATTCATTCCAAACCCCTCCAGTATTTTCTGTTGGTCATGGGGGTTCTGTGTGCCAAGTTTGGCTCAATTCCATTGTTGGTGGAATTCAAAATGCTCTTTGATTGTAGGTAAACCATAAATCCCAGTAACTACAACTCCCAAATGAGAAGGGCTATTTTCTCAAAACTTCACCAGTGTTCAAATTTGGGCATATTTGAGTATTCGTGTCAAGTTTGGTCCAGATCCATAGTTGTTTGGGTTCTCAGTTCTCTCCGGATGTAGGTGAACTACATCTCCCCTAAATCACTGCCAATTCCTCCCAAACCCCTCCAGTATTTTCTGTTGGTCATGTGGGTTCTCTGTGCCAAGTTTGGTCCAGTTCTGTAATTTGTGGGGGTCTCGGTGGTCTGTGGAAGTCAGAGCTGAATCGATTGAAGGTACTGCAAATCCCATCATCCGTTGTCCATACTCCCCCAAACATATTGTTTTTGTGATTAATCACTATGCTTTAATTATGTTCAATTTGTAACAATGAAAATACATCCTGCATATTAAATAGTTGCATTAGAATTCGTAAAAGTAGCAAAATTATTTATGAAGTAGCAACGAAAATATGGTTGAGGGTCACCACCACATGAAGAACCTTATTTAGGGGTCACGGCATTAGAAAAGTTGAGAACCACTGCATTAATACATATATATTTCAGTTTAATTGCTATTAAATAAATAATAATTTCTAGGGGGGCGGTGAGTAAAAAAATTTCTGGAAAGGGGGCGGTAGGCCAAAAAAGTTTGGAAACCACTGATGTAGAAGTACAAACAAAAGGTTAAATTGTGTTCCCAATGTTGGGAAGTTGGTGTCTCAGGATAACTGCTGAAATAAGAAACAGTTGATTGTGACTATTCCCATTGTGGTGTGTAAAGTGGGCAGGATGTGAATGAATCTGTTGTCAAATCTGACAGATCTCTCTTTTTGTGGAAACAAATAGGATATGGAAATGCTCATCAATCACTTATTTCCATAAATAGTAGCAGAAGTAATGATTGTTTTTTCCTGTGGATGAGGAGCATTTGTAGGTGTCAACCTCCAGGAAGTGTTGCCTTGCAAATGGGTGTCGAACTATATAGGAGTTCCCACCCATCCCACCAAAGATTTGGGCGCCCCTTTCCTCTCCTCAAAGAAAATCTCACCCATCTGTTGGCAAATCCTCCAGAATCTTGCATGGACTTAAGTGCAATAAGTAGTGGCATCTCTTAGACTAGAAGCCTACGGCTATGAGCTGTTACCATGGAAACAACAAAACTGGGAATGCCCTTTATTTATTAATGGGGACATTTCCCTGGTAAATAAAAGGAAATTCCCAAATGTAGATGCTGCCAAGCTGCACAGCACCAGTGGACCCCATTGCTGCAAATTCTGGGGAATGAAAGTGTTTGTATGGCTGAAGTCACACTCCCAAGATAACATTTTGGTCAGAGATAGGACAACACATATCATGGTACAACTCTGAGATTTTGGGGAGCTTATTCGGTGTTGGAGGTGAACCCCATCAGGTTCTACTCATCCTGTGTTGCATCCTGTCTGGTCCTTAGTGCCACTGGTGGAAAGCGAAGCTGAGGTCCTGTTGTCTGATCTCAAATAGAAAGCACTAATTTGATCAATTGTTGAGTCAAATGTCAACATATGTATAAATCCCATAGATTCAGTGGGTCTACTCTAGTCATTACTAAAATAGGATTTAGCCCTAAGAATGCTGGGCATTCCAGAAAGAACAAAAGGCCTGCTTGAAACAGGACAACTTAAATCCATGAAATGTCAACCAGCTCTTCCAAGCTGCTGAGGGCTGCCTTGGTGATCAAAAAAAATGTGTTCATCCTTCGTTGTGTGCCTTCAAGTCATTGTCAACTTACGATAACCCTGAGGCAAGTCTTATCTTGGCAAGATGTATGTATTTTGCTGTGTTTATTACTGATGTTTTTGATTTTATTTTATTGTTACTTGTTGTTTGGGCTTGGCCTCATGTGAGCCGCCCCGAGTCCCCAGTGGGGAGATGGGGGCGGGTTATAAATAAAGATTATTATTATTAAGATATTTTCAGAAGGAGGTTGCCTTTTCCTTCTTCCGAAGCTGAGAGCGACTTGCTTAAGGACACCCACCAGCTCTCCATAGTTATAATTCAATGCTTAATTATTATTTTTTTATTTATGTACAACATTTTTGCCCACCCTTCTCAACCACTCCCTCCCCGGGGGGGGGAGGGGGGAGGGTCAGAGCAGCTAACATAGGCAGCAATTCGATGCCACAAATCAATAACACAGTATAAAACCATAAATACATACAAAGTTAAAAACAGTAGCAATTATATACAAATTAACATAACAGTCATTAATTAAAAACAATACACAGTATACAAACCCACTGATAGAACAATAAAACCGTATCCTCATATATATCGCCTTACCAGTCCATTTCCAATCCAAGTGTAGCTTAATTAGATATATGGAATGACGACGATGCGACAGAAACCGATTTCAACATGACGCTGAGCCTGCAATTGTATGTTTTTAATTGTTAAATTGTTATTATATGGGGGGGGTTGCCTTGTTGCTTGTGTTGTATTGCGGGCAGAGACTGCCTGTGTAAACCGTCCTGAGTCGCCTTCGGGCTGAGAGGGGCGGTATAGAAACGTGATAAATAATAAATAAATAAGTGCTACTTTATGTTTATTGTCTGAAAGCCTGGTCCCAAAACCAAGATTTTAATTTCTTCCTGAACACCAGGAGGGATGGGGTCGATTGTATTTCATTTGGAAGTACGTACCACAGGCGGGGGGTTACAGCCAAGAAGGCCCTGTCTCTCATCCCCGCTTAAACCACTACACCAAACACTGTGGCCGCTCTATCTATCAGAGGTATCTTCCAGAGCTTTGTGTGGTTAATGTGAAACCAACCATAAGTAATGGCAAGCAGTATTATTTTCAGTGGGATGAACGACAAATAGTTTGAGTCCACTGGTTTCTTCAGTTCCTTTAGTATACTAATACTCCTCCCTTCCCTCTCCCCACTTCTTCTGTTGTTTATAAAGGATGTTTAAAGTGTTCTTTGATTTATGGTTGCTTTGGTTTTTTTCTGCACTTTATGGCATTAAATGTTTGCCACTGTTTGTTGTAAACCGCCCAGAGTCCCCACTGGGAGATAGGGCGGGATAGAAATAAGGTTGTTAGTTATTATTATTATTATTATTTTACCCAAAACCACAGTATTTCACAACAGACAAGATCTATATGCTGGATTTTGTATCAAAAAATCACAAGTCGACCACTTCCCAAGCGTCTAGGACTGTGTGATGTATTTTCGAATGATGCGTGCAGATCCAATAAGGTGGCCTTTTGCAGTTGACAGATTGTGATGTTGTCAATGTTTATTGTTTCCAAATGCTGGCTGAGGTCTTTTGGCACGGCACCCAGTGTACCCATTACCACTGGGACCACCTGTACTGGTTTATGCCAGAGCCTTTGCACTTCAATTTTGAGGTCTTGATAACGACTGAGCTTTTCCTGTTGAAACACATTAAGATTAGGACACAGGAAACAAGATCACTCTGCTGGTTGTTATCTTGGATCACACGTCGGATACTTCCCAAGTGTCTAGGATGATGTGATATATCAGCGAATAATGCATGCAGATCCTTCTGCAGCTGACAGGTGGTAATTTTGTCAGCGCCGATTGTGTTTAAGTGCAGGCCAAGGTCTTAAGGCACTGCACCCAGTGTGCCGATCACCACTGGGACCACCTTGACTGGCTTGTGCCAGAGTCTTTGCAGTTTGATCTTTAAATCCTCATATCGTGTCAGCTTGTTGTTGTTGTTGTTCTTTAGGAGGCCACAAATGCAGCATTTCCTTCTAATGGATGTTGTGTCTCTCCAAGGAACCGTCCAGATCAGCGTTTCTCAACCTGGGGGTCGGGACCCCTTGGGGGGTCATGAGGGGGTGTCAGAGGGGTCCCCAAAGACCACCAGAAAACACCATATTTTTGTTGTTCATGGGGGTTCTGTGTGGAAAGTTTGGTTCAATTCCATCGTTGGTGGAGTTCAGAATGCTCTTTGGTTGTACGTGAACTATACATCCCAGCAACTACAACTCCCAGATGTCAAGGTCTATTTTTGCCAAACTCCACCAGTGTTCACATTTGGCACATTGAGTATCTGTGCCAAGTTTGCTCCAGATCCACCATTGTTTGAGTCTACTGTGCTGTCTGTATGTAGGTGAACTACAACTCTAAAACTCAAGTTCAATGCCCAATGAAAATAATTCTATGTTTGGGGGTCACCACAACATGAGGAACTGTATTTTAGGGGTCACGGCATTAGGAAGGCTGAGAACCACTGCTCCAGATGATGTTATAAAGATGTAAGACACTGGGGTCTGAGTCTGACCAGGAAGCCCTTGTTTGCTAGGTTCATCAAAGGCTTCTCACCTCCACATAGGATTTGGCCTTTCAAGGTGATCATCCCGAGCTCACTGCCATTCATGACTTGGTTCAGATACATGCTGTACAATCTCTGGGTTGTGCTAGTGACCCTGCAGCTCGGTCATTTTCCTCTGCAGTTTCTGGAAGGCATTTGAGTCTTGGGCAGGCTCCATTCAACTTGCATGATATGCAGATGCTTAAAAACCAGGTTCTGGAAGATCAGCTAAAAACGAAGTTTGAGTAAAAGAAGAGGACCGTAAGATAACATTATGTATCTTGAGGTTGCTCATTGGATAGGATCCTATCTCTCCTTGTTTGGCACTTGAAAGGGAGAAGAATCTTTCCCTGAAGTGTTTGAAAAAAGCCAGCAAGTGGGAATTGTCTTTTAACTCATCCATACCCGAATGAGGGGTTTGTATGGATTTCTGAAAGCTCCGTCTTCTATTAATGCCTTATTTTAGAAACTAGATTTGGCACTCAGTTCATGTTCCAAATCTGAAACTTCGGCTGCCTTGGTTGTCTATGTTCTGCTTCATCCACGGTCCTTCCCAATTGGGTGGGTTTTGTTTGCAAGAGACATTATAAAGTATAACGAAACTCTAGCCCTAAAATTACAATGTTAAGGAAGAGCAAATTGCCATATTTTTGTCAGAAAGCTTTTCTTTGTCTTCGATGATATGCATAGATCTAATGGGCAGGAAATTCAATAAACAGGTGCCATGTTTTAGGGTTGTTTTTTTGGAGGGGGTGGCAGTCACACACGCTTTAGCATTCCTGGGGTTCAATTCATTTATAGCTTTTGTTTTGTCCTGATTAGGGACCCAAAATGGCTTGTAACAAAGGTTTGTAAGACACACAGAGGAAGTATGCCCAAACTGTAAACACAGTACCACAACAGTGGTTTCAAACAAACACAGAGTTATATAGCAGATCAAATAAGTATTTATCATATAAAAGTCATAGACACCCCTTAAATAGGTATCATTATTAACACATCATTTAGAGCAGGGCTGCCCAGGAAGTCGATCGCGATCGACGAGTCAATCGCGAGTCAAAATCAGGTGATTGCAGGCAGATGGGGCGATGTGGGAGTGAGGGAGCGTGAGGCGGGGCCTCCAGGCGGAAGAAGCGGTGCGTGCACGGGCGGAAGGCTCCTGCCGCCCGTGCGGCATTGCGGGAATGAGGAAGCACGAGGCGGGGCCTCTGGGCGCAAGACGGGCGGAAGGCTCCTGCCGCCCGTGCGGCATTGCAGGAATGAGGGAGCGCAAGGCGGGCCTCCGGGCGGAAGAAACGGTGCGCGCATGGGTGGAAGGCTCCTGCCGCCCGTGCGCGCATGGGTGAGGAGCGCAAGGCTCCGGAAGAAACGGGTGCCGCCCTCCTGCCGCCCCACGGCATGCGGAATGAGGGAGTGCGAGGCGGGGCCTCTGGGCGGAAGAAGCGGCATGGGTGGAAGGCTCCTGCCACCCACGTGGGAATGAGGGAGTGCGAGGCGGGGCCTCTGGGCGGAAGAAGCGGCGTGGGTGGAATGACCCGGAGCGCGCGAGGCGGGGCCTCTGGGCGGAAGAAGCGGCGTGGGCGGATGGCTCCTGCCACCCGCGCGGGATTGCAGGAATGAGGGAGTGCGAGGTGGGGCCTCCGGAGGCCCAACCTTGCGGTCCGTCGTTCCCGCAATGCAGCTTTTGGTACCGCCAACCTTATATCCTCCCAAAAAGGAATACAATACGTCGGTATTCACACCTCGTAGGATCTATATTTGCTACAGTCCAGAGACGTGGGGTTTATACCACTACTACGTCTTATTTTCCGTGGATTGTGAATCTAGATATACATCTTTTTTTATGTACTGGCGAGAGTGGAAGCCGATAAGCGGCGGCTTTTGGAACTTCCAGGTCTTCAGCCTCCTGAAAAAGGAAAGTATCCCAACTCTCAGTGTGGCTTTCCACTTTAGTGGATATAATTTCACTCTACATTGTGAACACTTAATACTATACAGGTATTGCTCTCTTCATAACCCGTGGACTCTTATTTGGGACTAACACATATGCACATTCCTATGTTTTGATGGACTGTTCGATGTGTATAACAGTACGATTTTGGCTTGAACTTTCATTATGTTATGTATTGATAGGGAATTCCTCTAAATGATGTGTTAATAATGATACCTATTTAAGGACTGTCTATGACTTTTGTACGATAAATACTTATTTGATCTGCTATATAACTCTGTGTTTGTTTGAAACCACTGTTGTGTTATAACAAAGGTTTGCCATAAAGTTATTTCATGTTGCCTTGAGATTCTCTCATGTGGTCTGGGACATTAATGATTAAAACAAATAAAAAGCTACTAAAACCTGATGGTAAAAACATTAAGAAGTTAAATTAAATACTATATAAATACACCCATAATTTAAAACACTGTAAACAAATTTTAAAAGCCGAGGAAATGACAATAAAAAGGAAGCATGTACACCTCACAAAAATACCTTTCTCCCATAATTTCTTGACGCAGTCTGGGTGTTTTGGGAAGCGTTGTTTACAATGTTTGAATGGCCAAAAGCTCCTAGCCCCATCTTACCAGATTTCACCCCACTCTTGGGTTATAAGGCTCCCATTAGGACTTGCAGAGTTCAGTAACAGGGCGGATTTATCCCTCAGGATCACCGTCCAAATGACATGACAAAAGAACAAGTGATTTGGAAGAAGGAGGCAAAAAGGAAGCTCAGGCCGTGAAATGGAAAATGTTGTTCAGAATGTGTATCTGAATCAGACTTCTTTGTTTCTTCTATTTCAGGCTCATATTAAATTTCCTATGGACTACCCATATTCACCTCCTACCTTCAGATTCCTGACCAAAATGTGGCATCCCAACATTTATGAGGTACGCATATGTAAGCTGCACAATGTGGTCTGGTTTTTTCCCCTTGTCTCCTTCACAACCATCCCCCACCCCGTTTATCTTCACCACCATGAAAGCTGAAAACATACTCTTGAGTTATGTTGATGCAGCAAAACAAGGCTACAGGTCAATTGCATTCTCTCCTGTTCTACTTTTCCTTGTTGACAAATGTAGGTGATAACAGCTGCGTGTGTGGTCCCCCATCTCTCCCATATGGTAAAGGGAAGTTCCGAGTGTTTGTATCTTCTGCTTGCTGACAAGGTCTTATTCACTTGCTTGCCCCACTCCTGGTGAAGAGACTGTGTTGTTCTAAAAAGGGAAGCATAGCAAAAGGTGATAGGCTGTCAAAACAGTTCTTACAGGAGAGAAGCAGAGAAGTTTACCAGCGTCTAGGTGGATTATCCAGCAATTTGAATGGTCTAAGCTCTGGAACAGCTTCTCCTGTTGTCTGTATGGTGTCCATTCAGAGATAGATGGATGGATGGATGGATGGATGGATTGATTGATTGATTGATTGATTCTTCTGGGCTTCCCTTTGCTTTCTACCAGCCACTACATTAGGGATAGGGACCATCTCCCTCTGTGAGCTGTATCCCTCTATGGCAGGCCCAAAGGTTGGGAACTACGCATACACCAAATTAAAATTCCTGTTTTTCCTCTGCAGTCCCTTTCAAAAATGGTGACCTTGAGCCTATCATCATTTTGTGAGACTACAGAGGAAAAATTGACAGCGGCTTCCTGGCTGTTAGGAATTATGGAAGTCCAAAACACCTGGAGGGCCCAAGTTGGCCAATGCCTGATCTATTTATTTATTTATTTACTATTTGGATTTGTATGCCACCACTCCCCAAGGGCTCGGAGCGGCTCACAATCATAAAAACACAAGCAAAGGGTCAAAGACAACCCCAAGGCTCTTTACTGAGGATGCCGGGCATAGTGCCTCGCCATCCAAGGTAGGCAGCTGGACCTCCCCACCAACCGCCCCAGCCACAATATCTCCGTCTTTGCTGGATTCACCCTCAATCTACTGGCATGCAGCCATCCAGTAATGGCTTCAAGGCATTGATGGAAACAAGAGGATACGGAGTCCGGTCGGCCTTCCATCTTCAGAACGAGCTGGGTGTCATCAGCGTACTCATAACATTCCAGCCCGAAGCTTCGTACTATACTAGCAAGTGGTCGCATATAGATATTAAATAACAAAGGGGAGAGGATAGACCCTTGAGGGACCCCACAAATAAGTGGGGCCCTCTCGGAGACTATACCTCCCCTTTCCACTCGCTGTCCCCGGTTGTGCAGAAAGGACAACAGCCATTTCAAGGCTGTTCCCCTGACTCCAACAACGGCAAGGCGGTGGGCCAAAAGATTGTAATTGACTGTATCAAAAGCTGCTGTGAGGTCCAATAACACAAGCAGCGTTGAACCGTCCTTGTCGAGCTGCTGCAAGGAACTGCTGCCGCTGCCCCACCACTGCCCTCTCAATCACCTTGCCCAGGAACCGGAGGTTCGAAACCGGGTGGTAATTGGAGGGAACGGATCGATCTAAATTCGGTTTCTTCAGTAGTGGGGAGACCACTGCCTCTTTTAAACCCTCTGGAAAAACTCCTTGCTCAAGGGAGCTGTTTATTATATTCAACAGAGGATCACGTAGTCCCTCCAAGCAGGATTTCACCAGCCAGGAGGGACACGGATCGAGGGAGCATGTGGTCGGCCTCGCTGCAGCTAACAGTTCATCGACAGCCCCTGCGTCCAGTGGGATGAATCGATCGAGGGTGGGCCTGAGTTGGGCTGGTGAACATCACGGCTTTGTTGTTCAGGCATATTATGAGAACAACCGTTCTGTGATAATGGCGCACAGAGCATTCCTTCCATGCTTTGCGCTCGATCAAAATGCATCTGTACCAGATTGGATCCACACTGAAAAGAAATTCACCTGTCAGCCCTAGGACAGTTTGAGCATCAAAACATGTGGAAGCAGTGAGAGCATCCGCTCAGCAATCGCCAAGGTGTTTTAGCTTATAAAGCAGGCCATGGCACTGAGGATGTCAGGTCGGAGTTTGAGGAAAATTCTGCCTTACGAAACAATTCGTACAATATGATTTTTAAAACCCATTAAAACATAACAGTTTTATGCATATTTATAAATATATACCATTTTTCATGCTAGCTTAATTTGTTTTCTGTACCCCTTCAAAATGTGGGAGATCTTTATGCCCCAGCCAGTAGGATCAAGACAAATACCGAACAAATAACAATGTTTTCTGAATAAAGAAGAAGAAGAAACTGTTGAATGCCTTCTCACTTTGTGCAGGAAGATCATGCAGACTGGAATATAACATAATGGCTGCCATGATATTCTGAAATCAATGTAAACCAGTGATTTTCAACCAGTGTGCCGCGGAACACTAGTGTGCCGTGAGAGAGCATCAGGTGTGCCGTGGGAAATTATTTTCAAACTTCATTCATATATAAACTATAAGGTGCATCTGTCCCTTTAAGAAATGGAACCATAGTACTCTCGCATCACCTAAGAAGAGGCGCAAGAGTGCTATGGCCGCGCCATCTTGGATTCGCTCAGACACGAATCCAACAAAGTTAGAGTTAGTGCTGCCTGAGCCTCAGCAAACTGCAACTCATAGGATCCCATAAGCCAAGGCAGCTAGAGTCATATAAAGCTGCTAGTGCCTCGGAAGACTACAACTCCCAGGATCCAACAGCACTGAGCCATTACAGTTCTTAAGTCATTACTGTAGAGTTACCAGTGGCAAACTACAACTCCCAGGATCAAATTTTGACATTGCTCCCGTTTTCAACCACATATCTGTGTGAGATGAGCTTCTCTAGCTTGACTGCGATAAAAACTAAACACAGAGAGAGACTGACAGCTGTTGAGCAAGACCTTCGTGTGTGTCTTTCTACCATTCCTGCCGGGATATCTATTTTGTGTTCATCGAAACAGGCCCAGGTTTCACACTGAGTGTATAAATACATTTAAAACATACTAACTATATGTATTACTGTGTTAGAGTGTCATTTTGTGTCATTTTGGTTGGTGGTGTGCCCCAGGATTTTGTAAATGTAAAAAATGTGCCGCGGCTCAAAAAAGGTTGGGAAACACTGGTGTAAACAATCCGATTCACCATCTGAGAGCCAGTATGGGGTGATGGTTTGGATGTTGGGTTATATATAGAGAGCCAGTGAGTTGGAAGAAACCACAAGGGCCAACCAATCTAAGCCAAGATTCAAATTCCTGCTTGGCTAAGTAAAAGAAGGCAGTGGCAAACCTACATTAAAAAATCTTCCTGAGAAACAAACCCTCACGATAGGATCACTTTAAGACTGCTATGAGTCAGAATCCGCTTGAAGGCACACAACAACAACAAACAAACAAATAAACAATGCCAGACATAAGTACGACTGGGAAAATTAAAGCTTGGATTATAAATTGTGGGCATCCCAGTGGAGCATGAAATTGAAAACAAAGAGAAGAAATAGATTATGAAATATCAAGACCTATAAATGGAGCTTCAGGGTCCCAGGGAAAATAAACCTACTGTGGTTGCAATGGTGAGAGCAATTCAGAAGGGACACCTCATATCAGACTAAATCACAATGCCACAATGATCACAAGTGACGCTGCTTGAAATATGCCACATCAACAATGCCTTGCGGATTCCTAAATTTCAGGGTAGAAAGCTAATCATGTTGATTCAGCAACAACAGTTCCAAAATAAAGGCATGCACAATAACAGACTGTGTTGATGCCAATGCCCACTGCCCATACGCTCCTGCACGTTCGTTTTTGCAAAAAGGATAATAATCTGGGCTCTGCAGGGGTCCCGAGTAATGGAAAATAGAGACGCCATTGGCTCCCTATGATGTGGCTTCCTTTGTGTTTCACAATGCTGTTTTCAGTACTAGGGGAATTGCTGTATCCTGAGTGCAAAGTGTTTGGAAGAAGGCTAGACAAAGGGAAGAGTGTGCTCCAAGGAGGCTGATCCGCAGAGCATGCAAGTTGCCCCTCTCCTTCTGCGCCTCCCTCTTTGTCCCAGCCTCACTTCACTTCAGGCATGGAAGACCAGGCAGGGCCAGATCTCCCTGGAGCAGAAGGGCTTTTGTTTGGCAGCCTGTAGCTCCCAGGAAGCAGGAGCAGATGCCTTTCTGCAAAGAGCTCTGGCTCCCCCAGCTGGAGAGTCTTCGGCTGGGAATGCTTTCCAAATGAGCCCAGAACACAAACACAGCCATAGTTATGGGCTATGCATCCATGGGGTCAACCTGAAAACAGAGATGTCTTTGAATCCCACAAAGCAAATCCTGGGACACACCACCAACCAAAATGATACAAAATGACACTCTAACACAGTAATACATATAGTTAATATGTTTGTAAATGTAATTCTTCTTTGTGTCTTCTGTGTTTCTTTTGTCCACTACTCATATTAGGGCCTTCATCTGTGTTATAATTTTGTCCAGGGCCCTGTTCGGCATTTGCATTTTCCCTTCTCAAAACTTCTGCATCCCTGTCACTCGCTTGTCTTGCTGTGATCCCAAATATCCACTGTCACTTGACGCGCAGCTGCAGCACTAACTCTAACTTTGTTTACTTAGCCGCGTCTGAGCAAATCCAAGATGGCGCGACCATAGCACTCTCGCGTCACTTCTTAGGTGACGCGAGAGTGCTATGGTTCCATTTCTTAAAGGGACAGATGCGCCTTATAGTTTATATATGAATGAAGTTTGAAAATAATTTCCCACGGCATACCTGATGATCTCTCACGGCACACAAGTGTTCCGCGGCACACTGGTTGAAAATCACTGTACTTTGCCATCTTATATAACGGGATTTCGTCATCTACAGATTTTGGTCTCTCCCAAAGCATGCTAGAGCTAAACCTCCGCAGACAATTTGGGCTCATCATATACATTACAAGGAGGAGGGTTGGCATCTTAAAGCATCACTTTTCAAATTTACATTTTAAAATATATTTACAAAGGATGTGAGGGAAGAGAAATGAAGGCAGAACACAGGGGATATGAAGGAATGAGTGTAGTGTGTGGTGGTTTGAGCATTGCTCTGCGACGCTGGAGAGCAGGGTTCAAATCCTTGCACACTCACTAGTGACATTGGGTGTTTCGCATTCTCTCAGCCTCAAATAAAGTTGGAAACAACTTGAAGGCACATAGCAACGTATAAACATGGGTTAGGCATATACATCTGAAGGGGTCCCTTTGGCTGTGCTTACTCTTTTGTTTTCTTTCATGATGTTTTATTATTATTATTATTTGAACTTGTATGCCGCCACTCCCCGAGGGCTCGGAGCGGCTTACAGTTACATAAAAACATACTACAATCAAACAGCATTTAATTGACCAAAAATAGTTACACAATTTAGCAGTCAAATGCTAACCGAAAGAGATAAGTCTTGCAGGCCTTGCGGAATAATGGTAGGTCTTGCAAGACCCATACTTCATTTGGGAGGGTGTTCCAAATTGCTGGTGCCACCACCGAAAAGGCTCTGTGCCGAGTGGACGCCAGGCGGATAGATTTAACGCTAGGTACCTCGAGGAGGTTCAGGTGTTTGGAGCGGAGTGATCTCCGGGGTTGATAGGGGGTAAGACGGTCCCTCAAATACAATGATGCTCTTAACAACGGAGGAAGTGGTGGTTGGTCATTAGTGTGTGTGTGTCTCTCCATTCCTATGACTTAAGAATGAGGTTTGGTTCAGTAAATAGTGCAATGACTGGGCCTCGTTTTTGATGTAGCGGGTGTCCATATCTCTTTTACTTTTGTAAATAGTGAAATCTGTGTGCCTTGAGGAGGGAAAGTAGGCGGGAAAGAAATAATATTGGTGAGATAGCAAGTCTGTATTATCTCAGGGCCCTTTTCTCTCCATATTGACACTGACAGGCTTCAAACGGTAAGGATGTCTCTCTGTCTGTCCTTGACTTCGTCTCTCTTCTTCTCTCTCTTGCTAGAATGGAGATGTATGTATTTCAATCCTTCACCCACCTGTAGATGACCCTCAGAGCGGGGAGCTGCCATCGGAAAGGTGGAACCCGACCCAGAATGTCAGGTAAGGCCAAACAGGGGCCAGCCTTGGCGTGGCCAGATCCCCTAATGTTTTTCAGGCAAACTTCCCTCTGTTTCAGCACTTTCCGTGTTCCCTTGCACCGAAGAAGAAAACGATCTCCATTGAGAGAGCTTTGATGCTCTCCAGCTTGTCTCTTGAGCCTGTGGCAATTCATTTGGGGACCGCTTTGAAGTTTAGGATCGCTGTTTCATGGGAAATAGATAAAGCTGAGAGTGTTGTGAGTTTGAAGATGACTCAAAAAGCCTCTTGTGTGCAGAGGTCATGAATTCCAGGAAATAGATACAGGAAGGGTAGCACGTTTTAGGTCTATGAAAGACCCTAACCCAGGCCCGGGCAAACTTTGGCCCTCCAGGTGTTTTGGTCTTCAACTCCCACAATTCCTAACAGCCTGCCAGCTGTTAGGAATTGTGGGAGTTAGATTCCAAAACACCTGGAGGGCCGAAGTTTGCCCAGGTCTGGCCTAGATTCATAAACTGTACACACAATGCCAGCTCTGAATTTGAAACTATGGGGACCGTGCTGGAACCGTATAAGATCATTTCTCAGGCTTCCTCGCCCACAGTTTTAGAGTAGTCACTTTTCTGTTAGTTTTATGAAGGTGGAGTTTGAGAAAACCCTTCCTGGTTTGTATCATAGGTTTGCCTGTACCTTTACCTGGGCAAAGGGGGGCATTTTAGATTACTACCAAGGAATCCTAGAAGCAAGAGATGTCTGCAGTTGGTCCCAGCGAGATCCAAGCTTGGGCAATCCATTTCAAGTCAATTGAAACCAATATTTATCTCGGCATTACTTCGCGAACGAAGATTCTTAGGAAGGACTCATCCCACGCTTTTTACAAGCGCGTTGATGACTAAAAAGGCCAATCCGATTCGGCAAGTTCGGTTGCAGAAAGCACAGCAGAAAGTCTCCATTATACGGGGTGTCCCGTATATTTGCTCTGAATTTCGTGTCCCGTATTTTCAGCTCCTGTCCCGTATTGACAGGACAGGAGGCAGCAGGAGGCCAGGCCAGGCCAGCAGTGAGGAAGGAAGGAAGGGAGAACTGTACGTGAATGCCCGGTAGCTGCCGCTCTCCCCACACAAACACCGGGCCTGGTCCGGCTTACTCACCCGAGCCAACAGCGCCGCCATATTGGCGCCTTCCCTGGCTGCTCTAGCCCTCTCTCTTGAGCATAAAGAGAGGCGAGCGCAGAAGACAAGCAGAAGGGGGAGGGTGATTTGGTTGTGCACGCCAGGAGTGACAGACCGGAAGAGGCAGTCCTTCCTGGAAGGAAGGGGGGGTGGGGGGCGGCAGGAGGCGCTCGGGGAGAGAGGGAGCCAGAGTAAGGTTCGCGCACACTTGTGTCTCGGGCCTGCTGGGGATTCTGGGCCTTGTGTAATGGTTAAACCAACAAAGGGTGAACCTATCAAGGTGAACAAGTTCGCAACGACAACAAGGTCGAAAAATAGTCAATGTATACTATCCAAATATAAAGCAACCAGTCATAGAAAAATACAATGCTGTATTAGCACATACTACAGTATAGCATGGAATGCATGTGAATCTATACAAAATGCATCTGCAATGAGAGGACTGCGGCCCTCGCCTTTCAAGTAAACAGCATAGTAATACAAACAATATACATTATAAACGTTATAATTGGTACATATCAGGCAAACAGAATATGAGCCATGAGCAAACCTCCAGAAGAACCGGGAGGCAGTCCAGGAAAGGCGAAAGTTCAGGGGGCTGTCCTCCGCAACGCTGCGCGGTTCGGGGAGAAGCCGCGGCGTGGAAACACGGCGAAGATGCCAAGCCGCGTTCAGGAGGGGGCGAGCCTACCGGCAAATGCCGGAAATGGAGCCAGAAAGCAATGTAATATTTTTCAGCAGCGACTGTTGTGCTGTGGGGCGCTCGAATTGATAGTGCGGAACTCAATTGAAGGGAGAGCCGGGACAGTGCAGAACGACCGAAATTTCTCCAAGGCGCCAGGGGTATTTTTTGTCGTTTTCGCGTCACACAGATGCTTCCTCAGGGCGCGTCGCTGAATTTACGTATGCCTTTATTTCGTATATCAAAAAGTGGCAACCCTAGAATGGACAGTTTATGAGGGTCTGGAGGGCTTTAGGGGAGTCGTGCCTTCTTCCTCCTTGAATGATGCTCCCTGGGCCTTCTAAAGGGCCAAATAAAGCTGCATGCCTTCTTCAAAGCCCTTGTAGGCCAAGCAGAGGCCCACAGAAGGTCTGAAACATGGTGAAATCAGCTCCCTTACTCTCTGTAGAAGGCAGAAAGGGCAGCTTGAGGTTAAATGGGAGGCCTTTAGCGACTAATGGGAAGAATGTCTTGGAGGAAGGAAGGAGGGATGGATGGATGTTTGGGAATCTATGCTCCTGGCTCTGGCACCACACAGCTGCCTTGTGTGCATCCAAGCATCTCCATCCCACCTTACAGCAGGCTCTCCTTCCTGCATGAGACTTTGGCGGCACAGCAGTCCTGACTCTCTTCTTCTTCTTTCTCCAGGACTATCCTACTGAGCGTAATCTCCTTGCTGAATGAGCCCAACACCTTCTCTCCGGCAAACGTGGATGCTTCGGTCATGTTCAGGAAATGGAGGGACAGCAAAGGAAAAGACAAAGAATATGCAGAAATCATTCGGTAAGCCATTGCGGCTTCCCCTCCTCAGCCCTGGGGACCCAAACGCCTCGCTTGCTTCCTGGCTGCTGCTAGCGAACAGAAAGAGTGAGCTGAGGGCCTACATCACTTCAACATGGAGTAAATATCCACTGGAGGAGGAGTGACATTGCACAATCCCTGTACTGAATGCCAGTGTAGAGCAACCTGTATGGATTAGTGATCCATAAACATGGCTGGCAACCCATTCTGCAATTTTGGTTTGTAATGCACACCCACAGTGCACATCTGCATACTGCTTTGTGTACTTGAATGGGCTGCCCCATACACAATAGTCCGCTTTGTGCAATTCGTAATAATTGTTATGCACTATTTTCAAGAAATCCTTCTGTACATGTAGAAAAGCATATGTCACTACCAGAATGGCCACCAATATGTGTTTCCTTTCATGGAGTAAACCCAAGTGTCCTCACACAGCCTTTTCCAAACATCCAGGCGTGACCCGCAAAGAATCGGGGAAATGGGCCTAAAACCTCCCCTTAAATCCCCACTATGACTCCCATATCCACAGGGGATGCATTCAGGTTTTTGGTGTGGATGTGTGAAACTGTGAGTCGTAGCAAACCCTATTGAACAACAGCTTCTACTGGAAGCATCCAAAAGTATCTTGTTAGGGGGTCAAGGGAAGCCTGCATCACTAGACTCTCCAGTGTGGCTTTTTGTTCAACTCCTGTAGAATTGCCTGGAGGAGATGGAAAATGCCTCGGGGAGGAGAACTATGAAGGTCATACTGTAATCAAGTTTCCCTGGAACATTTGTTTATTTATAGCATTTATATTCCTCCCTTCTCACCCTAAAGTGGGTTCAGGTCAGATCACAACACACACATACATGGCAAACATTCAATGCCAATTTAGACATACAGGACCAAAATAGATAGAGGTATATCAGCATTTTCCAGCTTCAGTTCCTGGAGGTTATGCTCGATTCCTGCCACGGGGGGGACGGGACGCTGTCAATCCATCCGCTATGATGACGGGCTCTTTGATTTCCTCCTTGTTCTTTGATTGTTGCCATTTTATGGTGCCATAAAATACCACACTGCTTTAAGCGATGCCTAATTTCTGTACTCACTGCTGAGCTGTTTTCGAACTGCTTAGGTGGAGAGTGAGCTGGGCTCACAGTCAGGTGCTCACTCCGACTCGTGCTTCGAACTGCCAACCTTCCGGTTAGCAATGATCTATTGCTGCTGGTGATTAACCAGCTGTGCTAAAGCTGGAGTCCACTCCCTTGAGAGAAACAGAATAGTTCTGTCCATAAGGAAAGACTAGGCCCAGGCCAAGGGTATCCAGAGTGGGTAGGGAAACAGATACGTGACAGCCATTGGGCTGTGCGAATGTGGACTCAATGTCACTTCCTAACCCCGCTTCCTGCTCCTCTTCCTCCAGGAAACAAGTCCAGGCAACCAAGGCAGAAGCCGAAAAGGACGGCGTGAAGGTCCCCACCACCTTGGCGGAGTACTGCATCAAAACTAAAGTGCCTTCCAATGACAACAGCTCGGATTTGCTTTACGACGACTTGTACGACGACGACATTGACGACGAAGACGAGGAGGAGGAGGAGGACGCCGATTGTTACGACGACGACGATTCCGGGAACGAGGAGTCCTGACCTGGTCCCTCCGCTCCCTGGCCCCGGCCCCCCGTACTGTCCCGCCTGTTTTGCCAGAGGGGGGCCGCGGCAGCCTCCAAGTGACCGTTCAGCAAAAAATATATCTACACCACACATACACCTACACATACATACATACACACACCAGGGTGGGGAAGAAGACACCGACTGAACCCGCGCCTCCCGCTTCCTTCCTCCTGTCCTATGGGCCTCGATCTCTCCCCACGCCCTGGTCTTTGGGCTCCCCAAGAGGAAGCCCTCTTCTGCAGAATGTCTCAGAGTTCTTGCATCCTTGCCTCTCCCATCACTGTATTCAGAATTTCCCCCCTCTTTTCTTTTTCTCCCCCTCCCTTTTTTAAAACTAGCGGCGCTCCTGGCTCCCTCCCGCATCACTCTGCTCCCCTTCTGCCCGGCTTTCAGGGGCGTTTCCGCAAGACGAGGAGAAATAGGTTTTGCTCTGTGTTTAGCTTCTTGAATTAAACACAGTTTTTCATCGAGATGTTTAATGTATTCAAACGCCGCCGGAGACTGTGGGGGACGCTCCCTGCCAGCTGGGCTCGAGACGGGGGCGGCGGCGGCAGCACCGGCCAATGAGGCTGCCCCACTGACAGTGATTGCGTGCGCAACTTGTTTTGCCTTGTGGTGGTGCTGGTGGTGGTTTTCCCCCTTCCTTCCTTCCTTCCTTCCCTCCTCCCTGCCTTTCTCCTTCCGTTCGTTTCTTTTCCCCCTTTGCTTCCCTTTTCCTTTTTCAGGCGTTGGGCAGAGCGTGGGCTCTTGAGTTCTGAGCTTGGCAAGACCTTGTGGGGCTGAAAGGCCCAGTATTGCATTTCAGTCCTGCTTGAGGGCCATGTGGTGGGAGGGCTGCTGTTGAGGGGTGGGGAGGGAGAAGGGTTACAGAGGGGGTGGAGGGCCCTTTTGGGTAGTCGGAGGAGTGAGCGTAAGACACCATAGTCTGCAGCAGCGTCTCTCAATCCCTGCTCCTATAGATGTTTTGAACATCGACTCCCAGAATCCCTCACTATCAGCCAATGCAGCTGAGAGTTGAAATCCAAAACACCCAAAGGCCTAGAAGCTGGGAATCTTAAGAGAAGCAAGAGATTTCTGGATGGGGAAGGAAGGGGTTGTCTTGTGACTTCCCATAAATCCTTCAAAACATGCTGCATTCTGCCCCACAGAACCCTTTCGGTTGTCCTCTTTCTCCAGCAAATGAGTGTCTTAGAGTAGCAGCCTCTCTGTTCCAGCAAGTTTCCTGGAGACTCTTCCGGGTGCGTTGGAATGTTGCGTTGAGGACAATGCTTTGCCACAAGTCGCTCTATGGATGGCTGCTGCTTTCTACACTTGGATTGTTTGTGCCCCGCAGAGTGGATTCAGCCCCTCGTTCCTATGGCGAAAAGAGACATGAGTTGGCCATTGTTTCATGCAGGATAGAGATCTCTCCCATAGTAAGAGGCTTCTTGCCTGCTGGGCTCTGGCATTTTGGCAGACGGGGGGCAAAAAGTGCCTCTTAGATTGCACCAGGACCCCCAAAGTGTTTGAGCTCCCCTATTCCCACCCAAAGGCCTGTGTTTCCTTGGGAAATGGAAGGCTGCCGCTACTGAGGTGCGCACCTCTGCTCTGTGTAGTACATGGGAGTCCACAGTGTGATGTGGCGGCATCTGTGGCTAGCTTTCAGAGACGGAAAGGGCAGGGAGTAGAAGGAACGCTCCTGGAACCAGCCTTGGGGAGACAAGAGAGCCCTGCCTTGGAAAATTAGGTGCTTGTGGCCTTCAAAATGGTCCTGTGGGCTTCAGTTCCACTTTCTTTAGCAGTAAATTGTATGAAGCCCCACTTTTTCTTTCTAATAGAAGAGAGTCTGTGATGATGGGAAGAGATCAGGCAGAGCTGGGTCTGTAGCAGAATGTAGTCCTGGTGCTTTTGCTTCCATTCTGGGTCGTGACCTTCTGGCCCATTGCCATTTGGGTCTGTTTGCTCTGTGGGACATGCCCACCTGAGCAAGCGAGTAGACTGATCAACCCAAGTCCAGGGATGCTGCGAGAGGCCACTTGTACAGCACAGGACCCCATTGGCTCTTTCTCCATGCCTCTGGGCCACTTGCCAACTGGCCATCGCTCTGCCTTTTTCCAAGGGCCCATCATACCTTTGGTGCCAAGTGCAAGGATCTGGTCTCCTTAGACTTCTGACGCAACCGTGGAGACCGTGTGTCTTCACCTTCCCACTTAAGGGTCCCCAAGAATGAGTGAAGAAAGCATGCACACGGGGAAGAAAGGAAGTGGTGACGAATTGGCTTAGTTAGTCAGAGTCTAGAGAAAAGGCCCTCCTTTCCAGCTAGCCCTGCACTGCATGTTGAGCTGTTCATTTCTGAGAAGACGGGGAGGCGGTGTCAGGGGCAGTGGTCATTTCGGAGAAGGCGGGGACCCCATGCTTCAATCGGTCACTCCTCGGATAGAGAAGGATCCGCCTGCCCTAAAAACGAGAGGTGAAAGGGATACAGAGGGCGCTCTCGGGCCGGCCTGAAATGCGGATGCTGCATCTCTCGACCCCTTTTCCCCTTGTACTTTGACCGTGTTCACTGTATACTCTCCAGTGACTTGTATTCTCCAGTTGGTGGTGTGAGATGCATTATGATGATGATGATGATACCTCTGTCCTCCCTTGTGGTCACTCTTCTTTTGGGGGGGTGGGACGACGGGAGGGTCCACACTCTCCGCTGAGCCAAGGCCGACCTCGACCACCGACTTCGGTCCGGTCTCCTCTTCTCCTCGCGATCCAACCCAGCGACCGAAATGCGACTATCAAGCTACTTAAGAGATTGAGGACAAACGTTTACCCCGCGAGCTCTTCTGCAGCCTGGTTCTCTCTCCTGTCCCACCACCCTCTGCGTTTACATTTCTGACCGAAGAAACAAACAGACCAGTTCAGATGCAGTTCTTAATATTTTGAAACCAACAGGGAGCACTCAAATTCTATTGCTGTTTTTCTCTTTTCAGCGCTGAAATCTTGGATGTTTTTTCTCCCCTCTCCTTCTCTCTCCTTTTCCCCAGTTGATGCAACTTACCAGACCAGGTTAAACTAATGCATTTTTTTCTTTTGTGTTGTCTCCTTCTCCTTTGGTAATTTAGTTTTGGTTTTTTTCTGCACATCTGTCTACTAATAAAATGTAGAATAAAGTACACCTCTATTCGTAGTTCCCCGTGTAAAGGGCACCTCCGAAGAAGTCTCAAGGGCTCCCCATGCCCAATACAGCCTTCCCCTCACTTCTCTTCCTTTTGCCAGCATCATAAAACAAAAGGACCTGGGAACATAACCCAGAAATACCTGCTAAATAAGCTGTGCCCAACTTGAGAGCCATCCTCCTTTCTTATAGAAAAAGTATTTTTCTGGTCCTTGGGTCTAATACTTTTGCGGCCATAATGCTTCACATGTGTTAGATGCATGACTTTCCAGATTATGAATGAGGAGGTGTGCTTTCTGTCCTCGAGGTCATGGATCCACATCTGGCACATGCAAGAATGCCATGGCTCCTGCTGTTTCACAGCACCTTTTCCAAACCCACTTCCATGCACATGCATTTCTTGCCAGTGTTGGTATCCAATGGGATTGGGAGTTGTGCATTTTCAAATAGCTTCACCTAGTATTTTTGGTATCTTATGCATGCAGTGTGGAGGTTGGGAGAATGACTGGGAGCTAGAGCTAAAGCTGGAGAAGGAAGCAGATGAACATTGACCACCAAAGGGAAGGGTGTCGAGCAGCTCTGGGTGGAAACCAATGGGAATGTTGTGTCCATTTCTGGGCCCCAAGGTCCAAGAAGAAGATGTACAGGATGGAAGGTGTCCAGAGAAGGACCACCAAAATGGTCAAAGGTCTGGAAACCATGAATCTCTTTATAGCAGTGGTTCCCAATCTGTGGTCTGTGGACCACCAATGGTTCACATGACCTAAAATATGGTCTGCGGCCTCACCATTACTACACCGTTGCAACGAGAGTATTGCTCTCGCAAAACCCACTTATAGTGCCAAGGCTTATTAAAGATCATTTTCTGTGGGTGAGCAGATGGCAACTACTGGATAGCATATGTTGTGTATCCGAAATGAGCTGAGGCAGTCTATCCAATGCTGTTTTCTGAATCGGCACCCCAAATAACCAAACCGAATCTAAAGTTGACCAAAAACAGATTTGTAACTATTTTGGTACTAATGTTGGAGAGTGATCACGACATTTGAAAAAGATTGGGAACCACTGCTTTAAAAATCTGCTTAGGAAGCTTGGGATGTTTTGCTTGGAAAAGGGGAGGCTGAGAGGGGAAAGGAGAGCCATGTTTAAATATCTGAGAGGTGGTCCCATCGAGCGGGGAGCAAGCTTGTTTCCTGCTGCTCCAGGGACCAGGACACAACGGGTCCAGATAGCAAAACAAGAGAGTCCACCAAAGAGCTGCGTGAAATACGCATGCAGTGGAGGTTGGGAGAATAACTGGGAGCTAGAACTACATTAAGCTGGAAAAGGAAGCAGATGAACATTGGCCACCAAAGGGAAGTGCGTTGCGGGTGGAAACTCGGTGCTAGAAAGACCCGGAAAAGGAGATGCTTGAGATGTTCCTCCAGTTGGAAGTCCACATTTTCAGTAAAGGCAGCTCATTAGCTGTGGAATTACGATAGAATGAAACTCCTGGTTGGGAGGCAGGAACCATAGATGGTGTGTGAAATCACATTGAAAGAATATAGTGGTGGTGAGGGCTCCAGGGGTTGCAGCAAAGCCGAGCAAGGAAAATGAACAGCTGGTAGTTGGAGAATGGGAGAATTCCTGAATAGTTTCCTAACATAAAATAAGTAATGCCATTCTCTGGGAAGACAAAAAGGATAGTAAATATTCCTGCACTTAAGTGGCTGAGGGGGCAAAGGGCCTGTTAGGAATTGTGGGGGTTGAAGTCCAAAACACCTGGAAGGCCTAAGTGGGCCCATGCCTGGTCTATCCAATGCAGTTTTCCCATATCGGCGCCTCAGAGGAACTCCGGGAACCGGCCAAAACCCCCAAAAAGGCTGTAGTCCAAGTACAAAGACGGAGCCCTAGAAAAAGTGCTGCTTTCCCAAGTCCTCGTCCTCAAAAGACAGAAACCAGCCCTTTGATGCCCGGCTGAATTGGCAAAGATGGTATTTTCCTTATGGCAGTGTTTCCCAACCTTTTTTGAGCTGCGGCACACTCTACATTTACAAAATCCTGGGGCACACCACCAACCAAAATGACACAAAATTACACTCTCATAGTAATACATATAGCTAATATGTTTTTAAATGTATTTATACGCTCAGTGTGAAACCTGGGCCTGTTTCGATGAACACAACATAGATATGACTTCGGCGGAGCCCTTCCTTTGCCTCGGGGAAGATCTTTCGGGAGGGAAAGCGGGAGCAAGAGCTGCTAGGAGGGGGAAGAGTGCCAATTTCCCACGGCACACCTGCTGATCGCTCATGGCTCACTAATGTGCCACGGCACACTGGTTGGGAAACACTGCCTTATGGTATTGAGAAGGAATGGGTGGGCCTTCCTTTTTTAGCTTCATTCTTTGCCCAAAAAGACATCTTTTGGGGCTTCTATAAGGGAAGAACACAAGACCCAGGATGGGGATGAATGGCAGGGGACTTCCCACCTTTGATCCTTGGCATGAACAGGTAAGCAACTCCGTTAATGGGAAAGACAGCGTCTGTTCTGCCAATCAACTGCTGGATCAGGAGAGTATGATAAATAAAAACCTTATGGTAGAAATCTAAAGACTCGACCCTTGGAGTCTCATGAAGGTGGCTAGAAAAGAGGGCTCCTTCCTGTAGGTCACTTTTCAAAACTTCCATGTTATTTCAGCATCTAGAATTGTAGGAATAATGGCCTCAGGTCAAAGGTTAAGAATTCTGGAAGCTGAAGTCCGAAATATCCGGAGGACCACAGTTTGGGCATCATGGCAGCTGCTGAGGTGGTGTGAAACCTGTACAAGCCCTTACTGGGGAATGGCTTGTACGAGGACAGGTCAATAAGTCCGTGACTTTTTGGATAAAACAGGTTTTTGGATAAAAAAATCATTTTATTTTTCAGCGTCGTCTCCTTTGAGCTCTATACACTTTGTCCAACGTTTCTCCATTTTTTTATCCCTTCCAAAAAATAAGATTTGTCGAGGTCATCAAAATAGGTATTTGTTGTGAGATGATTTCATTGTTGGAGTCGAATCTCTTTCCGCCGAGCCATTTCTTCAGGTTTGGAAACAAGAAACAGTCACTCTGGGCTAAATCTGGAGAATAGGGCGGATGAGGGAGCAATTCGTATCCCAATTCATGGATTGTTGCCATGGCAACTGCACGTGTGCACCCTTGCATTGTTCTGGTGCAAAAGAACTTTTTTCTTGGCCAAATGCGGTCTGTTTTTTTTCAAATCCTCATTAAATTGACCCAATAAGTTGGCATATTTGCCATTGTTTTACCCTTTTGAAGGGAGTCAATGTGGATTATACCGCGTGCATCCCAAAAAACAGTCGCCATGACTTTATTGGCTGACAAACCCACTTTGGTATTCTTTGGCGCCAATTCACCCCGAGAAACCCACTGTTTTGACTGTTGTTTGGTCTCTGGTGTGTTGTGGTGGATCCATGTTTTGTCCACTGTTACAAAACGGCGCAAAAACTCATCCATATTGCGGTTGAACAGCGCCAAACACTCCTGCGAAATTGTCACACGTTTGCGTTTGTGGTCGACTGTGAGCAAACGCGGCACCCATCTTGCGGAAAGCTTTCTCATACCCAAGTGATAGTTTAAAATTGAAACCACTGAGCCGTGTGAGATGCCTATGGCTTCCACAATCTCTCGCACTTTCAATCTCCGATCGGCCAACACCATATCGTGAATTTTTAAAAATTGTTTCGGGTGTAGAGACCTCAACTGGGTGTCCAGAACGCTCGGCATCTTCCGTACTTGTACGGCCAAAACGAAATTCAGTAAACCACTTTTTTACCATTGAAATTGATGGTGCAGAGTCCCCAGAGTATTTATCAAGCTTAGCCTTGGTTTGAGTGATGGGTTTTTTCCCAAAAGAATAATGCTTAATGAGCACACAAAACTCACTTTTCCATTTCTCCTCAAATCACGCGGTAGTCTGCTATCAATGGCTGTCAAACACAAACTAAATGACGCAGCGTGTTCAAATTTTGACAGGAGTCAACTGACAGGTGCCTCTTGACAGGAGCAGTGTTGCCCTTTCAGTTAAAAGGCAGGAAATTCAAAATGTCGCGGACTTAATGACCCGCCCTCGCATTTCTCTTGGGCCTTCCACATCCATAGGCGTCCATCAACGTGTGTGTGTGTGTGTCAGGGGCAACTTGAGAACCTGCAAGTCGCTTCTGGTGTATGCATACATTTGCAAGGTCTGTTGTAAGTGGTCCCCTCTCTGAACACTGAAGGGTTCCTTCCAAGTGAAAACGTTGAGCAATGCTCTGTAACTTTACTTCGCATACTCTTTAGAGTAGTTTTGGTGAGACATGGAATGGAAGTCATGTGGAGCTAAATGGTTACAACATCCAAGTTTTAAATTATTAAAAGACGTGGTTTGGTAAAAGGGTCAAGGAGGGTCAACGTGCAATCTAGGATTGTGTTCTAGAGAGAGAAAACGCCAAGCCCCACAACTGCCGTTTCATTTGCAAGCTCGGTTTTCTCAGTAGAGGAAACCACATAGAGCAGGGGTGCTCATTATGGTGATCGGGAGCACCTAGGTGATATTCGGCCCTCTTCCAGGTGATCTTTGGGCCTCAGCAGCCGGATGGCGCGCTCCTGCCATGCGTGCGCACGTACGCTCCCGCCGCCGCCTTCGCGGGGCTTTTTTTTGCCAAAATGAGGCTTTAGTGGGCGGGCCCTGGCGCTCATCTTGCCACGCACGGTGTGGTGACATGGCCGCCCATTGGTTGCTGCTGGGGTGGGCAGGAGGTGAAGGCACATGCACGGATAGGATGCAAGACTGTGGGAGGGATGGAGGGGATGTGTGTGAGAGAGAGAGAGCCAAGGAGAGAAGAAAGAAATCCGGAGAACTTTTTCGGATCCTTTTGGCAGGCAGGCGGGCGCTGGAAGGAGAGAGAAAGAGGCGAAGGAGGCCGGGCAAAGTGGGACAAAGCCAAGCAAGCCCCGCCGCAAACCCTGCTGCTGCCCTCGGGACTCCCATTCCAAGCCGAGACCTGGGCGGGCGAGCTGTGCGGGGCTGCTTTCTTTCCTTGGTTGGGGGCGAGGAGGGAGGGCTCCGCCGTGTTCCTGGGGCTGGACCCGAGGAGGAGGGGGCTGCGGGGATGGAGACTCCACTTGCTGCTGCTGTTTGTGCCCTCGCCGCCTTTCTCCGCCTTGCCCTCCGTGGGCAGGCAAGAAAGAAGCCCCGCGTGGACGGAAGGCTGCAGTAGGAGCATGCATGTGCACGCTCACATGCACAACAGGTGATCTTTTCAATAGGATTGTTCATATAGTAGCTCGCATGATGAAAAAGTGTGGGCACCCCTGACATAGAGCTTGAGGTGGATTTGTTCGTTTATCTTCGACAAACCACAAACATTCCTCACTGGTGGAATTGGATGATGTGTGATCGCAGCCTAGCTTTTCACCAACAAGACGCCCCCATTATCTTTGGGAAACTTGTTCAGGTGTTTGATTAGCTTGCCTTCTCTCAGTCTGCAATTCTGCAGCAACTGCACAACTCAAAGCATGAACTTTTCCTTTCCCAAGCCACAGATCGCTACTGGCTCGCCTGGGATGCTCTTACAGCATTCCGGGGAGGCCGAAACTGCGTTCCTCTGAACCGTGGATACGGAAACCCATCGGGCCCCCATATCCACAGGTCAACGGATCGCCTCCATTTCGGTGTCATGTTTTTCCTAGGCTAATTATAAGACTAACTGCTATCTCCCTTTTACTCTTTGGGCCCCTACACCCGGGAATAACCTATTTTTACCTAACCTAGATCTTGAGGTCTCTCATCCCAAGAGGGACGTCAGGCCTGCTATTCTGTGCCATCCCAGAAGAGATAGTAAATGTTTGAGGTATCGGTGCCAGTCCTTTACAATGAAACAAGAATATTGACTGCATGTCAGCAACATAATAAAATGGGAAGCCCCTTCACATCTGACACAAAAGCATCTTCTATCACTGGTGCGAGCTTCCACTGGGTGGTGTTGGTGATTTCGGCAACGAACGCTGACAGCAAAGGCCAGAGCTCGAACCCCAATTTGGCCACGGAAACCCACTGCACGGCCTTGGTTAAGTCATATTCTAAGAGGAGGAAGGAAAACCTTTTGGCAAGGAAACCCTAGGATAGGTTTGCCGTTAAATCGGGAACTTGAAGGCACACATCAGCAAGCTTCCATTTATAAAGGCACCCAAACCAGTCTCGATTTGGGAAGTGGCGCATGGACGCTTGAAAGGACAACCACAAGTGAATACCAGACACTTTGGGCGATACTTCGTAAGAGGGAGCTGGCAAAATCATTAGGGTTGTGCAGAACATTGTAAAAGGGTCAAAAGACGTAAGAGACGCGTTGAATCTGTTCTTTCAACCTGTATGTCTCGGAGGAAATTTCAAAAATGTCCTAAAAATTGGTGGATGAGTGGATCTTTCTGAAAGATGGCAGGAATTATGCCATGCTCCTCTTCTCTCACTGTGGAAAAATTCCAGGAGTTGCCTTTTGGGGTTTTTATAGTAAAAGGTAAAGGTTTTCCCCTGACATTTAAGTCCAGTTGTGTACAACTCTGGGACTCTAGTGCTCATCTCCATTTCTAAGGCGAAGAGCCGGCGTTGTCCATAGACACCTCTAAGGTCATGTGGCTGGCATGACTGCATGGAGCACCATGGGCAAAACTTGCAAATTTCTCTAAAAATCAGTGGATGTGCAAATCTGTCTGAAACTTGGAAGGAAGGATTCCCTGATTATGTTGTGTCATTGTAAGGACATTCAAGGGGGGATATGGGGGCCCGAAGTGTTCATAAAAACTTCAAAAAAATATCCTAAAAATAAGAGGCTGAGCAAAATGTTTTGAAACTTGGGAGACTTAAGATTGGCAAGTGTGTGCTGCAATTGTTGCAAATTGTGTCCCGATAGCCCTAAAACTGAGGGAGGGAAGAGCCCAGTGAGTATCGCCATTGGCGCAAATGGCCGAATCAAAACAAACACACTGGATATGCTGAGGCAAGGGAAATCTCAGAAATGTGACAATGCGATGGATGGCTGCGAGCCAGTAAGTTAAAGGTGAACCCGGCGAAGACGGAGATCTTGTGGCTGAGCAGCCCGGGGGGGTCCAGCTGCCGCCATTCGAGGGAGTGGCACTATGCACACAGCCCATTGTTTAGAGCCTTGGGGTCCGGCTGGATTCCCAACTGTCTATGGAGGCGCAAATCGCTTGCGCCTGCAAGGCAGCTTTTTACCATCTGCGGCAAGCGAAGCGCCTGGCTCCCTACCTCTCCCGCTGCGACCTGGCCACGGTGATCCAAGCCACGGTCATCTCGAGGCTCGATTACTGTAATGCGCTGTACATTGGCCTACCTTTGTCGGCGATCCGGAAACTTAAACTGGTGCAGAACGCGGTGGCTCGTCTGCTGCTGGGAGCCTCCAGGTCATCCCACATAACTCCCATCCCGCGCGAGCTACACTGGCTGCCAGTTGAATTCCGGGTCCCCTTCAAGGTGTTAGTCTTGACGTTCAAGGCCTTACATGGCTTGGGGCCAGTGTACTTAAGGGAGCGGCTTACCCCATACGTACCCAGAAGATCACTGCGTTTGGAGGGCCTCAATATGCTCGAAATTCCGGGACTGAAAACCTGCAGGCTGTCCAGCACACGGCAAAGGGCGTTCTCCGTGGCAGCTCCAGTGTTATGGAACTCGCTGCCGCCCGAGACGCGAGCCTTGCGGGACCTGATGCCGTTCTGCAGGTCATGTAAGACCTGGCTATTCAAGCAGGCATTCGGTCCAACCACCATCTGAATGGCCTACTCCTTAGCTGTGTTGCTGCTACTATTGACCATGCTGTTTTAACTACTGTACAACTGACCATGACTGTCATGGTATTTTAAAATGTTAGTATGTTTTTAGTATGTTTTTAGTTGTTAACTGGTAGGTTTTATCTTGATGTTTTGCATATATGCTGGAAACCGCCCTGAGCCTCGGGGAGGGCGGGTTAAGTTGAAATTAATTAATAAATAATAAATAAATAAACAACAATAAAGTACAACGGTCTTATCGAAAATATGTCTTTATATTCATTCAAAATAGTGCACGGAAATTTACAACATGCAATATCACACTGGCTGACTCACAAGTCTGGTGCAATAACAACCGGGTTCGATATGTAGGAGATTTCCCAGTCTAGCAGAGGCTGGGGCACATCGCTATAAAGGTCTACACAAGTTCTAAAATATATATAGCGTTCCACACATTATCGAGTTCTACACAATAAGGTCACTTTCAATCAACAATATTACGTTCAACACAATTAAAATAGTCCAAAGGAGCAAGGAGTATAGCTATTGCTATAGGTGAAGGCAGCGGAGCAATTTTAGGTGAATGCCCAGCAAACTCACAGCCTCAATAATAGTTCAATAGCGGGCATGCGAGGAGCAAAATAGCCTCCGTTTCAAAGTGGGGCGGGCTGGAAACACGCCAACGTCTTGCAATTATTATTTTATTATTATTTATTTTGACTTGATAAACCGCGCTTCTCGAGGCTCAGGACACCACAAAATGGCCGTTTTGCATCGTGTAGACGCTTCCTCAGGGCGTTCCAAGTCTTCTGGACGCTCCTCCTGTGTATTATACTGCCATCAATCACATCACAATCCATTTTGGAGCTAGAGGACCATCAAACAATGGGGAAACAGGAACATCAGTAACAGGTAACCTCTAGGGCTGAATATTGTTGATTGAAAGTGACCTTATTGTGTAGAACTCGATAATGTGTGGAACGCTATATATATTTTAGAACTTGTGTAGACCTTTATAGCGATGTGCCCCAGCCTCTGCTACACTGGGAAATCTCCTACGTATCGAATCATTTGGTCACAGCCAGTTGTTATTGCACCAGACTTGTGAGTCAGCCAGTATGATATTGCATGTTGTAAATTTCCGTGCATTATTTTGAATGAATATAGAGACATATTTTCGATAAGACCGTTGTACTTTATTGTTGTTTGAATCGCATTGTCACATTTCTGAGATTTCCCTTGCCTCAGCATATCCAGTGTGTTTGTTTTGGTTTACTCAGTAACCTCCCCCTGCTTTAGGGCGTTCTGTTAGCATTTAGTTATGTTTAGTTATGTTTTTCGTTGATGTTATTCGAATAACATCAATGAAATAACATAACTAAATTTTCGGAACTCTGTAAGATCTGATTTGGGCCCTCTACAATTTTTTTCCAAAACACTTCAGAACCAAAACGGGTGTCGCACAAATTTCGTTAAGACAAACGAAGCCATGTTTTTGAGTTGTGCACACCCCTGAAAACCATCTCTGAGGGTTCCTTGCCTACAGGCCCGGATTACCCATAAGGCCACCCTAGACCATGGCCTCGGGCGGCACTTTTGGGGGGGCAGCAGATCCAGACCCCCCCCAAATTAAAAAAAATCCCCAAAAAAGTTTTTTAAAAATTCGAAAAAAAATAAAAAAAAGGGCGCATGCGCGGCCGCCCCCTCCCTTTGCTCTGCTCCCCTCGGCTCTGCTTTAGGAGGGAGGGAGGATCGGCTCCGCCCCTGACTCCGCCCCTCCTCACCGGCGCGGAGCCGATCCGCCCTCCCTCCTAAAGCTGGCCTGAAAAGGGCGTGGCGACGCAAGGGAGGAGGGCCAGCGGCGCGAATTCTCTCTGCCTCCTTCTCCCTGCCTGGCGACGCCACTCCTCCTTTTCCTCATCACGCCACGCAAGGAAGGAGGGGCGGCGGGGCGGCTTCTCCCTGCCTGGCGATGCCAAGCCAGGGAGGCGGAGAGAAGCCGTGCCGCCGCCCCTCCCTTGCGTCATCACGCCACGCAAGGGAGGAGGGCCGGCGGCAGGACTCCTCTCTGCCTCCTCCTTGGCTTGGCATCGCCAGGCAGGGAGAAGCCGCGCCGCCGCCCCTCCTCCCTTGCGTCGCACCACCCCCGCCGAAAAGGGGTGGGCGGCGCGGACGTGCGGCGGGAAGGCGCCTCTTTCTCCTCACCCCGCCCTCCTGCCTTCAATCTGGCGAGGAGGCGGGGAGGGGCGGAGCCGGGGAGGGAGGGGGGGCGGAGGCAGACCCTTTGGCCTTGGGCAGCAAAAGGGCCTGATCCGGGCCTGCTTGCCTATGAAAGTCCTATGTAATCCATGGGGTCTGCATACATTGACAGACAACTTCAAGGCAGGTGATTGAGTCCTGCCTTCGATTTGAAGCATGGATAGAAATAATAGGGGCGGAGGGAAGGCTTGCGAAAACTGAGACCGCCAACACCATTGATATGCGTGGAACTTTATTGGGAGCCTGGGCTAAGGAGGAAAGCGCTGAAACATTTACTACGGTGGTGCAACAGCAGGAAGAACGAAGGGTCTTCCATTCACACACACCTTTAGTGTCATTTTATGGACCCTCCACAAAATAAGGAGGAGGAAGGACAAGAGATGCAAGGGCAGGAGGAGACAACGGCAGTCGTCCTAGGAAATGGGGGGTGAAGTCCAGGCCAAGGGAAAGAGGGGTTAACAAAATATGGGTGGTTGTGAGTTTTCCGGGGCGTGTGGGCATGTTGCAGAAGCATTCTCTCCTAAGGATGGCCATTCCGGAACATGGCCATGCATCCCGGAAAACTCACAACCACCTGAAAATAACAAAATAAGATTTTTTGCATCATCTTATTGAAAAATAATTGCAGAGCCTGACAAAATGAGTTGGAGGAGGAAGAATAGGGACGTGAGGGCGGAAGGAGACAACGGCGGTCATCCCAAGCAATGAGTAGCGAAGCCCACGCCAAGGGAAAGAAAAGTTTAACAAAATATGGGGATTGCTTAACGGTCTTTTTATCTATAAAATTAAAAAAATGGTTTTATAAACTTCCCTAATTAAAAACAAAACGAACCCGTGCAACGCCCATGAGTATCAAATCCTCACACTGACAGGAATGGGGAAAAGGGGGAGGGAGTTTCGTAAGACTATTGGGGTCAACAAAAGCTACGCCTTAAGGAAGTTAGAGGAGACCAAGCACTCTGTTCTGTCCTTTGACCATCTGAGCTAAATCGGAAGCTCCTGGGTCCAAGGTCAGTGGCACACTTTGTCCTTAGACTCGTGTTTCACATTCTCAGAAATACCCCCCAAAAAATCCAGGCCAGAGTGGAGGGGGGTCAGAGAAGGGCGCCTGTGTGTATCTAGGAAGGAAATGAACAGTCTTCCAAAAAAGAATTGCAGAAACCACTGTTAGGCTCTATTACATTTACAAATACATACATAAATATATTACATACAACAGCAAATCATAGAGGAAGCGGGCTAGGAGTCGCGCACACGGAGGAGGGCGGCGGCCACTCCCCCGGGCTGGGCTCGGGCCCCTCTTCCCAGGGGACCCCCTTCTCCCACCTCCTCTCCCCCCTCCCTCCTTCCTGCCTGCCTTCCTTCCCCTCCCTTCTTCCCCTTCCTTCCATGTCTGGAGTTAGTTTGTCCAGTAGGGAGACGTCCCGTAGGCGGTCTTGGTGGCCTGAGACTTCTGCTGCATGCCGCTCGCCTGGCTGCGCTGCCCAGATCCGCCCTGGAAGGAGAGGATACGAGAGTGACCGTCACAGGTTAGAACTGGCATGGGCAAACGACGGCCCTCCCTCCAGGTGTGTTGGACTTCCCACCATTCCTAACAGCCGATTGGGAGTTGAAGTCCAACACACCTGGAGGGCTCAAGCTTGCCCATGCTCCATCTACACTATAGAATGAATGCAGAGATACAGGATGGGTGGCACCTGGCTTGGAAACAATCCATACAAAAGGGATCTAAGTCTTAAGCAGGCCACAAGCTGAGCCTGAGTCAACAATATCAAAGGCCAATTTCCTTTCTTGTTGTGGAACTATTCTACCTTGATATTGCCACCAGTTTCCAGGGACACGTTCCCCTAGGACAGTGGTTCTCAACCTTCCTAATGCCGTGACCCCCAACCATAAAATTATTTTCACTGCTACTTCATATCTGTAATGTTGCTACTGTTGTGAATCATAATGTAAATATCTGATATGCAGGATGTATTTTCATTCACTGGACTAAATTTGCCACGAACACCCAATATGCCCAAATTTGAATACTGGTGGAGTTGGTGGTGGGGATTGATTTTGTCATTTGGGAGTTGTAGTTACTGGGATTTATAGTTCACCTACAATCAAAGAGCATTCTGTACTTCACCAGTGATGGAATTGAACCAATCTTGGCACACAAAACTCCCATGACCAACAGAAAATACTGGAAGGGTTTGGTGCACATTGACCTTGAGTTTGGGAGTTGTAATTGTGGGATTTATAGTACACTTACAATCAAAGAGCATTCTGAACCCTTCCAACAATAGAATTGGGCCAAACTTCCCACACAGAACCCCCATAACCAACTGAAAATACTGTGTTTTCTGGTGGTGTTTGGTGACCCCTCTCACACTCTCTCACGACCCCCCCAGGGGTCCCGACCCCCAGGGTGAGAAGCACTGCCCTAGGACAGGGGTTGGGAACCTTTTTGACTCAGAGAGCCATGAAAGCAAAATATTTGGAAATTTACTTCAGTGAAAGCCATATAATATATATAATATATTTTAAGACTGAATTCAACACAGCCCTATATCCCAGAATATCAAGGCAGAAAATTCCACATTATCTGAGTGTGGACTAACCCAGTTCAAAGCAGATCTTGTGGGATTTTCTGCCTTGATATTCTGGGCTATATGGCTGTGTGGAAGGGCCGTCACTTGCAGAATTGATTTGAGTTCTCTAGAAAGCCAGGAGAGGGTGAAACGGAACTGTTACTATTGGATCTGTCTTGTGCTTCTTGTATTATATGAAAGGGAAAACCTAATATTGCTGGACCTAAGCATTCATAATCCACAGGCAGCCTTGGCCACATGGGGGTTGATGGGAACTGTAATACAAAAAAATGACTCCCCCAACTCCAGGAAAGGAGTAAGATCGGTTTGGGGGGGAGGGGTCTTATGTGGGCCTGGTGGAGTGTCTGCGGAGAGGCATCCTTAGACAGTTTGGCCGCACGGGGATGCTGGGAGATGTAGTCCAAAAATTCTCTCCCCCAACTTCAAGATCTTCAAATAAAAAACAACAGGAAGACCAGGAAAGAGGGAGGGGCTGTTGGGAGTACCTGCGGGGGCACAATTGTTTTTCTGCTTGGAGTTCTGCCAGGACTCCTTCATCCAGGGGAAAATATGCTTGCTGATGGTGGCCACAGAGCCACCCGATGTGTTGGGCCCGCCTTTACCTTTTTTGGCGAGAACCACATGGCGGGCGGGGGTAGGGCTTGTTGCTGCTGCTGAGGCTCCCCCAACCCAGGCTGGACGCCTTGTCCGGCTCCTCCAGTCCACATGCAGCTCCCGCCCAAGTCGGTGCTCTTGTCCGCCACCGGAGGGGCCCGGAGTGGGGCAGAGGCCGTGGCCACACCTTGGGAGGGAGCACGCCGAACCCACGTAGTCGCTCTCCAGCTGGGAGTAAGGCTGTGGGCCGGTGGGATAGCCGTAGGCGTTTGCTTTGCCATAGCCTCCATAGCCGCCCCCCGCCGAAGAGCCAGATGCAATCATCAAAAGAGCCACACCTGGCTCTCTAGCCATAGGTTCCCGATCCCTACCCTAGGATATCCAGCAGCCCACCCTCTTCCATCTGGACTCAGGGCATTCTGTAGTTCGTAATGCAGGAGAAAGGCAATATTTGCCTTCTATATGCCAGGAACCAATATTATATTTGTACCCATGGGGTGCAGCGGTTTCTATTAAATTTACAAACACATACATAATATTATGTAGTGCAGTGCAAGATGCACGGTTGTAGGGTGAAAGGGATCTTGTCGTCCTTAGAGACGTGAGAAAATGAAGATGGGAGCAAAAGCTTTCATAGACTCGGCATGCCAGACCTTGCAGAAGTCTTCACCACCAAGTGATGAACTGATATACCTAACTGTCTATGAACCTTTAATACGGGCACTTAAGTTCCCCAACTGGGAAGAGACACCAAGGGCCATCCAGCCCAACTCCTGGCATGCCGGAACATCCAGTTAAAGCAGTTCCAACAGATGGCCATCCAGTCACTGTTCAAAAGCCTCTAGAGAAGAAGGCTCCATTGGACTCAGAAGCAGAGAGTTCCGCTGTCAAACTGCTCTTGCTGTCAGAAAGTTCTTTCTAATATTTAGGTGGAATCCCTTTTCCTGCCATTTGATTTCATTGCTCCATTGTGTCTTAGTCTTGGAGCAGCAAAAAATAATCTGCAATGGGATCTCCTTCCAGATAGTTACACATAGCTCTCTCAGCCCTCTCTTCTCAAAGATTCATAAGCAGGACAAAATTCAGCCCTCCTGGTGTTTTGGCCCTCAATTACCAGCTATTAGGAATGGTGGGAGTTAAAGTCCAAAACACCTGGAAAAAAGCCAAAGTTTGCCCATGCCAGCCAGTTCTTGAACTATTCCTCATAGAGTTTGGCTTCCAGGCCTTTAACCATTCGGTCCACCCTCCTCTGGACACCTTCCAGCTCCATCCCCTCCCCGCTTTGTCCGCCTGGGTAACTCACCTGCCCATCCTGCTGAAGGTGGTGGTGCAGCATCTGGGAGTGGGGCTGCTGATGGGCCGGCAGGATGTGGAGGAAAGGGGCCGGGGCGTATCCGGCGGCCGCACCAGGGTTCAGGGGCCCCGTGGAGCCCAGGGCCGAGGGCAGGCTGAACGGAGGCGGAGTGCCGGCGTGAAAGCCCTGCTTGTCAAAGGCCTGCGCAAAGGAGGACAAAGAGACCTGCGTCAACACACTGAACCATCCCTGGAGGCGCTTCGCAAACCTGAGCGTAGAATGTCATCTAGTGGGGATTTTGCAGGGAGAATAGAAGACAAAAGCTTTAGAAAGTCATATCCACAACTAGGAATCTGGGCTTTAGATCCTTCAAGATAACTTCTGCATTAACGTCGTTTATTCCTCCTTTGGCAGCACGTAAAGAACATTGATTTGCTTGGACATAGCAGCAAGTTATCTTAAGGGTTTGTTGTTACTATCTAGTCCATGAGCTGCTTTTTGCCGACGATGCTGCCCTTGTTGTCCATTCAGAAGCGGCCCTGCAGTGCCTAACATCCTGCTTTGCAGCAGCTGCAGATCTGTTTGGGCTGGAAGTCAGCCTGAAGAAAAGGGAAGTCCTCTACCAGCCCGCACCACAGGAAGAACACCATCATCCACACGTCAGCATAGGCAAATCTGTGCTTAAGTCCGTTCAGCAGTTCACCAACCTGGGAAGCATCATCTCTTAAGAAACCAAGATTGATAAAGAGATAGATCACAGATTATCAAAGGCATAGAGTGCATTCGGAAGGCTTCACAAAAGAGTCTGGAGCAACAAGCACCTGAGGCAAAGCACCAGAATCAGTGTGTACAGAGCTATCGTACTGTCTATTCTCCTCTATGGGTCTGAAACATGGGTCACCTATTGCCAACACCTACAACTCCTTGAATGCTTTCATCAGCGCTGTCTTTGTGCAATCCTAAATGTACACTGGACCGACTATGTGACTAATGTTGCTGTCCTTGAGCAAGCAGGGATCACCAGCATTGAGGTCATGCTATTGAGAACACAGCTGCGCTGGGCAGGGCACGTCTCTAGGATAGAGAACCACCGCCTCCCAAAGATACTACTCTATGGTGAACTCGCCACGGGTCGGCGCTAGAGAGAGATATAAGGACTCTCTGAAACAACATCTCAGGCTCGGCCAGATTGATCACCAACAATGGTCCACCCTGGCCTCACATCGGGAGGCATGGAGACGCAGTATCCACAATGCTGCGGTCTCTTTCGAAAAGAAACACCGAATGGGTCTGGAAGAGAAACAACAACGCAGAAAGAACCGCAACTTGGAAACAACATCACCCAAGGAGACTTTCTGCTGTGCTTTCTGCAACCGAACTTGCCTATCTCAGATTGGCTTTTTTAGTCATCAACGCACTTGTAAAAAGTGTGGGATGAGTCCTTCCTAAGAATCTTTGTTCGTGAAGTAATGCCGAGAGAGAGAGATGTTACGCCAAATGTTAAGGTTTAACTTCAGCTGGTGGGGCATCTTAATTTTTGAACTGTTACAGATTTGCAGATCTAGTAAACAAGGGCAGACACATAAAACAGCAGCAGGAATGATGAGACCAGCACCAACATAGTTCTGAATGCAGAACTCAGTACCATCTCTGGCCAAAGCCAACCATCAAGCAAAGGAAGCCTGTCCAGCTGCCAACTGGGATGCAATTGCTCATTCCTCGTGGAAATGGGATGGAAACATCCTCCTCCTTGCATCCTGGTGTCATGACTACAAACGTGGTCCTTGTGTGTGTAACATATCTGTATTGGAGATGTGTGCATGTATATGTCGTTTTGTAATCATAGCATTGGGGAAACAAAAGGAGACATGTGTTGGTAATGGGCGTGAGGACCACATGGCAAGAACCCTAAAGGCAGGGGTGCTCATTAGGTAGCTCGTGAGCTACTAGTAGATCTTCGGCCCTCTTCCAGGTGATCTTCGGGCCTCACCAGCCGGATGGGGCGCTCCTGCCATGCGCGCGCACACCCTGCACACACGCGCGCTCCTGCTGCTGGCTTCCGCTCTCACGGTGCTTCTTTCACCTGCGGGGCATTGCAGGAAGAAGGAAGCACGAGGCGGGGCCTCTGGAGGGAGCGCCCTGCCTCTCTCTCGTCCAGAAGCAGCTGTGCAGCCTCCATTGCCGGCGAGACAGGCAGAGCGGAGCGCTCTCTCTGGATGCCCCGCCTCGTGCTTTCTCCTTCCTGCAATGCCCCGCAGGCAAAAGAAGCGCTGTGCGGGCAGAAAACAGCAGCAGGAGCACGTGCCGTGGCGGGAGTGCGCGGCGGCGGGAGAGCGCAGGAGCGCATGGCAGCGGGGGCAGGTAGATCTTTTGGACTTGGTTGCTTTAAAAGTAGCTCGCATGCTGAAAAAGTGTGAGCGCCCCTGCTAAAGGTATCATCAGGAAATAATAAATGTGTCCAAGTGGCCTGGAAGGGGGCATTTGTGATCGTGGCAATGGCGCCAGGATCTTCTCTTCCTGAATCACAGACCCTTCCGCTCTTTGTGTCACAGATCCATAATTGCAACTCAGAATGACAGCTAAAAACAACCGCAACAGAAGTCGTCACAGTAGCAGTAGTGGTAGTAACGTGTTTCCCAAAAAATAAAAATGGGTCTTAACTTAATTTTTGCTCCAAAAGGGCTTATTTTCAGGGAATGTCTTACTGTGTCTGTAACCTCATTGGTCATTTGGCAGTAAATCTTGAGTTCATCTGTTTACATAGGCGTTTACCTCTTGAGCATTTACAAATACTTCCATTATAATTTTTATTATTGTTATTGATGTTAAGTATGATGTTATTTATTTATATTTAATGTTATATTAATGTTACTATTTTGTAATTCAATACGTCCATCAAATGCTCCAATGGATGTACAACCAGTAAATGTGTCCATCTTATTTATTTATTTATTTATTTTACATCATTTATATTCCGTCCTTCTCACCCCGCAGGGGACTCAGGGTGGATCACAATGCACATATATATACAGGCAAACATTCAACGCCCTTTGACATACAAAGATGTAAGACAAGACATTCAGAGGCAATTTAACATTTCGGCTTCTGGCCACCAGGGGGAGCTGTCGCACTCCTTCTCTCCTTTTACATCCTTCCTGGAGATTTATGGCCTCGTAAATTAGTTAAATTAGCCCCCCCTAAATTTCCTAAATTTCCTACTTGACAGATGCAACTGTCTTTCGAGTTGCAAAGGTCGAAATGGTCGACAAATGGTCACCCGACCCGGGCAGGCCTCGAACTCATGACGTTATGGTCAATAGAGACCTTATGCAGACTCCCAGCCAACTACGCCACATTCCAAGTCCATCTGTCTGTTGATCTTAACTAGGGCTTATTTTGGGGGTTAGGCTTATATTGCGAGCCCCCTGAAAAGTCATGCTAGGACTAAGTTTCATGGTTAAGTCTTATTTTCAAGGGGTAAGTAGAAGAAGAAGGAAGCCGAATGGGGAAGCTTCACTTTAAGGGTTGGGAGAATACCGAGGGCCTGAAACCATCAAGAACAAGGGGGCTAGAGCAGGGGCGGATCTTAAAGGAGACAAATTAAGCGGCCGCCTCAGAGCGCCACGTGGGCCAAGGGCGCATCCGGTCGCGGCCGCCATTGCTGCGGGCCGGTGTGCAGGTGCGACTCCAAGTGGATGGTGACGCAAAACGCACTCCACAAGGCCAAAAAGGAGGACTTTTGCAGCCGAGGTGGAGCCTCCCGCCTCCGGCTGCAAAACGCCCTCCTTTTGGCCTCCTAGAGTGCGTTTTGCGTCACCATCCACTTGGTGTTGCGCATGCGTTGAACTAGCTGGTCTTGTGCAGGCACACACCGGTGAGCATGTGCAAAGCTGGCCCTGCACATGCGCAGAGTTAGCTGGCATGTGCATGCGCACACCGGCGCACCACTGGCGCGCGTGCGCACGGAGAGTGAGGGGGCGCCAAACGGTCTGTGTACCATTTGAAATTACCTTCATCTGGCTCTGGGCTAGAGCCAGCAGAAGCTCATGCAGAACACTAGGTCTCACCTGAGTCTTGTTGTAGACGGAGCCGCTAATATCAGGCACACCAGTGTTGCTTGAGGTCACAGAAACACCTGCAGGAGGAGAAGACAATGAGATAGAGGTCCAGCAAAGAGGGCAGCCAAAGGTCAGAGGTCCTTGTCCATCTGACGCTGAGACATCCGGAGCCACAAGGACAGCAAATGCCCTCCTTCAGTGCTCTCTCCTTCCTACCAAATCCTCATACAAGCCAGTCATTCCTTGATTAATTCTGACTGGTGTGAGAAGAGTCTTTCTCTTGTGTTGGCCAAACAGAAACTTCAGGTTCAGAGGCAAGAGCCTTTCCATAAATAAGCCATGTGCTTGTGAGAATGGATTCACTGGACATCTTGGGGGGAGGCTAAGCAACCTGAGCAAACAAAGCATCATCTGGTGTCATCCTCTGATTTATTTTCCATCTTAATCATAAAAAATAAAGCCTACTTGTTCCAGTTATACACAGGCCCGGATCAACACCTTTTTTGCGCCCTAGGCCACAGTTTGGAATTATGCCGCCCCCCCACCTCGCGCCTCCATATTAGAGAGGCCTATCCCCCCCCCCCGCTCCCCCTCAGCCCTTCCTCCTCTTCTCCCCCGACACCCATCCACTCACCGCTGAGGCTCCTCCCCGCGCCGGGAACAACCGGAGGGGAGGGGGGCCCTTCCGCACCACGACCACGTGCCTGCCGCTCGGCGATCCCAAAGAACTACGTGTCCCAGCATGCGAGGCTGGTGCCGCCGCCGCATCCCGGCAGCCCCCGCGGCCTCGAAGGCGGCTCTGCGGCCTAGCATAGGGTGCGCGGAAGGCAGCGGCTGCAGAGAGTCGGGGCCTTCCTCCGCCTCAGGAGCCAATCGCGACTAGCATGGGCTCTTGCTGGTCACGATGCTCCTCCTCTTGCTCCTCATGAGGCAGCGGCAGTATGAGGAGGAAGAGGAGGAGCATCGCTATAAGCTTTGGCTGAAGGCCATGCTGTTCGCGATTGGCTCCTGAGGCGGAGGAAGGCCCCGACTCTCTGCAGCCGCTGCCCTCCGCGCACCCAGCGCGAGGCCGCAGAGCCGCCTTCGAGGCCGCGGGGGCTGCTGGGATGCAGCGGCGGCGCCAGCCTCTCAGGGCATGCTCCTCCTCTTCCTCCTCATGCTGCTGCTGCTGCCTCATGTGGAGCCCTGGTCATGTGGGGCGCCCTCAGCCGGGTCACGTGGGCGCTGGCTCCCGGCTGTATTGTCTGCAGGGCGCCCCCTTCCTTCCTCCCTCCCTCCTGCCTTCCTTCCTTTTGGGTACCAAGCGGCAGAAGCCCATCACGGCACGATTTTTAAATTATTTTATAACATTTTTATTTTTATTTTGGGCCGTAATCTGCGCCCCCCTCGGCTCACACCCCTAGGCCATGGCCTCGTTGGCTCTATGGGTAAAGCGGGCCTGGTTATACATTTGCTGTTGTGTGCCTTCGTTTCGGACTAACGGCAACCCTAAAGCAAACCTCTCATGTTGCCTCCTGGGTAGCATTTAATTCAGAGGCATTTGCCTTTGCCTTCCTCTGTGACCGAGGGCACATCACTTGTCCAAGGTTTCCAAAGTCATAGTCCAATACCGAAACCACTACATCAGGTATATCAGCGATCCGAGAAAAGTCGAAGATCTAGTGGTTCTGTTCATTTCATTGGTTTGGATCCAAAGAAGAGCCAAGATTCCTTGTTTCTTCCTCCCCTTTTCCCTGCAGCAATCTCTCCATCACTGAACCGTGTTGGAGCGGGGTCCCCTATGGGGTACGTTTCAAATCCAAGGCATTACAGCCAAGCATTTGCTAATAATAATAACAACAACAACTTTATTTTTTTAACCCCACCTACCATCTCCCCTTGGGTCGTCTTACAAGGGATAACCCCAAAGGCAATTAAAACACAGAAGATAACACATTACCAAGTTAAACCTCAGCTAAGTCAACGCTGCAAACGTAGAGGGACGACTGCGCACAATGTGCATAATCTGACTTGCCTTTTCCCGGTCCGCTGCCAGTCGACTTTTGTGCTTGAGAGGCGCCCACGTAGCCTCCCTTGGTGTAATCGCCAGCCGCCGTCCCCTGCGTCAGCTCTTCATAGCCTGAGGAGGAGCAAAACAAAGAGACATATTTATGGGCCAGGATCCTCCATAAACTTCAGCCTCCAGGTGTTTTGGACTTCAACTCCACAACTCCACAACACCTGGAGGGAGGGCCGAGTTTGCCCATGCCTGAGCTACTTGGTTATCTTTGCAGAACTGAGTGATGCCATAACTATGGAACATCTCCTGGTCTAACCCACTCAGTCCACCTTAAGATCCAGCAGCCCAATGCAGCTCTGCCCAGCTTCCAATCAGGGCTTAAGGAAGAGAACACCCTTCTCTCCTTGTGCCCCAATCAGAAGCTCAACAGGCCTCCTTCACCTGCTCTGTCCACTGGCTCTTAAGGTGGACTGGAATATCATTGACCTTGGTATCCAGTGAAACTTCAGAACTCCAGCTTGCAAATCCATAAATGCAGGACTGAACACCAGCCGCACATCTTCACACATTTATTTATTTATTTATTTACATCATTTATATTCCGCCCTTCTCGCCCCGGTGAACATTTCAGAACTCTAACAAAACAGAAACACAATATTATTTCATTATTGGTACAGGCAAACATTAAATGCCATTTGACATACAACATTTGAAAGTTTTGTTAGACAGACATAGAGGCAATTTAACATTCCAGCTTCTGGCCACCAGGAGGAGCTGTTGTATTCCTTCATTCTTTTTAAGTACTTTTGAACTATTTAGAACAGATTTTTATGGCTACTCATAAATCAGTTAAAGGAAGGATTAGTCTCCCCACAAAGTGGTCCCTAAATTTCCTACTCTGGAACCTAGATGCAGTAGTAGTAGTAGTAGTAGTAGTAGTAAGGTGGACAATGAGCATCACAATTGGTGAATAAATTCACTTATTACCACATTTAGGACAGGCTTAAACTCTCTCACTGACCTTCTGGCTCAGTAGAGATCATTTGGACTTGGTTGTTTTATAAGTAGCAGCTGAAAAAGTGAGAGCACCCAGCCAGCTGCGCCAGGCCTTCCCACACCGTGATATTTCATTCTTCCATGAATGAACAGATTAATTTCACAATTTTCCCTCCCTGTTGGATCACAGTTTTTCTGTACTTTTTTCAAAGACTGCTGCTTTGCACTTCAGGCTTTTTCCTTCTTGCTGCACTTGGGAATTAAAAAGCAAACCAATAAAGGACACGTTCCACCATAACTGGGGGCCACTGCTGGTTCAGGGGGACAATGGGAATTATCGACTGAGGGTTTCTTCACCCTGATCTCTCTTGATCACTACCAAAGGTCAAAGGTTTGGAAGCCCAGAATTCCTCCGAGAAGCAATCAATGGAGCTTGAGGTGTTTAGCTTATATTTGAAAGGGCGTTGTATTGAAGCAAGGACAAGCTTGTTTTTCTACTCCAGAGACTAGGACACAAGGGAGACATGGCTTCAACCTTCAGGGAAAGAGATCCCACACAAACATTAGCAAGAACCTCCTGGTGGTAAGAGCCGTTAGGCATTGGAATATACCGCGGCCTTGTGGAGTCTCCTTCTCTGGAGGTTTTTGAGCAGAGGCCAGATGGCTATCTGAGGGGAAGGTTTTCGTTGTGCCTCCCTGCCTGACAGAAGGGGGTTGGACTGGATGGCTCCTCGAGGTCTCTTCCAACTGTTTGATTGTATCATCCATTCTCCTCTCACCTCCACAGTCCTGTCTGTTCGGAGCGAATGTGATATTATGCAGGGCCCCTTCCTCTCAGAGTCTTTATTCTTTAACTTTTGGCCCGCATCAATAGGAGTATAGTGTCTAGATCCAGGGAAGTCATGCTACCTCTCTATTCTGCCTTGGTCAGACGAGGGATCACACTGGGTCCAATTCAGGGCACCGCAATGGAAGGGAGAGGTGGACTCTAAGATGGAATATTGTGTCCAGCGGAAGAGAGCCACTCAAAGGATCAAGGGTCTGGAGAACAAGCCCTAGGAGGAGCGGCTGAAAGAGCTGGGCAGAAGAGAAGGCGGAGGGAAGACATGATGAGGGTCATGTATAAATATGTGAGGGGGAGTCCTAGGGAGGAGGGAGCAAGCTTGTTTTCTGCTGCCCTAGAGACCAGGAAGTAGAATAATGGCTTCAAACTACAGGAAAGGAGATTCCACCTGAACATTAGGAAGAACTTCCTGACTGTAAGAGACATCACACACACTCACTCTCACTCTCTCACACACACACACTCTCTCTCACACACACACACACACTCTCACACACTCTCTCACACACACACTCTCTCTCACACACACTCTCTTACTCTCTCTCACTCTCTCTCTCTCACTCTCTCTCTCACACACTCTCTCACTCTCTCACTCTCACACTCTCTCACACTCTCTCTCACACTCTCACACACTCACTCTCTCTCTCTCTCTCACACACTCACACTCTCTCACTCACACACACTCTCTCACTCTCTCTCTCTATGTGGTGGTGGCTCCTTCTTTGGAGACTTTTAAGCAGAGGCTGAATGGCCATCTACTGGGGGTGCTTTGAATGCAATTTTCCTGCTTCTTGGCAGAATGGGGTTGGACTGGATGGCCCACACTGTCTCTTCCAACTCTATGATTCACTCTCTCTCACACACACTCACACTCTCACACACTCTCTCTCACACACTCTCTCACACACTCTCTCTCACACACACACACTCTCTCTCACTCACTCTCTCTCTCTCTCTCTCTGAAGTGTGGTGGTGGCTCCTTCTTTGGAGACTTTTAAGCAGAGGCTGGATGGCCATCTACTGGGGGTGCTTTGAATGCCATTTTCCTGCTTCTTGGCAGAATGGGGTTGGACTGGATGGCCCACAATGTCTCTTCCAACTCTATGATTCTGCTCCAGAGACTAGGACACAAGGGAGACGTGGCTTCACACTTCAGGGAAAGAGATTCCACTTAAACATTGGCAAAAAACCTCCTGGCAGTAAGAGCTGCTTGATGGTGGACTATGTTACTGCCTTGGAGCGTGGTGGAGTCTCCTTCTCTGGAGCGTTTTAAGCATCTGTTGGGAGGGCTTTAGTTGTGCCTCCCTGCCTAGATGAAAGAGGTTAGACAGGATGGCTCCTAGAAGTCTCTCCCAACTGTTTAATTCTGTGATCCACTCAAATCTCACCTTCACAGTCCTGCCTGTTTGGAGTGAATTTGAGGTCATGCAAGCTCCCTTCCTCTCTGAGTCTTTGTTCTTTGACTGTGACCAAGTCAAGTGTGTTAAATACACAAGCAGGTGAGAAAAGCATAAAGAAATACGAGGGGCTGTGGCTCCCTGTTCTATCTGCCTAGGAGGAGGAAGAGTGGTGCTTGTGATAGTCACCTGCCCCGTAACTGTGCTGCCCGTAGCCACTGGCCTGCTGGAAAGGCGTGGAGGCCGTGTTCAAGCTGACGCTATGCTGCTTGGCCGATGCCGGAGGGACCTGGAAGAAAGCAAGGAGAAGGATAATAAGGAGACGCTAATGTTGTTTTTATTGCTCTTGTTGTGTTTTATACTGGTTTTTCCCCCCTATATTTTATATTTTTATCATTTTTATATTTATTTATTTATTATATTTTATATATATTTTATTTTATTTTATTATTTATTATTTATTATTATATTATGTTTTATACTGTTTTAATGTTTTAATTTGTATTATGAATTTATGTGTACCGATTTGTTGGAAACCACCTTGAGTTGCCGATTGGCTGAGAAAGGTAGTATATAAATACAGTAAATAAATAAATAAATAAATAAGGAGACCGAACGGTCAAGCCAGAAAGGTCACTGCTCCCGTTAGTAGTATGGCTGCTGCGCGCTGGACTACTTGCAGCTTCCGGGAGTTGGGGTCCAAAACACCTGGAGGGAGGGCCCAATTTCCCCCCAGCCAGGCTTAAACCATCGTAATCTTTGGTTTCAACCTCCCCAAGAGACGGTTAAAAGCAGAGAGCCTTGAGCCCTCCAAACGTGCTTTTATGCTTTTATTATATGTATACTATGTGGCATCGAATCGTTGCCGTTGTTAGGCCGCTCTGAGTCCCCCCTCGGGGGTTGAGAAGAAGCGGGGTACAAATTATGGAAATAATAAAAAAATAATAATAATAACTCCCATTCCTCCCAGTCTACCTCAGCCATATATTTCCAAGTATGTCTCCAGTTTTGCTGGGGGAAAGGCCCAGGTGAGTTGCCACTTTTTAATATAAGAAACAACATTTGGGCATATTGAGTTTTCATGCCAAGTTTGGTCCTGATCCAACATTGTTTGAGTCCACAGTGCTCTCTGGATATAGGTGAACTACAACTCCAAAACCCAAGGTCAATGCCCACCAAACTCTTATAGCATTTTCTCTTGGTTATGGGAGTTCTGTGTGGGAAGTTTGTGTCTTTCTGCCATTCCTGCCAGGATATCTATGTTGTGTTCATCGGAACAGGCCCAGGTTTCACACTGAGTGTATAAATACATTTAAAAACATTTAAAAACATAATAACTGTCAGATTATTGCATTTTGAATAGCAATTCATGAGTCAGCACAAGATATATTTTCGCAGTTTGAGATGACCTGCAGTGTGACATGTTTGACACCAGATGGCGCTGTCTCAAGACTGCTAAATGGAACCTTGAGGAATGTCAGTTACAAAGTGACAGTTGGGATTTGTCAGTCGGGATTTAATATCTGTGAGGAAAGGATGTTTAGAAAGGTAGCTGTGATGGCTGTTGTTTTTCGATGTTTTGCCAGTTATTGTTAAATACAATTCAATACAAAGTTATATATTTACCTTGTGAATTGAATGAGAGTTTCATTATTCATTTAAGACTGGAGTTTTTTTGGGCCGATGGGGAATTAAACTTCTATATTTCTGTTGCCTAAACATAAATACTCAACGCCGAAGAATAACTATATTATGTGTTAGAGGAGACCTGGGCAATTGCCGGCCCTCCAGGTGTTTTGGACTTCAAATCCCAGAAATCCTAACAGCTGGTAAACTGTATAGGATTTCTGGGAGTTGAATTCCAAAACACCTGGAGGGCCGGCCATTGCCCAGGTCTGTGTTAGAGTGTCATTTTGGTTAGTGGTGTGCCCCAGGATTTTGTAAATGTAAAAAGTGTGCCGCGGCTCAAAAAATGTTGGGAAGCACTGGTTTCTTGTATTTACATTTTGCTTGTAAGCCGCTCTGAGTCCCCTTCGGGGTTGAGAAGGGCGGCATATAAATGTCATGAAATAAATAAATAAATAAATAAATAAATAAAATAAATACTGAGAAAGCAAGCTAGAATAAGAATCTTGCTGTCTCAATGTTTATTTTATTTATTTATTTATTTATTGGATTTAGAAGACCGCTCTCTCCGGAGCCCAGAGCGGTTTACAACGATAAAATCAGATAAAACAGATAAAACATATAAAAACGCATAAAACAGCATTATAAAACACCATTAACCCCATTCCCAACAATAAAATCCCAGCAGGACAACAGTAGTACAGGCGGCATTGACGCGACAGGATGGCAGGTCATAGCAGGCATCAGTCAGAGCCGAATGCCTGTCTAAACAACCAGGTTTTCACGGATTTGCGAAATGCCATCAAGCCCCGCAGGGCTCTCGTCTCCTCCGGCAGCGAGTTCCAGAGGCTTGGCGCGGCCACTGTGAACGCCCTCTGCCGCGTGCTCAAACATTGGAGTTTCTGCAAGTCCCAAAGTCACTCTGGTTTTCTTTACCTCCTTCCATTGCAATGAGATTCCTCAAAGGCAAATTGCAAGAACCTTGGTGCTGGAATCGCTCAGATGTTTGTCAACCCAGTCTTCATGAACTGATTCCCTTAATTATCCAGTTAACGCTTTCAGTATAAACAAGGTGCAAGTTCCAGACACCTCCAGAGAATTTACGGGGCATCTGGTTACAGGGGCCGATTGATGGCTTAATCCTCCCTTTTTTCTCTGGCATGCAGCCTTTTGCCAATTACAGCTCCGGGGTGAACAAAAGGTGAAAAGCTACGGCTATGGCTTACAAAGGGAAACAAGGATGTGTTCTTCTCACAGGAAGAGAGAGGCATACCATGGAGAGTGTACAAAAAAAAAAAAACCCCACATAGACCAATTAACAGATAGGAGTGGCTCTGGTAGTATTGTCGAAGGCTTTATTATTAATTTATTATTATTTGTATTATTATTTCATGGCCAGAATCACTGGGTTGTTGTAGGTTTTTTGGGCTGTCTGGCCATGTTCCAGAAGCATTCTCTCCTGATGTTTCACCATCATCTCTGGCAGGCATCCTCAGAGGTTGTGAGGTCTGTTGGAACTAGGAAAACGGGGTTCATATATCTGGGGAAAGTCCACGATGGGAGGAAGAACTGTTGTCTGTTGGAGACAGCTGTTGTCTGTTGCCACCTTGATTAGCACTTGATTAGCATAGGTGTGCCTGGAGGAAACCTTTGTTAAAAAAAAACAGTAACAGTAAATAAATAACAAAACTCAAACACAGGGGAACTCCGAGCTACTAGTAGATCTTCGGCCCTCTTCCAGGTGATCTTCGGGCCTCACCAGCCAGATGGGGCGCTCCTGCCATCTTGTGGCGCAAGACCCTCTGCGCCGCACGCGCACTCCTGCTACTGGATACCCCGACTTGTGCTTTCTCCTTCCTGCAATGCCCCGCAGGCGAAAGAAGCGCTGCGCGGGCAGAAAACAGCAGCAGGAGCACGCGCAATGGCGGGAGCGCATGGCGGCGGGGGCAGGTAGATCTTTTGGACTTGGTTGCTTTAAGAGTAGCTCGCATGCTGAAAAAGTGTGAGCACCCCTGTTCTAGAACATTCAGGAGAGAATGCTTCTAGAACATTCAGGAGAGAATGCTTCTAGAACATGGCCATACAGACCAGAAAACCGACAACCCACTTAAGAGTCTCTTGCAATTTCTGCTATTGGAATATCGAGGACAAGCCATTAACAGAGTCGCCCCGGAATAAAACATTAGCAGGGCTTCTCAAACAGGAATCTTAGCCTCTGAACTCTAAACTGTGAGTTTGGGATGTGGATCCTAATTCTACTATATTTGGATCTGTGTACCATGTGCTTTCATGTGTGAATTTTATAACGTTGTGTTTTAATAGAAGTATTTTGTTGGATATATATTTTGTTTATGGGTTTTAGCCGTTTTGTTTTCTGCCTCGAGCCATTAGAAGAGGTGGGCAACAAATAAAAATTATCACCACTATCATCTTAGACGTCGCTAGGACTTCCATGAGCAATCCCCTCAGGAAGGAAGCTGCCAGGCTTTGAAGCTGCCAGGCTATTCAATGCTAATCAAGGAGGCCAACCGCAACATTCGCATTTGCCTCAAACAGACAAAGAGTTCTTTCTCCCACCCTGGACATCCCAGAGATATATAAACCTCACTTGCTTAGTTTCCAACAAGACCTCACAACCTCTGAGGATGCTGGCCATAGATGTGGGCAAAACGTCTGGAGAGAATGATTCTGGAATATGGCCAGACAGGCCGGAAAACTCACAGCAACCTAATTACTAGGTTTCATTGTAGGGAGAGGCTTCCCTTGCCTTTTGAGTCACTCCCTTTTAATATCAGAAAACCCTATGATGGGCTCTCCTTGGGGTTACCAGAAGTGAGAAACAATCTGAAGGCACTCGACAACATATATTATTATTATTATGATGTTTATTTATATCCTGCTTATTCTCTCCATACGGAGACACAGTATATAAAGGCCGAGATCCTACATCATTGGATATAGCATAAAGGTTCTGCACACAGAACTGTGCTACATCCACTTTTCAGGTTTTGACAACGACACACAGTCCTCGCATCAACACAATCACCATAAACAGCTTGCATTCTCTGATGAATCTCCTTTGGGGTGACACCTTCTGCTGTCAAGAATTCAATGACTGCACGTTGCTTAAGTCGCATTGACTGACCATCTGTGCAGGGTTCCATACTTCGCACTTTAACAACACCACCGTTCAATGCCAAGGCTTCCCACCAAAAGGAAACTGTAGAGGAGAGTCTACTGGACAAGCCAGTACCTGGTGCATACCAGTACCGCCATCTGTTGAGGAGTTACGACGGTGGAGGCATTAGTTTTCATTCAACCCTCGTAGGGTTTTTCTACTTGAGACCACTGCCATCCCAAGCTGAAAACATGCATATTGAGAGAGCATTCCCACAGAAAACTAGCTTGGAGAAAGCTGCTCTAGAGGAGAGTCCTGCACAATCCCCAGTATGACTTACAAACATGGTGGGCCCATACTGGAATGCGCTGGGGACACCTGGCACGCCGGCGTAATACGGCAACCCGGTGTAGCTGTACCCAGGCGGCAGCGTGGGGTTGAGGAAGGGCTGCTGGGCCGAGTGGTGGCTCTGCGCCTGGTTCTGCTGGGCCTGCTGCTGGGCCAAGGTGGTGGCCGGTGCCGGCGAGGCCGAGTCTCCGCGGCCAAACTTCGTTACATCACCTGCAATGGGGTGGAAGAGAAGAAGAAGAAGAAGAATGGGTTTCTTACGGCCATTATAGGAGTCGCTCTAAGTGTGTGGGGGCCTTGTCAATAGATGCCACAGCAAACTTAATTGAATACGACAGGCCACTAACACCTGAAAGCCTGGACCAGTGATTCCCATTCCTAACCTCCAAGTCACAACAGTGAGTTAAATCTGAACTTTTCTCTTTGTTGCACTGGCAACAATGAAAATTAGGTCTAAGTTTATGGCTGATGCTGCAGTTGATTGCTATGCGGATGCTCTTAGCTAATTGAATTTAATCTAAAATGTTATTATCACTGTTTATATTCGACGTACTATATTGTATTTTAATGGTAGCAAATTTTAGTATCTGAATGCTATTGTTTTATGGAGTACTTTTATATTGATGCACGTAAAAGTCAATGTATGTATATTTATCTGTTTGTACTACAAAGGTTGTTGCTAGGTGAAGTGGCCCTCTGTGACATCGCTAGCTTGGCTGTGGATAGGGAACGGGTTGGCTATAGCTGTTATTATTATTATTATTTTCCGTTTTATCTCTCTCAAAGGAGACTCAAAGGGGCTGCAGTAGCGCAATGGGTTAGACCCTTGTGCTGTTGAACTGCTGACCTGAAGGTAGGCAGTTTGAATCCTCGAGGTGGGGTGGGCTCCCATCTGTCAGCCCTAGCTCCTGCCAATGTAGCAGTTTGAAAACATGCAAATGTGAGTAGAGAAATAGTAGGCCTGTTTGATCAAGGAAAAAATGGTTCAAAACACGTTGCGGATGTAGGGGGTGCTGGTGGTTCGAATCTAAATGACTTCCGAAATTTTCCGAAAAAATTGCGGAAATATTCCGAATTTTTTTGAAATTTCGGAATGGCTTTGTTAATGGCAGACACGCATGCGCAGTAAGAAAGAAACAGCACTGGCAGTAGGAAAGAAACAGCACTGGTTAAACACCCAGGGAAGGACCTCTGCCATGTGCGGCTCTCGTCCCAGGTCTAACGCGGAGGGAAGGAGATCCGCGTCCAAACTGGGTTAAATACCCAGTTTGAATGCGGAGGTCCTTCCATCTGAGTCAGAACTGGCGCGAGAGCTGTGTGCGGTTCTTGCCCCAGGTCTAATGCGGAGGGAAGGTATCTGCATCCAAACTGTATTAAACACCCAGTTCGGACGCGGAGGTCCTTCCCTCTGTGTCAGAACTGGCACAAGAGCCGCACATGGAAGGGAAGGCCAGGGAAGGGAAACCCGCCGATTCCTTTCCGAAAATGGAGACGGTGGCTTCGAAATGGTAAATTCACTTCCGGGTTTCTTACATCGCTTCAAAACCACTTCAAAAGTGAACTTAATCCGAATTCATTCCAATTTTACAAACATTCCGACGAACCTACCCAGGTCTAATAAATAGGTACCGCTTCGGCAGGAAAAGGCAAAGAGATGCCCCAAGCAATCTTGCCGGTCACATGACCGGGGGTAACAATGCAGGCGCCACGGCTTAAAAAGAGAGAAAGCACTTCCACAGCGTCAGAGATGAGCACCACCTCCAGAAGCCGGAAAGGAAAGGAGAAGCCTTTGCCTTTGTTTGTGTTTGTGTGTCTCATTGTATAGGATTGTAAGGGCACTGAATGTTTGCCTCTAATCTGCTCCGAGTCCCCTAGGGGAGAAGGGCAGAATATAAATAAAGTGTATCAAAACATGCTCAAAATTAAAAACCACAGCACCACAGGTGAAGTGGCCCCTCTGTGAGTCACTACATTGGTTGTGGATAGGCGAAGTGGCCTCTCTGTGAAAGTAGAAAGGGAGAAAATAAAGACTGAGGAAAAGAAGGGAAACAAAGGAAAGGGAAAAAAAGGAAGAAGGAAGCGGAGATTAAAAAAATGGTGGATGGGTGGATGGGTGGGTGGATGGATGGATGGAAGGAAGGAAAAAGAAAGAGAAGGGAAAAAGCAGTCAGCAGCCCCTCGACTCCCAGAAACACCTGGTAGATATGCTAGTTATTTTATACTGTTGTACTTTTATACTGTACTAGTTGCCACACGTTGCTGTGGACAACCTTCCCTCCCTCTTTCCTTCTTTCTTTCTCTCCTTCCTTCCTTCCCTCTTTTTCTTCTTCTTTCCCTTCTTCTTTCTTCCTTCTTTACCCTTTTTTTCCTTCCTTCCTTTGCTCTTTGGTTCCATCCTTCCTTCCCTCTTTCTCTCTCTCGTTCCCTCTCTTTCCTTCCTTCACTTCTTTCTTTCCTTCTCCCCTTCCCTTCCCTACCTTTCCTTCTCTCCTTCTTTCTTTCTTTCCCCCTTTCTGTGTATATGTGTTTTGTGTATATATATATATATGCATTTATGTGCTTGTATATATTTGTGTCAGTGTGTATATATGTGTGTTTGTGTATATATGTGATTTTGCATGCGTTGTAATGTATTTTTTGTTTTTTGGCTTTTTAAGTCCCTTCTGCTGTGTTTTTCAGTGTTTTTATGAGTGATGGTCATTCGTTGGCCTGAGAGGTGTATTGTGTCCAAATTTGGTGTCAATTCATCCAGTGGTTTTTGAGTTATGCTAATCCCACAAACTAACATTATATTTTTATTTATATTTAATCATTTGCATGCAAATAGCCTATGATCTAGTAGGCATTAATAACCAATACTGGGCCTTAGGCGCTTTCACACTCACCTGAGTAAGGATTGTTAGCAAGGCTTCCCTCTCGACCCGTCAAGGTTGCAGGAGCAGGGAATGTGATTCCATAGTAATCCTGAAGAAAAGGAAACATCAGGGGTTATTTATATTTAGTATTTTTGTTGCCAAGGATGCCGGTCAATATCCTTCCACGCAACCTTCTGCTTGTAAAAGGAAGAGGGGCACATGAAAATAATTACACTTTGTATTTTCAATCCTTGGCTGGAATAATCAGCTCACATGATAGACCTAGCTGATCTCTCACAATCAATGTTATGTGATGATGATAAAAACAACCTTGTTGGAAATTACAACCTTCTTCCAGCCTCCCCTAGTAATTTGTTTGCATATAATCCTGTTGCTTGTTTATTGTCTGTATGTTCTGGTATGCAGCTTTCTTTCCTTTACTCTATGGTTTCCTGAGAAGTTCTGGGAGAGGCTGCAGACCATGTGAGCAGATCTGAGATGAGCACAGAGCTCAGACTCCACTAGACTTTGGGACTGCTCACACGAACACATGCTTGCTGTTGTTGTAAGAATGATGTCCTGTGCCATCTGCACACTGAGGTTATTTCAAACATTTCTGTAACTGGACTGATAAGTTGTGTACCTGTGTACGCTGAACACATGAAGTTGTGAGTAAACCAATTTTTTACTTTTTACCAAAGTCTACTTCATTTTTGGGTTGCTGTTGGTTTTGCAGGATGCATGGCTATGTTCCAGGAACAATGCTTCTGGAACATGGCCATACAGCCCGGAAAACTCACAGCAACCCAGTGATTCTGGCCATGAAAGCCTTCGATAACACATATTTCATTTTTGTATCTTGAGTGAATAATATAAAACAAGTTGTTTTATGGGAGAGTAGATTTTTTGGGGCAACTGAAAAACACTTCTCAAGCGCCACTATTTTGTGTATTGGCATATACTGTTTTCCTAACAGATCACAGACAACTATCAGTCTAACAACTGAAACCCAAACTGCCTTGCGTAATTGCATCTGGATCTGAACCACTTGAGAAGATTCTAATCAAACCGGATTTTGGCTCTTCTCTGAAAGGTCATGCTTTTCCAAAAGGATATGATCTCCAAACGGATATGAATGCCATTTTCCAAAAAAAAAGTTTCCATTGCAAGTCTCAGATAAAATGATTAAGGGAGAAGTTGAACACGCTCATCAGAAAAATGCCATCCATTCCACTCACTTAAGACACTGGTTTGCAACCAACCCACAGCGAAAGAAGAATGTAATAAAACTAAAACTATTAACAATTATAACCATTAACATTAATAATTTTATAAACATCCTTGTGGTTTAAAAAACATCTAAAATGTGGTTTGGTTTGTCATAACAATAATCACAGTTGCCTACTAAAACCACAGCATTGTAATGAGATAGAAGAAGCAGCCCAGAAACGGGCTGAAACTTTGGCTACCTCTATATCTATCTAACTATCTATCTATTTATCTAAAGCGGCTCGAAGTTACAGTTGTAATGAGTATATATGCACTGGAAACCTAGTAACTTTACAAACTGTATAACAATACTTATAATGCTGGAAATAAATAAATAATAATAAATATATGATCTTTCTAATAAATAAATATATCAATTGTTGTTGACTCAAGAAGAAGAAAAATTTGATATGAGTCAGGAAGAACTCTTATTTTTAGAACAGTGTTTCCCAACCAGTGTGCCGTGGCACACTAGTGTGATGTGAGCGATCATCAGGTGTGCCGTGGGAAATTGGAACCTCCAATACCCTTTCTTCCCCCAAACTTGGACCTTCCAGGTGTTTTGGACTCCAACTCCCAGCATTCCTAGCAGCCTCAGGCCCTTTTCCTCCCCCCCCCCCCCTTCAGCCACTTAAGCAGGAAAGGGCCTCAGGATGTTAGGAATGGTGGGAGTTGAAGTCCAAAGCACCCAGAGGGCCAAAGTTTTCCCATGCCTGTTTTAGGGACCTTAAAGTGGTGAGCCTCCTTCCAACATTGTGATTCTGGATAGAAAACAAACAACAACATAACATAACATTGTTTGAGTCCACAGTGCTCTCTGGGTGTAGGTGAACTACAACTTCCAAACTCAAGGTCAATTCCCAAGCAAACCCTTTCAGTACTTTCTGTTGGTAATGAGAGTTCAATATGCCAAGTTTGGATCAATTCCATTGTTGCAAGAGTTGAGGATGCTCTTTGTGTGTTAACTATAAATCCCAGAAACTGTAACTCCCCAATGTCAAGGTCTATTTTCCCCAAACTCCATCTGTGTTCACATTTGGGCATATTGAGTATTCATGCCAAGTTTGGTCCTGATCCAACATTGTTTCAGTCCACAGTGCTCCCTGGATATAGGTGAACTACAATAATGCCCACCAAACTCTTATAGTATTTTCTATTGGTTATGGGAGTTCTGTGTGGGAAGTTTGTGTATTCCTGCCAGGATATCTATGTTGTGTTCTTCGAAACAGGCCCAGGTTTCACACTGAGTGTATAAATACATTAAAAAACATATTAACTCTATGTATTACTGTGTTAGAGTGTCATTTTGGTTGGTGGTGTGCCCCAGGATTTTGTAAATGTAAAAAAATGGCTCAAAAAAGGTTGAAAAACACTGTTTTAGAGAAAGTGCCTTCATCAAAGAAGCAAAAAATGAAGGGGGAAGGAAGGCTGATAAACCAACTTTGGCCTGGCTTTGTTCTCATTTTGTGTTTCAACCCATGTATTATTATTATTACGAGAAGGCCCATTTTGGTCTGAGAAAGGTCTTCCTTCCTTCCTTCCTTCCTTCCTTCCTTCCTTCCTTCCTTCTTTCTGTTTCACTTCCATATGTTTCAAAAAGGGAGACCAAAACAGTCAGGCTGGAATGGCTCTGCCTTTGCCTCAGTGTTTGTTGCTGTTTGAAAGAAAGCATTCGAGGAAAACATCGAATGCACCGCCTCCCTCCTCCTCCCTCCTTGACTATATTTGGAGAGCCGCCTCCGCATATTTTGCTTTCCTGCCAAGTTTTCCTTTCTGTATCTCAGCCCGACTCACAGGCTGTTTTCTGGTTTCCAAACATAAGAAGGGAGGCGTACGGCAGGGGAATCCACCGCGAGAAGGAAACAGAAAACAAGGCATCAACGGCACAAACTTTTTGATTGTTGTTGCTTTTACATACAGCATGGACAGACCCAGGTGTGTTGCTTTTTGTAAGGCAAAGCCAGGCATGGGCAAACTTTGGCCTTCCCTCCAGGTGTTTTGGACTTCAACTCCCACAATTCCTAACAGCCTATAGGCTGTTAGGAATTGTGGGAGTTCAAGTCCAAAACACCTGGAGGGAAGGCCAAAGTTTGCCCATGCATGGCTTTGCCTGGACACTGAGCACCTTGTTGTAAACCTGCCATTTGAGTTAGATGCCTTTGCTAACCATCTTGGCAAGGAAAGCCATTAAAAGGTGTTTTTTTCCATGTCAGGAGCGACTTGAGAAACTGCAAGTCGCTTCTAGTGTGAGAGAATTGGCCTGCAAGGACGTTGCCCAGGGGACGCCTAGATGTTTTGCCACCCTGTGGGAGACTTCTCTCATGTCCTCATATGAGAAGCTGGAGCTGACAGACAGGAGCTCACCCTGCTCGCCAGATTCGAATCGCCGGACTTTCGGGCAGCTGTCCTGCCAGCACAAGGGTTTAACCCATTGCGCCACCAGGGGGTCCTAAAATTGTAAAAGATCTAAATAGAAATCCCTACAAGAAATGGCTGATGGAACCGGATATGCTGAACCAAGAAAAAGGTAGGATGGAGTGGAGATAAGAAAGACTATCCCGAGGAAAGTGAAGCGAGGACTTCTCTAGTGCTGAACCAGAAGATGAGACCAGAACAAATGGATTCAAATCACTAGAAGGGAATTGAAAGTAAACAACAGGTAGAACAAGTAAGCTGGGCCAGAACCATTTAGAGCTTTATAGGTCAACACCAGAACTTTGAATTGGGCTCGGAGGTGGACCAGCAGCCAGTGGAGCTGACATAACAGGGGGTGGTATGTTCCCTGTAAGACTTAGTTGTAAACAATGATCATTTTGTAAAATGATACCCCATACCTCAACAACCCTCTATTTCCTCCTTGCGACAAAAGTGGACCAGTGTTTCTCAACCTAGGGGTCGGGTCCCCTGGAGGGGTCGCGAGGGGTCACCAACGACCATCAGAAAACACAGTATTTTCTGTTGGTCATGGGGATTCTGTGAGAGAAGTTTGGTCCAATTCTATCATTGGTGGGGTTCAAAATGCTCTTTGATTGTAGGTGAACTATAAAACCCACCAACTACAGCTCTCAAATGTCAAGGTCTATTTTAACCAAACTCCATCTGTGTTCACATTTGGGCATATTGAGTATTCATGCCAAGTTTGGTCCTGATCCATCGCTGTTTAAGTCCACAGTACTCTCTGGATGTAGGTGAACTACAACTCCCAAACTCAAGGTCAATGCCCACCCAACCCTTCTAGCATTTTCTGTTGGTCATGGGAGTTCTGTGTGCCAAGACTGGTTCAATTCCATCGTTGGTGGAGTTCAGAATGCTCTTTGAATGTAGGTGAACTATAAATCCCAGCAACTACAGCTCCCAAATGTCAAGGTCTATTTTCACCAAACTCCACCAGTGTTCACATTTGGCATATTGAGTATTTGTGGCAAGTTTGGTCCAGATCCATCACTGTTCAAGTCCACAGTACTCTCTGGATGTAGGTGAACTACAACTCCTCAACTCAAGGTCAATGCCCACCCAACCCTTCCAGTATTTTCTTTTGATCGTGTGAGTTCTGTGTGCCAAGACTGGTTCAATTTCATCGTTGGTGGAGTTCAGAATGCAATTTGATTGTAGGTGAACTATAAATCCCAGCAACTACAACTCCCAAATGACAAAATTAATCCCCTCCAACGTATCGGGTATTTGTGCCAAATTTGGTCCAGTGAATGAAAATACATCCTGCCTATCAGATATTGACATTATGATTCATAACAAGAGTAAAATGACAATTACGAAGCAGCAACTAAAATAATGTTATGGTTGCGTGTCACCACAACACGAGAAACGGTATTAAGGTGTTGCGGCATTAGGAAGGTTGAGAAACACTGTACTACACATTAGTAAAGATGCAACTAACCAATAACTAAACTATTGTCCCCAAAAATTTTCCTTTTCTTTGCCTTTTCCTCAATTCAAAAAACTCCCCTAGTAAATGTTTAATAAAAAATATTTGGAAAAATAATAAATAACAATACAGGTGTGATGGAGAGACAGGTATCTTATCACCTGCTTCTTGAAACTGAGCAGTTAGGAAGGATGAGAAATACCTCTAACTCAGGCCTGGGCAAACTTCGGCCCTCCAGGTGTTTTGGACTACAACTCCACAATTCCTAACAGCCGGCAGGCTGTTAGGAATTGTGGAGTTGTAGTCCAAAACACCTGGAGGGCCGAAGTTTGCCCAGGCCTGCTCTAACTTGACCAAAGCCAGAAAGCAGAAAGCTGCCTCAAAAATCCAAAAAGGTATAAGAAAGCGGAAACCGAAAATGAAACCAGCATGGGAATTTGGGTGAATTAGAAAAGTGATGAATGGAAACATGTCCTGCCACATAAATAAGGGAAGGAGCCTCTTCCTTCATTGCCTGAAATCATGACTCCCAAAGTGCAAGTTGGGGCTGCAGGGCTGCTGGGCCTGGTGCTCCTGCTCCCTGCGCTCACCACCGCTCTGGGCTGCAGCTCTCTCAAACTTGAACAGCAAAGACTGAATTCGGAGAGCTTGAAGATGCTGAAAGTGGCCGGCGGAAAGTTTCCCGAAGCGTGTCTGGAGAATATGACCAGCTTCAATTTGCCGACAAAGACCCTGAAAGGACATCATTATCCGGAATTTGCCACAAAAGCAATCCGTGAAATGCTTCAGGGGTACTTCAGCATCTTAACCAGCAATCTTGTGAAAAGTGACTGGCAACCCACAATCGCAAATGGGTGAGTTCCTGATCTTACTAACTTACTTAGGCGATCCCTCATGTCCGAGTAAGATTGTCCTCCAAGTTCGGTGTACTGGCGGTGGGTACGTAAGTCAGTGTTTTCCAACCTTTTTTGAGCCGCGGCACATTTTTTACATTTACAAAATCCTGGGGCACACCACCAACCAAAATGACACAAAATGACACTCTAACACAGTAATACATATAGTTAATATGTTTTTAAATGTATTTATACACTCAATGTGAAACCTGGGCCTGTTTCGATGAACACAACATAGATATCCTGGCAGGAATGGCAGAAAGACACAAACTTCCCACACAGAACTCCCATTTACTAGCCGTCCCCTGCCCAGACTGTGTAGATGTATTTTGTGTGTGTTTATTTGTGTATATGTATGTGTATGCACATATATATGTAATTTTTTTTGTTTTATGGCTTGCGAAGGAATTGGGACTTGGAGTTTTCTACATTTTGTTTTGGCTTCTTAAAGTGGACTGGTTCACAACAGTGTGTGTGTCATTTTGCGCATGGGTTGTAATGTATTTTTTGTTTGTTTTGGCTTTTAAAGTCTCTTCTGCTGTGTTTTTCAGTGTTTTCATGAGTGATGGTCACTCATTGGCCTGATAGGCGTATTGTGTCCAAATTTGGTGTCAATTCGTCCAGTAGTTTTTGAGTTATGTTAATCCTACAAACGAACATTACATTTTTATTTATATATATTAACAACAATGTTAAATTTTATGAACTGGGACTCCGGAAGGCAAGGGGTTGGGAGGTTGATGAGTAAGAACGAAAAGTTATAGAATGTTCGGTGTCCCCCGTCCCGTCCCCGTCCCCCCGCGTCTTCCACATTCTGACACGGTACCACTTTTGATTAATATATTGATAATGTTGCCCTCACAGGTTACTCAACATGCTGCATGCGCAAATCGAACGCATCCAGAGGTGCCTCGCAAAAAAGAAAGCGACGCTGGGAAGGCGCGCAGAGGAGTGGAAAACCAAGCTGAAGCTAAAGAAATACTTCCAGAGGATCTGGGTTTTCCTCAAAGAGAATGGACAGAGCTCTTGCGCCTGGGATATTCTGAAGCTGGAGCTGCGGCTGGGCTTCACCCACATTGATATTCTGACACAGCGGATGGACATTTGAGAACACCCTAATCAGGTAGGCCATGCTTGCACTTCACCCACTCCCCGAGCCCTAGTCCACTTCGTCGTACCAGCCCAGACCTCTCATAGATGTCACGGTCCACTTTGGAATCTTGACCATTGAAAGCTGAGCTGCCCGATGGAATTATTACTGAACTGGCTTTATAATTTTAAATATGTACGATTGTTATATAGTATTATGTTTATACTTTTTTTTAATGACTTTTTGTATGTTTTTATGTCGGTAATTGCAATGCTTTACCATGTTGGAAACTGCCCTGAGTCTTCCCGGGGAGATAGGGCTGTATACAAATAAAGGTTTATTATTTACTAGCCGTCCCCTGCCACACGTTGCTGTGGCCCAGAATGTGTAGATGTGTTTCGTGTGTGTGTGTGTATTTGTGTATATGTGTGTGTATGCACATATATATGTAATGTATATTTTTTGTTTTATGGGTTTTTCAGTCTCTTCTGCTGTGTTTTTCAGTGTTTTCATGAGTGATGGTCACTCTTTGGCCTGATAGGCGTATTGTGTCCAAATTTGGTGTCAATTCGTCCAGTAGTTTTTGAGTTATGTTAATCCCACAAACGAACATTATATTTTTATTTACATAGATTAACAACAATGTTATATTTTATGAACTGGGATTCCGGAAGCCGAGGGGTTGGGAGGATGATGAGTAAGAACGAAAAGTTATAGAATGATCGGTGTCCGTCCCGTCCCCCTGTCCCGTCCCCCCGCGTCTTCCACATTCTGACACGCTACCACTTTGACTATACATTAATATATTGATAATGTTGCCCTCACAGGTTTCTCAACATGTTGCATGCGCAAATCGAACGCATCCAGAGGTGCCTCGCAAAAATGAAAGCAACGCTGGGAAGGCGCACAGAGGAGTGGAAAACCAAGCTGAAGCCAAAGAAATGCTTCCAGAGGATCTGGGTTTTCCTCAAAAAGAATGGACAGAGCTCTTGCGCCTGGGATATTCTGAACTGGAGCTGCGGTTGGGCTTCACCCACATTGACATTCTGACACAGCGGATGGACATTTGAGAACGCCCTAATTTCAATTTATATGGGTTGGGGCGCATGTGTGTGTGTGTGTATGTTTATTTATTTATTTATATGAATTATTTTTTGAGGAATTATTTATTAAAAGTGTTATATTTTTTATATACAATGAAGTGCTTATTTATTTATATGAATTATTTTTGAGGAATTATTTATTAAAAGTGTTATTTTTATACCATGAAATGCTCAAAGGATATATTTTTATATGTTATTTACATGGACTGTTTTTAATGCCCCTGGAAACTCATTGGATGACCTTGGGCAAGTCACACTACACTCTCTTGACTTCAGAAGAAGGCAACAGTGATTCCTATGTGTGACAGTGTCACAGTTTTGTATACGAGTCTCATGTACAAAATTGTATTAAAAATACTTGAAATACCAAAAATAAAAAAAAACCTAATTGGCATACTGCATGACGTGTTTTATTTTTTTCTCTATTCTAGTGCTATTCTGTAATTTATGTTCTGGTCCAAGCTGAGAAATCAAACTTCCCAAGAGACATCTGATTTGGTCATAACAAAACACACCTTCCTATCCTCTCTATGCAGAAAATGCTTTCTTTAGCGAGTCTGAAATGCTGGAGCCAGGCTGCTGACTGGGCTGATTACTAAATAGAGAGATTCCTTGTAATCAGCCCAGTCAGCAGCTGGGCTGATTATATATCACTTGCAATAGTTTCACTGGCTTTATATATATATATATATATATATAGAGATAGAGAGAGAGAGAGAGAGAGAGAGAGAGAGAGAGAGAGAGAGTATATGTCGTCCTTAGGCTGAAGTAAACAAAAGGACCAATGAACGGAATCACACCAAATTTGGCAACATAACATCTCACGATGAAAAGTGTGACCAACAATAATAAAAAAACAAACAAAACTAAACATAACTTACAAATCCTAAAAGAGAAGAGGCCACTGCACATGCGTACAGGGACCGGGCGCACACACAAGAGAGCTCCTATAGGAGGGGTGCCCACACTTTTTCAGCATGCGAGCTACTTATAAAAAAACCAAGACAGAAAGATCTACCGAGAGAGAAACAGGGCGGAGCTGGGGATGGGGGGGGGGCTTGGTGCGGACTAGCTCCACCCCTCCCTCTTTGGCTTCAGCGCTTCCACAGAGGAGGCTAGAGGAGGTAATGCCAAGCCAGTAGTAGCTATGCCACCACTGGCTTGGCATTACCCTCCTCTATCTTGCAGAAGCTGTGGAGCGCTGAAGCTGGGGGAGGCGGGGCTTTGCATGGCCTGGCTCTGCCCCTCCCCCTCTGGTTTCAGCGCTTCCGCAGCGTCTGGAGGCAAGGGGGGGGGGTAATGCCAAGCCAGTGGTGGCATAGATAGCCACTACTGGCTTGGCATTACCCTCCACTAGCCTGCAGAAGTTGAAGCGCTGAAGCCGGGAGGGGGCAGGGTTTTGCGGCCTGGCTCCGCCCCCTACCCCCTCTGGCTTCGGCACTTCCACAGAGGAGGCTAGAGGAGGGTAATGCCAAGCCAGTAGTGGCTATCTATGCCACCACTGGCGTGGTATTACCCTCCTCTAGCCTGCAAAAGTAGTGGAAGCGCTGAAGCCAGAGGGGGGAGGCGAGCCAGGCCACGCATCCGCCCCCCCCCCCGCAGCTTCCACAGCTTCTGCAGGCTAGGGAGGGTAATGCCAAGCCAGTGGTAGCATAGATAGCCACTACTGGCTTGGCATACTCTCCTCTAGCCTAGAGCAGCTGTGGTCGCACTGAAGCCAGGAGGAGGGGGGGGCTTGGCGTGGCATGGCTCCACCCCCTCAGAAGCACCCCATCCAGCTGGGATCGACCTCCTTCAGTCCCGGGATTGATCAGTCGATCGCGATCTACGTAATGAGCACCCCTGTCCTATAGCGTCTCATGGCATAGCCTGTGCTGTCAATGGCTTCTAAGCCGCCTGGACCCACCCTCGGCTCCTCACGGTCGTCATGGCGACTGTGCTTGGGCAAGGCCTGCCCCGCCTTTCCCAGGCACGCTTGCAGGCAGAGGGGCTCCTCCTTCTCTTCTTTCCTGGCTCAAGGGAGCCAAAAGGCAATGCTTCTGGAGGGAGACCAAACTGACCGCCACTCCCCCTGCTGAGTTCAGACTGCACTTTGATTACAGGTTATTATCATTATTAAGAAGAGGCTGAATGGCCATCTGTCAGGACTGCTTTGATTGTGCTTTTCCCATATGGCAGAATGGGCTGGACTGGATGACCCTTGAAGGTCTTTTCCTAACCTAGGATTCTCCTCCTCCTCCTCCTTCTTAGCAGAGGCTGAAAAGCCATCTGTCAGGAGTGCTTGGATTGGGCTTTACTGTTGTGGCAGAAGGGGCTGGACCGGATGGCCCTTGGAAGTCTCCTCTCTAGGATTCTATTATTATTATTAAGCAGAGACTGGGTGGTCATTTCATGGGAGGGCTTATTTGTGTTCCATTATGGCAGAAAGATGGTGGACTGAGTGACCTTCGGGGATCCCTCACAACTCTAGGGATGCTTTCCCAGCATGAGGGCAGAAGAAGCAGGTTGGACTGCATGGCCTTCAGAGGTCTCTTCCAACTCTAGTAATAGGAACTCTAGGTTCCTATTACTATTAAATCACTGTCAAGTCCTCCCAAACCCTTCCAGTATTTTCTGTTGCTTTTGAGGGTTCTATGTGCCAAGTTTGGTCCAGATCTGTCATTTGTAGGGGTCTCAATAGTCTCTGGAAGTCAGAGCTGAATTAGTTGCAGGTACTGCAAATCGCATCATCCATTGTCCATACTCTTCCAAACCTATTATCATGTTGAGTAACGCCAACCAGCCAAAACTATGCAACGGCACACACATTGCAGTCAAAACATTAATGGAACAATGTCATTGAAGCAACAATCCTAACAGGACCATTCAAAGAAGAAAACGTCCTCATCCCACGTATTCTAATGATTCCTACAGATATCACATTACAATTCAGTAGACTTCAACCCCCTATTTGACTGGCTTTTGCGATCACAATCAACAAAGCACAAGGACAATACTTAGAATTGTGTTCCCTCTTCCACAGTAGGAAACCCACACTATTTTTAAATCAACACTAACAAAGGAACTACAAGAAAAATAGTTTACTCACAAGCTTTAAGAAATACAATATATTAAAAACGAGCACTTACTCATTATTTACTTTTGCACACCTCCAGACTTTGCCACAGTAACGCGTGGCTGGGTACAGCTAGTTATATATAAAGCCCTAAATCATTTGGATCACAAGTACGGTGGGCCCTCGAAATTTGCTTTTAGGATTCCGCCCTAGATACCAAAATCTGTGGATGTTCAACTTCCATCATATACAATGACACAGTAAAATGTTGCTCCCTATATAAAATGGCAAAAGCAAAATTTGGGGGAAATGTCTGGGTTGTTGTAGGTTTTTTGGGCTATATGGCCATGTTCTAAAAGCATTCTCTCCTGACGTTTCAACTGCATCTGCGGCAAGCACCCTCAGAGGTGGATTATTTGGGGGCAATATTTTCAAGCTGCTGATGGTTGAATCCATGAGTGCACAGGGTCAATTGTGTATCTGTAAAACAGTATCTCCTCATATGCAGAGATCCTTAGGGGCAGCCTTGGTCCCAACACTTTCAGAGACACATATGCTGAGAACATGAGACAGAGCTTTCTCCTGGACTGCCACGTTGTCCTGCTTTCTGCTGCTCTGGAGACTAGGACACAGGGCAATGCATCCAAACTGCAGGAACAGAAATTTCTCATAACCACTGAGGATGCTTGCAACAGATGTAGGCGAAACATCAGGAGAGAATGCTTCTAGAACAGGACTGTCCAACTTCTACCGGCCCAGGGGCCTGAATTCCGGTCACTGATGACCTGGGGAGTCGTAGGGTCTGCCCCTGGCTCCGCCCCTGGCTCCACCCCTGGCTCCGCCCTCGGCTCCGCCCTCTCCCCGGCGCCCTCTCCCCTTATTTTTATTTTATATTAAATATATTTAATTTCATCCTCCCCTCTCCCCTTATTTTAATGTATCCCATCTCCCCTTATTTCATCTTTAAATATATTTAATTTTATATTTAATACATGAGGGGAGATGGGGGGAGGGAATGAGGAGCCCCCTGCTTCGGCCTACCTTTTCCAAACGCGCAGGATCCAGGAGTACCCGGATGACGAGAGAGGCGACGACCGACTGAGTCGAAGAAGGTCCTAATCGCGTCTGTGGGCCTCAGCGATCCAGTAGTAGAGTAGCCGAAGAGTATTGCGAGAATACACAATCCACACGGGATTTCGCTGTCAACGCCGGCGTGATCTCGCGTTGACAGCGAAATCCCGTGTGGATTGCGTATTCTCGCGATACTTGCTCCGTACCCAGAAGTAGGTATTTTTTTTAATTTTTATTTTTTATTTTATTTTTCAATTTTTATTTTTTATTAAAAAGCTTAGGGGGCCGTAGGGAAGGGGCTGGGGGGCCGTATATGGGCCCCGGCCCACCAGTTGGACAGCCCTGTATTCTAGAACATGGCCATACAGCCCGAAAAACCTACAACAAACCAACAGAAATTCCACCTGAACTTTAAGAAGAATTTCCTGTATGACATATATATGGAATATATTGCCCCTGACTGTGGTAGAATCATAGTCTTTGGAAGTTTTTAAACAAGAGACTGCATTGCCCTCTGTCTGGAGTGCTTTGATTGTATGTTTCTGCACAGAATAGGGTTGGACTGGATGGCTCTTGAGGTGTCTTCCAACTCCATGATGGTACAGTTAGGCTAATCACCTCTCTGCTCTTCTTTTGCTGGAAGGCAGACCTTTCCATGACAAAGAGATTGCACTAGTGAAATGTGGGACGTCCTTGATGAAATAAATGTGTTATCACAGCTTTGGGCATCGAAGTGCGAGGGTTGAATGAAAAGTAATGCCTCCACCTTCGTTACTTGGGTTCGGATGGGAATAATTTAATAAATCAAATGTAGAAATAATCCTTAAAATGTGCTCTTTAACTACCACTCTTCACTTTTCCACATAATCACCAGACAATTAGATACATTTCTGCCAACGATGAACATGTTTTCTGAAGCCGTCATGGAAGAAATCGGCACTCTGTTTCCGCAACCAGCGTCTCACAGTTCTCCCAACGTCTTCATCAGAAGCATCATGATGTCCTCACAGATCTTCTTTCATTATCAGAAACAGACGGAAGTCAGGCGGTGCTAAATCTGGACTGAATGGAGGATGCCGTACGGTGGGGAATCCAATCTCTGAAGTTCTGCTGTGTACCCATCGTGCACAGATCTTCCGATAGCCAAGCAAAGCAATCATGTGACCCACGCGTTCTTGTGAAATGCCGATTATGCTTGAAATTTCTGAGTGATACAACAATCGTCCTGAATCAATCTGTCAATCTTTTGCTTGTGAAACTTGGTGGTTGCTGTCACAGGATGTCCAATTCTTCATTTGTCACACAAGTCAGATGTTCCACCTCAACATCTTTAAACTTATTCGCCCAAGGACGCACAGTACTCACATCAACACAATCCCCATAAACAGCTTGCATTCTCTGATGAATCTCCTTTGGGGTGACACCTTCTACTGTCAAGAATTCAATGACTACACGTTGCATTGACCGACTGCTTGCGCAGGGTTCCATGCTTCGCACTTTAACAACACAACCATTCAATGCTAAGGCTTCCTGCCAAAATGGAACTGTAGAGGATAGTCTACTGAACAAGCTATTACCTGCCGCATACAAGTACTGCCATCTGTTGAGGAGTTACGAAGGTGAAGGCATTACTTTTCATTCAACCCTTGTATATGTAACATCTTCCAAAGAACACTCATGTGCCCCATGACAGCCTGAAGAATATTAGGAAACACTACTTACCATAGGCAGCCTAGACTGGAGCATCTGGAGATCATCATAACCATAAATCTGCTTGAAGACAAAGAAGAGGGGAGGGAAAACAAACATTAAGGCACTTCTCTGTTTTGATCATTTAGCTGTACATGTTCTTCAGCAGTGACCCAGGTCCATGAATAAAGTGTTGACACCACCAGGCATCTGAAGAATGGCTAGTGTTCATCAAGATGATTATCATCATTATTCTGTTTATGTTTATGTATACCTCGCTCCCCCAAAGGAGACTCACCTTGGAGTTTCCTGGGGGTGCATTTTTGGAGAAAGCAATGGGCAGCTCTCTCTTGCACCATTTCCCTACATTGTGATGTATGACTACAGCCTTGTCTTTTTAACCAGGGTCATATAAGACACAAAACAACAACACTACATTCCTGCAGTGGGTGGGCACAGGGATACAACACAGGACTGTTTTAAGGCCTGTAAGACGTATTTATGGCAGGAGGTGGCTTCTTAGTTCACACCTCCCCTTGCAAGAAACTAAAAAATGCAGCACAGTGAGAACTGAGGAAAAAATTACGACTTGATTCTTTCTATTTCATTTCAGTTCACAGGCCCTTTTTTAGGCTGAAAAAGCCCCCTTCGGCTTATACTTGAGTCAGTCATTTTTTATTTTACTCTGTTGTTGTTATTATTATTACGTATTATTATTACATTTAGTATTGTACTCTATTATTATTGGCAGGATACATAAGCACATTTACATTTAAGGTTAGAATAATGGTTTCATCAGAAATTGGACAGTCTTATCTTAAATTAGTTTTTTCTTCGTGGGCTCTGTGAATGCACACTTATGAAGCCTGCGCGCCAAAAGCAGGCTCAACGGAAACTTCCCCAGTTTGAATTTTTCAAATTTTGGTGGTAACTCTGCCCAGCCCTCCCGGAGGGCATATGTGTGTGCGCCTCCCACATTCCTTTGTTTTCTGCCACATGGCTAACATCAGAACTTCTCCAACTTTTTGCTGAACATAGCATGTCCACAACGAGTTTCAAGCACTGTGTTGCTTGCTCAAAAAAGATCCTGGACTGCAACGGCCACTCAAAGTGTCTTCGGTGCCTCGGGGAGGGATACGTTGTTCCGACCTGTGTGCATTGCCAGGCCTTCACTGTCCAGTCAAGGAAGAGCAGGGCTCAACGCCTTCGGGCCATCTTGTTGAAGAAGACCTTGCTCCTGCGTCGATGGCAACGGCTGTTCCATCGACATCTTTGGCTGTGAAATCCGCGGCGGCTGCCCCGGTTCCCTCGACGTCGACATCTCTCCCGGCCGGGAAGAAGCATCCGTCGAAGGCGAAGTCTAAGTCTACGACGTCCAAGGCTTCGACATCCAAAAAGTCGGCATGCATGGTAACTACAGAGACCGTGCAGCTGACACGCTCCCGACAGCTGTCGGTGAGTTCGATGACGTCTGGCCTATCCCAGAGGTCGGCCATCTCCATGATTCCCTCCACCAAGGCCATGAGAATCGCCTTCCGGAAGTCGAGCGAGGAGGCCCGTAGAGCGGAGGCACAGCAGACCGTGCCGGTGACTCCGGGGAAGTCTTTCCAGGCCGCCGCCTCAAGACCACCATCTCTGAAGAGACGAAGGTTGGCGTCTTCCTCAGCATCAACATCGTCGAGAGCTCCTACCTCAGGCGCCTCATCGAGAACCACATCTCCTGTGTGTACTCTCGCTGTGGAGAGTACCGCAATGACGGTGAGGGAGAGACCCCAGGACACACCAGATTGGTTACCGCCAAAACTTGAAAAATTCAAACTTGGGAAGTTTCCGTTGAGCCTGCTTTTGGCACGCAGGCTTCATAAGTGTGGATTCACAGAGCTTCACTCGAAGAAAGATGGTCACAGGTATGTAACCTACCATTTATGTAAGTATTCAAAAACATTCAACCTCCAGATGCCTCAATTAATGTAATTTTATTGGTATCTATTTTTATTCTGTAATATACCAGCAGCAGCTGCATGTCCCTCCCTCGGCTTATACTCGAGTCAATACAGTTTCTTGTGGTAAAATTAGGTGCCTTGGCTTATATTCGGGTCGGCTTATACTCAAGTATTTATTTTTTGAGTAAACCTAAGTGAAATATATATAATATTTCTTTGATTCTAAAATGCACTCCCATACCCCCAATACAAATGTCTCTAATAAACAGGGTCCAGTTTAGAATCGAAGGTACTTTTTACATAAAACTTTTTTCTTGTTAATGGAATTTAAATCAGTGTGTCTCACAATTAATGGTGTTGTAGTTCAGCCCTCGGCGTTACCTGAGAGTAGGGCTGCTGAAGACGCTGAGTCATCAGCATCTGAATGTAGTATGCAATTAGGAGGGACTGATAGTAATCTACCCCCTATAGCAAGGAGAAAGCGGAATGCAAGCAATTCCAGCTGTGAGGGATTGGAACAAAGGAAGAGAATTCGGCAGATACTTATGTCTCCCACTAGTTCTGAATCCTTTGAGGGTTTTCACAGAAATGGGGAAGAGGAGTCAGAAGAGAGTGATACTGAGTTAGACTGGACTTTGGTACAGGAAGTTAGGAATGTATGTAATGCAGACTCCAGTAGTGATACTTTTATGGGCTTGACAGTGACAAAGACTGGCCCTCTGAAACTTCTGGGAATGACTGGGAAACACTAAGTCTTGAAAGACGCTGGGGAACTTGGAGGGACTCTCAAAGGGTGTCAGCTGCAGAGAGGGAAGCAGCTGCATCGCCTGATCCAGGGGAGTGTTCTTCGGGCGAGTCTGATCTTTAGGACTATAAATTGTGGGCTTGGGAAATGACTCCTTGCAGCGGGCAAGGAGTTGTGTCTGGTATCCTGTTATCTTGGCATCCAGTTTACTCGTGAGTTAAGGTTTTTACTCTGCCACCTTTTTGGGCTGAGATGCTGCTGCTGTTGCTGCAGTTGAGAAAGGTGGGGGTATTGGGTTTCAATGTTCTGTTTTCTGTCCAGCTATAGCCATGTGTCCCTAGTGGCAGGGTTTGAACTCTGCTGGACCTTCTGTGAGTTTCAAGCTGCAAGACTGGTATTGTATTACAACAGAGGGAGGTTGACAATGTGATTTATGGGGATTACGATGTGTGTTGTCCCTATACATTTAGCTCCTGTTAGACCTTGGACTGTCTTCTCGTTTCCTCTGTCATTCTCCTGCCCTTGACTCCAGACCGGTTAGACTACGCTTTTGGATAATCCCTCGAAGGACGTCACGGAGAACGTCCTGAGTTTGTTTTGGATTATCCTGGAGTGATTTGTTTTGGGCTTTCCCTGGGTTTTTGTGGGGTTTTGCCGGATAGGCTAGTCTTTTGTTAGTCCCATTCCCATTCCATGTATAATAAACCTTTTGTTACCCCCTTTTACATCTGGGCTTGGCTCTAATTGGCTTCTGCTTCACGACAGGTGTCTTAGATTCAAAGAAATAGTCAACTTTTTTACAATCATATTACATTACCTTGCCACCTCCTGCTCCTCTATATACTTTGCAAACAGAGATGATTACACCATGCAACAACACTTGGAAAAAAATCTGTTCCTGGTTTGAAAGTGGTTTTCCCCCCTTTTTAATTGTATGAGTTTTACTTTGAAATAGTTCTTATACTCCCAAAACTGCATTTTTCTGGCTGCCACAAACTTATGTTGAAACTATAACAAAATGTGCTGCAGGAAGACGCTCCTGCCAAAACAAAGCTTTTGCAGTTATGACGATGCGATGGAAAATTATTTTAATGATGAGACACTGGGAATTGCATTTTTTATTTTAATTGCTAATTGTAATTGTTTTTATCTGCTTATTGTATAATTGTTTTTAATTGTATATTATATTATGGGCATTGACCGCCTCGAGTCACCTTTGGGCTGAGAGGGGCGGTATAGATATGTAGTAAATAAATATAGCAAATAAATAAATAAATAAATTTGCAGGGTTGCTGTGAGTTTTCTGGGCTGTATGGCCATGTTCCAGAAACATTCCCTTCTGACATTTCGCCCACATCTATGGCAGGCATCCTCAGAGGTTGTGAGGTCTGTTGGAAACTAGGCAAGTGGGGTTTATATATCTGTGGAATAATGTCCAGGGTAGGAGAACGAGCTCTTGTCTGCTGGAGGGAAGTGTGAATGTTACAATTGGCCATCTTGATTAGCACTGAAAGGCTTTGCGTCTTCAAAGCCTGGATGCTTTCTGCCTGGGGGAATCCTTTGTTGGGAGGTGTTATCTGGCCCGGATTGTTCCTTGTCTGGAATTTCCGTTTTTAAATTACACTGCACTCATGTGCAGTTTAATAAACTTTCACCATGATTCTATGGTAGAACCAATTAGGAAATGACATTTATCAACCAGGAACAAAAATCATGTTACATAGTGTTATCTAATGCGTCTACCATAAAGATACAGTGGCATTTGGATAAACAAGATGTTATCATATTCTTCAAATGGTTAAGTTTGTGAAATGCTTTAACCAATGTCTTGTTTTGACTAATATATGTTTTAATCTCTATATTTATTTATTTAAAACATTTATATACCGCCCTTCTCACCCTGCAGGGGACTTAGGGTGGAGCACAACATATATACGGCAAACATTCAATGCCAGGACATAAAACCATAAATAATATATACAAACACTAGCCATCCCCTGCCACGGGTTGATGTGGCCCAGTCTGCGTATATGTGTTTTGTGTGTGTGTGTGTATATATATTGTATATATGGTTTTGCGCCTGCGTTGTAATGTATTTATTTATTTATTTGGCTTTTTAAGTCTCTTCCGTTATGTTTTTCAGTGTTTTTATGAGTGATGGTCACTCGTTGGCCTGATAAGTGCATTGTGTCCAAATTTGGTGTCAATTCATACAGTGATTTGTGAGTTATGTTAATCCCACAAATAAACATTGCATTTTTATTTATATAGATTAAAATCACTTATATCCACTTTAAAATCAGTTGCTTACAACAAACCATCTCAGGACACCATTTTGCCTACTGCACTGTCCCAAAGGCTTGATCCTACAGCCAGGCCTTCACCATCCTTCTGAAGGACAGGAGGGAGGGGGCTGATCTAATATTGCCAGGAAGGGAGTTCCATTACCAGGGGCAATCACTGAGAAGGCCCTGTCTCTTGTCCCCCACCAAGCGCGCCTTTGATGGTGGCAGGACTGAGAGCAGGGCCTCTCCAGAAGATATTAGTTTCCACAGTGGTTCATAAAGGGAGTTGCATTTGGACAGGTAAACTGAGCCAGGTCCGTTTAGGCCTTTATAGGCCAAAGCCAGCACTTTGAATTGTGCCCAGTAGCAAACAGGCAGCCAGTGGAGCTGACATAACATGGGAGTTGTGTGCTCCCTATATGCCATCCCAGTTATTAACCTGGCTGCCTCTCTTTGGACTATTTGAAGCTTCCGAACCGTCTTTAAAGACAACCCCATGTAGAGTACATTGCAGTAGTCTATCCCGGATATAACAAGAGCATGGACCGCCGTGGCCAAGTCAGACTTCCCAAGGTACAGGCGCAGCTGGCGCACAAGTTTTAATTGTGCAAAAGCCCCACTAACTACTGCTGCAACCTGGGGTTCCAGGCTCAGCGATGAGTCCAGGAGGACTCCCAAGGTGTGAACCTGCGCTTTCAAGGGGAGTTTGACTGTAACCCTATACCAGGGGTCGAGAATCTATGGCTCGCGAGCCAAGTGGCTCGTTTGACTATTACATCTGGCTCGCACCGAGGGCCATGGGAACGCCGCGTGGCGGCCCATGCCAGGCCATAGCCAGCGACAAGGTGGGGGGCCCCCTACCCTCCCTTTCCCCTCCTCCTCCTCTCTTCCTTCCTCCTCTTCCTCCTCTCAGCCAGAAACACAGGAAGATCCGCTGGTGGTGCAAGAGCCAGCGCAATAGCGCACGCAGGAGGAGGGAGAGGGAGGGGGAGGAGAAAAAGGAGAAGGCTGCTTTCGTGAGAACTCTCTCGTGAGAACTCCCACCAGAGGGGAAGGGAGGGGCCAAGAGGAGGATTGTGAAGGAGGAGGAGGGGTTTCTTTATCTCCCTTCCTCTCGGAAGGAAAGTGGGAGGACGGAGTGGGCCGCAAGACACCTGGCGAGCCTGCTGGACCTGAGGCAAGCAGCTGAGAAGGGGAAGCTACTGGCAAACACGACAGGCGCGTAGAGTTACGAGGACGGGCCAAGAAAGCCGTGGGAAAACCGCGTGGAGGGCCCTAACGGGCTGAGGGCCATTGGCGAGGGGGGACAAGGTCCTTGCGAGCCCTCCCTGCACAGGAAGAAAGGCGGCCTGGGAACAAAGGCCACAACAAGGCCGCAGGCACGGAGCAGAGGAAGGCAGGTAGACATGGAAGGGGGAACTCCCTTCCATGGGAGCACGCAGGGCGGCAAGCCCAGCGCCCTTCCCGTTGCTCATCTTGCTGCTGTAACTCCTCCTCCACAAACCGAAGCACACCAGAAGTCGCATTAAGTTGAGAAGGATGGGATAAAATGCAGTAAATAAATAAATAAAATCTATTATATGGCTCTCACTGAAAAAAATTTCCAAATATTTTGCTTTTCATGGCTCTCTGAACCAAAAAGGTTCCCGACCCCTGCCCTATACCCTCCTCGGCCTTGCGACTGACTACCTATATGCCACCTTGAGTCCCCTTTTTGGAGGAAAGATGGGACAAGAATGAATGCTCCGTAAAACAAGGACCGTGCTTACTGGGTAGGCCGGTAGAAGTCCTCCAGGTCCCACAATGTACTGGTTATGTAACAAGGGCGGCACACCTTGGGGCAGGTTGGGGGGCGCTTTGCCTGTGGAGACAGTTAAAAGAAACATCTTTGAAAAACAAGCTGGTACCAAAACAAAGTAAATGGAGGAGGGCAGGAAAGCATTTTAGAAAAAAAGACACAGCAGCCACAACATCTGAAATACGCTCTGTTCACCTTCCAAGTCATGACCAAAAAAAAAAGGAGACTGGGATTAAAATGAACCAAATCCAGTGTGGTACTTCGGTTTCCACTTCATATTTCTGGCTGCACAATTCTCTCTTTCTCTCTCTCTGTTTTTCTTTCTCGTCTTCTGCTAAACTCTTCTTGTGGCCCAAGAATGCCTCTCGACCTTTGTGTATTAATCACCGCATTAAAAGGTCTCTTTGCAAAATGTGTGTTATCTTCAGAAGTGCAGCAAACCCATCTTTTCTGCGACAAATTTCTTCCATGTTAACTGCTCCCCATTCCCATCTTCTTCTCTCTTGCTTTATCATTCATGCCATTCTTGTCTTCCTAGATCCCTTTTAAATATATATATACCTCCCTCAGGAGAAATTATCATTAAGACTGTGTTGTCAAAGGCTTTCATGGCCAGAATCACTGGTTTGCTATGAGTTTTCTGGGCTGTATGGCCATGTTCCAGGAGCATTCTCTCCTGGCATTTCGCCCACAACCTCTATGACAGGGCTGCCCAGGAGGTCGATCCCAACCGGATGGGGCGCTTCTCAGAAAGGGGGGAGCCACGCCAAGTCCCGCCCCTCCCTCGGCTTCGGCACTCCCAGCAGCTTCTCCAGGCTTGAGGATGGCAATGCCAAGCCAGTGGTGGCATAGCTAGCACAAGGCTGGCTTGGCATTGCCATCCTCACGCCTGGAGAAGCAGGTGGGAGCTCCAAAGCCAGTGGGGAGGGGCTTGACGCGGCCTGGCTCCGCCCCCCTCTGGCTCTACCAGCAGCTTCTCCAGGCTTGAGGAGGGCAGGGCCAAGCCAGCCTTGTGCTAGCTATGTCACCACTGGCTTGGCATTGCCATCCTCAAGCCTGGAGAAGCTGCTGGGAGCTCCAAAGCCAGTGGGGAGGGGGCGGGACTTGGCACGGCCTGGCACCACCCTCCCTGGCTTCTGCTCTACCAGCAGCTTCTCCAGGCTTTAGGATGGCAGTGCCAAGCCAGCCTTGTGCTAGCTATGCCACCACTGGCTTGGCATTGCCATCCTCAAGCCTGGAGAAGCTGCTGGGATCTCCAAAGCCAGAGGGGCAGGGGCGGGGCTTGGCACTGCCATCCTTAAGCCTGGAGAAGCTGCTGGTAGAGCTGAAGCCAGAGGGGGCGGGGGCCAGGCTGCACCAATCCCCGCCCCCTCCCCTCTCCAGCCGTGAGGAGGTAGGTAGATCTTTCTGACTTGGTTTTATTATAAGTAGCTCGCATGCTGAAAAAGTGTGAGCACCCCTGCTCTATGACAAGAATCAATCAGGGCCAGCTAACACCTCCCAACAAAGGATTTCCCCAGGCAGCAACCAGACAGCCTTTTCATGTATACATGGGCAATTGTTCAGTTCATGATCATAGTCTGACTCTGTCGATACCATATTTTGCTACATAGAATTGGAAAAGTTCAGTCCAGTCCTACCTTAAAGGTACTGTATATATTCTATTTATTTCATACCACCTTTCTCCTGATATATTGATATTCAAATAACATCTTTTCTGCAGAGGATTTCATGGCTGGAATCCCGGGTTGCTGAGTTTTCTGAGCTGCAAGGCCATGTTCCAGAAGCACTCTCTCCTGACATTTTACCCACATTTATGGCAGGCATCCTCAGAGGTTGTGAGGTGTGTTAGAAACTTGGCAAGCGGGGTTTATTTATCTGTGGCATGTCCAGGGTGGGAGAAAGAACTCTTGACTGCTTCAAGCAAGTGTGACTGTTGCAATTGGCCACCTTGATGAGCACTGAATGACCCTGCAGCTTCAAAGCCTGACTGATTCCTGCCTGGGGGAGATCCTTTCTTGGGAGGTGTTAGCTGTTCCTGATTATTTCATGCCTTCATTCCTCAGCGTGTTTCCTGGAGATCTTTTTTATGGCCTCGTAAATCAGTTAAATTAAGCCTCTCTACTAAGTGGTACCTTAATTTCCTACCTGACAGATGCAACTGTCTTTCGGGTTCCAAAGGTCGACAACAGGCTACACAATAGCTCGAGAGCCCACCTCGACCCGGGCAGGCCTCGAACTCATGACCTTCTGGTCAGTAGAGATCTTATGCAGTGACACCCAGCCAGCTGCGCCACATTCCCGGTGATTATTATTATTATTCTTTCTCCCACCCTGGACCTTCCACCGATATATAAACCTCCCTTTGTCCAGTTTCCATTATACCGCACAACCTCTGAGAAAGCCTATCGTAGATGTGAGTGAAATGTCAGGAGAGAATGCTTCTAGGACATGGCCATGCAGCCCGGAAAACTCACAGCCACCCAATATTATCTTTGTTGATGGTTATTCCTAAAACACAGCTTAAATACCACAATGGCAGGGGTGCTCACACTTTTTCAGCATGCGAGCTACTCTTAAGCAACCAGGTCCAAAAGATCTACCTGCCCCCGCCGCCACGCGCTCCTGCCACCGCGCGTGCTCCTGCTGCTGTTTTCTGCCCACGCAGCGCTTCTTCCGCCTGTGGGGCATTGCAGGAAGGAGAAAGCACGAGGCGGGGCATCCAGAGGGAGCGCTCTGCCCTGCCTATCTCGCCGGCAGCAGAGGCTGCACAACTGCTTCTGGACGAGAGAGAGGCATCACGCTCCCTCCAGAGGCTCCGCCTTGTGCTTCCTTCTTCCTGCAATGCCCCGCAGGCAAAAGAAGCACCGTGAGAGCAGAAGCCAGCAGCAGGAGTGCGCGCAGGGTGTGCGTGCGCATGGCAGGAGCGCCCCATCCGGCTGGTGAGGCCCGAAGATCACCTGGAAGAGGGCCGAAGATCTACTAGTAGCTTGCGAGCTACCTAATGAGCACCCCTGCACAATGGCATCAGATCCAAACAGATTTTGAAAACTTGGTCAGGCTAGATTAGTAATTGACTGAGGGAATCAACAAGGAATACCAGGTGACGTAAGTTGTGTTGCAAAGCAAGGCTGTGTGATACACCGCTTTTGGAGTTTTCCTTGCCAAAATTTTAAAAAACTACGCAATCCATGATGTCACTGCAGTGCAAATCAACAACAACACAACTAACTCGGTCCCTGCATCAGAACTCAGCCAGGGAGACCAAAAACCCGAACTGCAAGAATGCCTCCACACTGTAGAATTAATGCAGTTCGACACCACTATAAATGCCCAGAGTGAAATTGTGGGATTTGCCATTTCGTCGACTCCAACAATGGTTTTGGAGCTACAACTCTCAAAGCATGGCAGTTAAGGTGCATTTATCCTACAGTGTAGATCAGGCATGGGCAAACTTGGGCCCTCCCTCCAGGTGTTTTGGACTTCAACTCCCACCATTCCTTACAGCCTCAGGCCCTTTCCTTTTCCCCCTCAGCCGCTTAAGCAGGCCTAAGTTTGCTCATGCCTGATGTAGAGGCAACCTTACCTTAATAATAATAATAATGTATTTATACCCCGCCAACATCTCCCCAAGGGGACTCGGGGCGGCTTACATGAGGCCAAGCCCACAACACACAATAGTAACATTCACATCAGTAAAATAACCAAACAGCAAACAATACAATTAATATCAATCACATATAAGCAAAAACACACAGAAGTTAAAAACCTTATGGCCGGGCCAAATGTAGTATATTAAAATATTTTTAAAAATAAACACTGGGCGCGAATAGAGGTATCTGAACGTGAAGGTTTTAAGGATAGTGTGGGGAGATCAACCCAACGGATAATTAAAGTGCTTCTGGGGGCATTGTGCATAGAATTTGTCAGAGCAGGACATTATTTACTTTATTCCGGGAAGGAACAGCCACGTTTTCAGGCTCCTCCTAAAGACTGCCAATGAGGGAGCTTGTCTGATATCCCTGGGGAGTGAGTTCCAGAGTCGGGGGGCCACCACAGAGAAGGCCCTCTCCCTCGTCCCCACCAGTCGCGCCTGCGAAGAGGGCGGGAGCGAGAACAGGGCCTCTCCAGATGATCGGAGTAGAGATCGCGTGGGTTACTGCCCTTGGTCTGTATTTAATATGCCAGTGATGACATTTAAAGCTCAAAAAAACCATTCATAAATATTGATACCCAAATAAACATTGCCCTGATGTGCATCCTGCACACGAATTGAGCAGACCTATACTTCCCCTTTTCTAACCCACCAATTTGTGTGAGGACATGGGAAATTACCTTCTCTGCAATTGCTAAGGACTGGGATCTGCTGGAGGGGAGGACAAGGCAGCGGGGCTCTCTGTTGCGGTGCCCGGGTTAAGGAAATTCCTTGCCCCATAGACCAACACAGATGGCTACATTTGGTACCACGTTTAAAAATGCTTATTTTTTTAAAATTAAAGAATTTGAGACTCATATGTAGTTTGAATATGTAGATTTTAGCTGTTTAACTTTGCTTTAGTTTGTTAAGGTAGTTTTAACACTTTGTTCCTCTCACTTTTTAATGTGTTTCATAATTGCTTTGGTTGTGTACCCACCCAAAGAACTTTGAATTTAGGGCGGGATATAAATATCTGAATAACAAAATTACGGCAGTTATAATCTGCCATAATTTCATCCGTTCTGATCCCGTAAACAAAGATTTTTCAAGTTAACTAGACACATTATAGCAAAAAGGAAATTATATGCAGACCGTTCTCATTTCACTCCTCCAGGAAGGACAATTTCTGTGTTGTCAAAGGCTTTCATGGCCAGAATCACTGGGTTGCTGTGAGTTTTCTGGGCTGTATAGCCATGTTCTAGAGCAGGGCTGCACAGGAAGTTGATTGCGATCGACCAGTCGATCGCAGGACCGAAGGAGGTCGATCGCAGCTGGATGAGGCGCTTCTCAGAGAGGGCTGAGCCAGGCTGCACCAAGCCCCGCCCCCGGCTTCGGCACTCCCAGCAGCTGCTCCAGCCTTGAGGAGGACAGGGCCAAGCCAGCCTTGTGCTAGCTATGCCACCACTAGCTTGGCCCTGCCCTCTTCAAGGCTGGAGCAGGTACTGCTAGAGCTGAAGCCAGAGGGAGGGGAGCCAGGCTGCACCAAGCCCCGCCCCCGGCTTCGGCACTCCCAGCAGCTGCTCCAGCCTTGAAGATGGCAGTGCCAAGCCAGCCTTGTGCTAGCTATGTCACCACTGGCTTGGCACTGCCATCGTCAAGCCTGGAGAAGCTGCTGGGAGCTCCAAAGCCAGAGGGAGGGGGTGGGCTTGGCCTGGCCTGGCTCCGCCCCTCTGGCTTCCGCTCTACCAGCAGCTTCTCCAGGCTTGAGGATGGCAGTGCCAAGCCAGTGGTGGCATAGCTAGCACAAGGCTGGCTTGGCCCTGCTCTCCTCAAGGCTGGAGCAGCTGCCGAGAGTGCCGAAGCCAGAGGGGGGCGGAGCTAGACCGTGCCAAGCCCCGCCCCCACCCCTCCCTTCTCCAGCCTTGAGGAGGTAGGTAGATCTTTTCGACTTGGTTTTATTACAAGTAGCACCCATGCTGAAAAAGTGTGGGCACCCCTGTTCTAGAGGCCTTCTCTCCTGACGTTTCGCTCACATCTATGTCAGGCATCCTCAGAGGTTGTGAGGAAACTAGGCAAGGGAAGTTTGGAACATCCAGGGTGGGAGCACGAACTCTTGTCTGATGGAGGCAAGTATGAATGCTGCAATTGATCACCTTGATTAGCATTGCAAAGCCTTGCAGCTTCAAGGCCTAGCTGATTCCTGCCTGGGGGAATCCTTTAAAATCCTAATTTTAGAGTTCAATAGAAATTTCAACAGAAAGGAGGAAACCATGAAAATGAATAAAATCTCGTGACCAGTATTTTTTTAAACTCCCATAAATTAGGACAGTAAATAAAGAACAATATTCAAAACCAGGAGAATTCCAGACAGGAAACACTCAGGCCCAGCTAACACCTCCTAACAAGGAATTCACACTTTCCTCCAACAGACAAGAGTTCTTTCTCCCACCCTGGACATTCCACAGATGTATAAACCTCACCTGCTTAGCTTCCAATATACCTCACAACCTCTGAGGATGCCTGCCATAGATGTGGGCCAAACGTCAGGAGAGAGTGCTACTGGAACATGGCCAGACAGCCCAGAAAACTCACTGCAACCCAGGACAAAATTTGTTTTGAAAACAGAAAATTAAATATCAGGCAGAGGGCTTTTTTCCCATTGAATGTTCCCACACATTTAAAAAAAGGCAGGCAACTTTTATTTCACAGACCACTTTGCACAAAGCATGCTCCAAAGGCAACGTCTTCTAGAAAAACGCTCGGCACTTCTCAGCGCAGTGATAGCTGGACGAGAGGGGCCCCGCGCGCGGACCTGCCGACCGGAGTCCTCTCTGGCTACATCCATGCGATTGGTTAATATTGCGAACCTGAAGACACTAAAGGAGTGGCCCGTGAGGTGGGAGCCGCCGGCAGAGAGACACTGGCCGCGTTCAGGCCAAGGCTGTTGGTCGTGCTGGCCATGCTGCTGGTCATGGTGGAGACCGAAGAGGTGGCGGCCGCCAAAGTGGACGCCACGGAAAAGGTGGAGGAAGAAGGGAGCACAGTGGAGTTCTCAACACTGGTGTGCTGGAAAGGAAATCAAGGGGAAGAAAACAAGGAGGGGTCAAGGGCAGGTTTCAACAACAATGAAGGATAACCTCTGCACAGAAACAGTAGATCCCCAAAAACATTCCCATCTCCCTCTGATGTCTTAAAGCAGGGGTGCTCACACTTTTCCAACATGCGAGCTACTTGTGTATTATTCTAGTCAAAAAGATCACCTACCTTATGCGCGCGCACGCGGCTTCTGCACAGCGCACCTTTCGCGAGTGCACGCACGCACCTTCTTCTGCAGGCTCAGCCTTCCTCTCCGCCCGTCCCTCTCTCGCCTGGCTCCATGGCGGATCAGGGCGAGAGAGAGGTGGGAGGAGCGCCTTGCCTCCCCTGCAGGCCTCTCCATCGCCACCAGAGCCCCGCCCGGATTGGCGCGACGGGGCTCCGGCAGCGATGGAGAGGCCTACGGGGGGGAGGAGGCCTGCCGCGGCTCCCTTTCCAATCCGGGTGGCAGGGGGAGCCGCGCCAGGCCTCGCCTCCCCTGCAGGCCTCTCCATCGCCGCCAGAGCCCCGCTCCGCTAATCCGGGCGGAAGGCAGCAGCAGGAGTGCGCCTTCCGCCCGGGCGGCGCTTCTTCCGCCCACAAAGCATTGCGGGAAGGAGGGAGCGCGAGGCGGGGCCTTCAGAGGGAGCGCCCTGCCTCTCTCTCCTCCAGGGGCAGCTGTGCAACCTCTGCTGCCACTTCCTCCTTCCTGCAGTGTCCCGCGGGTGGAGGAGGCGCTGCGCCAGTGGAGGCGGGAGCGCGCGCAGTGGCGGGAGCATGCACATGGCAGGTGAGGCCCGAAGATCGACTGGATGAGGGCCAAACCTCGCGATCGACTAGTTGAGCACCCCTGTCTTAAAGAGATTAGATCAGGGAGGAGCAGATATGGGAGGCTACCTGCCCATACTACCTCTCCAAGAGATATACCTTGGGAAGTCTGACATGGCCACGGTAGTCCATGCTCTGGTTACATCCTGTATAGATTACTGCAACGCCCTCTACATGGGACTGCCTTTGAAGACTGCTCGGAAGCTTCAACTGGTTCAACGGTCAGCAGCCAGGTTGATAACAGGAGCGGCACTCAGGGAGCACACAACACCTCTGTTGCGCCAGCTCCACTGGTTACCAGTTTGCTACCGGGCACAATTCAAAGTGCTGGCTTTGGCCTTTAAAGCCCTTAACAGTTCTGGTCCAACTTACATGTCCAAACGCATCTCTTCCTATGAACCTTCAAGATGCTTAAGATCATCCGGACAGGCCCTGCTCTCAGTCCCGCCTGCTTCGCAGGAGCGATTGGTTGGGACGAGAGTCAGGGCCTTTTCAGTGGTGGCTCCTCGGCTTTGGAACGCCCTTCCTTATGACATCAGATCGGCCCCCTCCCTCCTGACATTTCGCAAGAAGGTTAAGACCTGGCTATATGACCGGGCATTTGCAGATGTAGTATGATTGTCAAATTGAGACCTAAGGAACGACGACGATGCAACTGGAAGTCGATTTAATTAATGAGACGCTGATATTGTGTTTTTAACGCTGAATGCTAATTTGTATATGCTGGAATTGTATTGTATTGATAATTGTTGATATGTTTGTCTTGAGCAGTTTTTGCTGTTGTACACCGCCTCAAGTCGCCTTCGGGCTGAGAGAGGCGGTCTAGAAGCAAAGTAAATAAATAAATAAAAAATAAATAAATAAAATATTGTTGTTGTGTACTTCTCCGAGATGGGGTTAGGGGGCACAGTTTTGCAGTAGCTCCTGTCCTTTCTGGAGGGGTGGACCCAGATGATGGAACTGGGGGGCTCCTATTTGACTCCCTGGCCTGTGGGGTCCCTCAGGGTTCAATTCTGTCCCCCATGCTGTTCAACATTTACATGACACTGCTAGGAGAGATCATCCAGAGCTTTGGAGTTTGGTGTCAAATTTACGCAGATGACACCCAACTGTATTACTCCTTTGTACCAATAGCCAAAGATGGCGTTCTGGTCCTGAACCAGTGCCTGTGATCAGTAATGGACTGGATGAGGGCCAACAAGCGGAAAGTAAATCCAGACACAACAGAGGTACTCCTGGTCAGTTGTAAAGTGGATAAAGATGTGGGATTATAGCCCGTGTTGGATGAGGTCACAACCCTCTGAAGACACATGTCAACAGTCTGGGGTGATCCTGGACTCACCGCTGACCCTGCAACCCCAGGTGTCAGTGGTGGCCAGGAGCACCTTCACACAGTTAAAACATGTGCACCAGCTGTGCCCATACCCTGAGAACCATAGATTCATTGAATCATTGTGTTCGAAGAGACCTCACGGGCCATCCAGTCCAACCCTCTGCCAAGAAGCAGGAAAATTGCATTCAAAGAATGACTCCATGCCTTGGTCACATTCCGTTTGGACTACTGCAACAGTCTCTACGTGGGGCTGCCTTTGAAGACAGTTCGGAAGCTGCAATTAGTGCAGAGATCGGCGGCCAGATTGCTAACTGGAGCGCCGTACCATGAGAGGACAACTCCCATGCTGCAACAGCTCCACTGGTTGCCCATGGGATTCCAAGGCCATACAGGGAATAATAATAATAATAATAATAATAATACTTTATTTATACCCCGCCACCATCTCCCCAAGGAGACTCGGGGCGGCTTACATGAGGCCAAGCCCAATAACACATCAATAAAACAACACAGCAGCAAACAATAAAACAGTACAATCAATATAATTCACATATAAGCAATAACACAAAAATTAAAACCTTATGGCCGGGCCAGATGTAGTATATTAAAATTTAAAAATAAATAAACACTGGGCGCGAACAGAGATAGGATGTAGCACATGTGGAAGACAAGAATTCTGCAGTAGCCCTCTCTTCTCCCAAAGATACTGGAGAACTATACATCCTATCTATCTATCTATATCAGGCCTGGGCAAACTTTGGCCCTCAGGTGTTTTGGACTCCAACTCCACAATTCCTAACAGCCTACCGGCTGTTAGGAATTGTGAGCTGGAGTCCAAAACACCTGAGGGCCAAAGCTCTGCCCAGGCCTGATCTATATTGTTCCCAAATGCCTACTTAAATCAATTTGTTGCCAAAGTTAAGTCACTCATGGTGATCCAGGCAATGCATTTGTGGATCCCTGATTAAAATACTGCCTGTGAGAATTTCTAAGACCTCTTGAGGAAGGCTAAATAAACAGATTTGTTCCTAAAAATATGAAAATAAAATGCAAAATTTTTTTTAAAAAGCAGCAGCAACAACCACAACCACAACCTAATCTGAGGTTCTCACCATGCCCTAGTAATGGACATAGTAATCAAAACTATCATGGTTGCTTATTTTGTTGTTTGTGTGATTTCTTTCTGGGGTATAAGCACTCTGTCCTTCTCATTTGCACTTCTGTAGTTTGCCGAGCTAAAAGAAGAAACAACACAAGAGAACCAACATTTGCATAAGCTTGTCGGTTCTAATAGGGACGAGGGACATTTCTGTCACGTTTTGGGAATGGTCTGGTCCAGTGTTTCCCAACCTTTTTTGAGCCGTGGCACACTTTTAACATTAAAAAAATCCGGGGGCACACCACCAAAATGACACAAAATGACACTCTAACACAGTAAAGAACGGCTGGGGGATGGTGACCTGTGGGGAGTGCCGAAGCCGGGGCGGGGAGGAGCCAGGCCACGCCATGCCCGCCCCTTCCCGGGCTTCAGTTCTCCCATAACCGCCAGCCTTGAGGGCGCAGTGCCAAGCCAGCAATGTGCTGGCTCTGCCACCGCTGGCTTGGCACTGCCCCCTCAAGGCTGGCGAAGCTGTGGGAGTGCTGAAGCCGGGGAGGGGGCGGAGCCAGGCCGCACCATGCCCTGCCCCCTCCCCGCGGCTTCAGTTCTCCCATAACTTCGCCAGCTTTGAGAGGGCAGTACCAAGCCAGCATTGTGCTGGCTCTGCCACCGCTGGCTTGGCACTGCCCCCTCAAGGCTGGCAAAGCTGTGGGAGTGCTGAAGCTGGGAAGGGGCGGAGCCAGGCTGCATCATGCCCCCCCCCCCCCTGGCTTCAGCTCTCCCACAGAGGAGGAGCATGAGCGGTGGACGGGCTTCAGTAGGCAGGGCTCCTCCGCGCGGCTTCAACAAGCAAGGGCCGAGAGTCATGGCAAGAGTCATGGCGGATTGGAGGCTGGTTGGGGAAACGGCCGAAGGAGGCAGCGCCCCGGTCCCTTCTTTTTCTTCGCCGCCACCTGGCCCTTCCTCCTCCTCTCCCAAGCAGCAGGAGTTTGGCAGGAAGAGGGGGGAAGGAAGGGGGGAAGGAGAGCTTTTCTCGCGGCACACCTGATGATTGCTCACGGCACACTAGTGTGCCACGGCACACTGGTTGAGAAACACTGGTCTGGTCAATTCTGAGAGACCTTTTTTGCAACAGGGAATGACCAGCAGTTCAATAAGTTGACACACACAAACACAGACCAGACATCTCTGGAGGATCCTGGATGGGGAACATGAAGTCCATGGGCTGCACTTGGCCCTGTCTGGGTAAGGTGGAGGTTAAGTACTTCCAGGCAAGTCTGTCTGGTAACTTGCAGCTCAGCAAGTATATGGGAGTCTTTTTCTTTTTCTACTTTTTACAACTATTTTCCCTTCCATAAGATGGAACTCTAAGACAGTGTATCCCAACCAGTGTGCCGTGGCACACTAGTGTGCCGTGAGCGATCATCAGGTGTGCTGTGGGAAATTGGAACCTCCAATACCCTTTCTTCCCCCTCCTGCCGAACACTTTTTCTTCTCCACTCGGGCTCCCTTCTTCCCAGCCTCGCTCTGCTTGCTTTGCCTCGCTTTGCTCTGGGGCAAGTCTGCGCAGTAGCGCCCGCACGGGTCACATCTTCCTCCCTCCCCCCTCCCCTCCTGAACACGCTCACGCTGCCCCCTCGGATCAAAATGGCGGCAGAAGTGGCAGTGTAGAAGAAAAAGTAAGTGTTCAGCAGGAGGGGGAATAAAGGGCGTGAAGGGGGAGGTCTCTGTCGAAAGCTGGCATAGGCAAACTTGGACCTTCCAGGTGTTTTGGACTCCAACTCCCACCATTCCTAGAAGCCTCAGGCTCTTTTCCCCCCCTCCGCCACTTAAGCAGGAAAGGGCCTCAGGCTGTTAGGAATGGTGGGAGTTGAAGTCCAAAGCACCCAGAGGGCCAAAGTTTTCCCATGCCTGTTTTAGGGACCCTAAAGTGGTGAGCCTCCTTCCAACATTGTGATTCTGGATAGAAAACAAACAACAACATAACATAACATTGTTTGAGTCCACAGTGCTCTCTGGGTGTAGGTGAACTACAACTTCCAAACTCAAAGTCAATTCCCAAGCAAACCCTTTCAGTACTTTCTGTTGGTAATGAGAGTTCAATATGCCAAGTTTGGTTCAATTCAGGTCCAGGTTTCACACTGAGTGTATAAATACATTTAAAAACATATTAACTATATGTATAACTGTGTTAGAGTGTCATTTTGTGTCATTTTGGTTGGTGGTGTGCCCCAAGATTTTGTAAATGTAAAAAATGTGCTGCAGCTCAAAAAAGGTTGAAAAACACTGCTTTAAGACAATCAATAGTGTCTTCATCTCTCTCTCTCTCATTCATATACACACACACACACACACTATTTTACCAATCATGTGAAAAACTGATTTTTTTTTTGTTCCTCAGTGTGAAATCTACAGTAAAATATTGATTTATGATATCATACTAAGTTTTTGAGAACATGTCTTAATTGCCTTGGCGGCGGCGGCTCCAGCCTTTAATTTCAAGACATCACCCCCACTTTTTTCCAGTGGGACGGCATCCTTGTGCACCTGCTCCCCTTTTACTAAACAGTGAAAGGAATCTTATTAGCAAGCAAGACACAGAGGACGGGAAAATATTCTGTGCAATTTTAGTGCAGGACTAGAGACGAAGGGATTGGTGCTACCTGGCACAAGGGCAATGCTCCCTACTCAGAAGCAAAAGTAAGAGCCCACTTCTAATCTCAGAGTCATGGTTTCAGGATGGACATTTAGCAGCTCTCAAAGTGAACAAAGGACCTACCAGATGCGCTGCAGATGACGACAGTGCTGAGGCAGAAGAGAGGCTGTTCTGATTATCAGGGAGGGAGCTGGAAGAAAAACAAGCATGACATACAGTCAGCACACATCTAAGTATCTCATTATAAGCGGCCGTTTCTTGTCTCTCTCACTATAACAAGCAGAAGTGATGCAAACTGGAAAATCACTTGAGGTGGCTGAAAGATCTCTGCTGTCACCAAGTTGGTAGGCTCCTATACTAAGGGGAAAAAACCCACCACATATAAAACCTGCAACGTGGTAAGGCTAAACCCGGGGAGGAGAGGTGGGTGCATATTCAAAGTTCTTTACTCTAAGTCCTCCTCACCCATCTGCTTTAGCACTTTCTGCATATTCAGTGTGAAGATCTGATGGGAGACTGCTGAGAAATGCTGTACTGGCAGTACACAACCCCCATTTAGAACAGCAACACTGTGCAACACATAGAATCATAGAGTTGAAAGAGACCTCATGGGCCATCCAGGCCAACCTCCTGCCAAGAAGCAGGAAAATCGCATTCAAAGCATGTGATTTTCCTGCTTTGAATGCAAATGAATGCGAATGCAGTGACTGTGCTGCTAAGCAATGTGAAAAGTGCAACCACAATGCACAGGGTATAAACACAATGTGGAATGTTGCCAGATGCACAACTGGACTTCTGCCACAGCCAGCAGAATGTGTTTTCTTCTGCTGCCGCCATTATTACTACTACTACTACTACTACTACTACTACTACTACTACTACTAGATACACAATAAGATTAGTACACAGCAAACTGGATCACTGTGCTGGCTTTTGTAATTGATCACTTGTCGGACATTTCCCAAGTGTCTAGGACTGCGTGATGTATTGACGAATAATGCGAGCAGATCCTATTATTATTATTATATTTGTATGCAGATTTCATCTCTGTTGTTATTATGCTTTGGCGAATATGTGTCCTGCATACATAGCATGACTTACGTGTGCATATGTCACTAAAAGAATGCCAGCCACAAATTTCTAAAGCAGCCAGGTGAGTAGTGACGTCAGGGTTGGGGCTTACAGATATGCCTGTGTCCCTCCTCCCCAATTTAGTTTTACTCCTATTGCATACAAACACAAAGCAGGTAATGTCAAGGATCTGACTGGACAGCTGAGGAACACTTCTATGAAGAGGTGCTACATTCTCAGTACCTTCCTTTTTTTCCTTTGGTTAGCATTGCTAAAAGAAATGGCATAGTCTCTGCCTGCTTTGTTTTTCAGCTACAGCCCTTGCCAGAACATATAGTGAGACCCTCATATATATAAATATAGTAAAAGGCTTGTATCCGCAGGGGATACATTCCTGGCTGGACCGTGATTAACCTATAACTGCATATCATGAACTTATCTGACTTCTCAATTCATCACAGCATAAAATTGTGCTGGAGGACCTAGAGAGGTATCCTGTCTATGAATTTGCTAGGTCCTCCAAGGCAACTCTACCGTAGCTTCTGGGGAAAGCATACCACAGAATCATCTGGAGAACCTGGCAAATCCCTAGAGGTCATTTTTCCCATGTATAGATCCACACAATGAATCTAGCATAATCAGAGAGACAGAAATAATCCCTAAGAAGGTGGCCACTCTCATCCCCACCCAGACAACTCTCTTCCACGGTCGCCCCGTAGCGTCTCCTGCTGTACCTGCTTAACTGGGAGAGTGAGCTGTTGGCCAAGTCATTGGACTGCGGCAAGCTGGGAAGTGGCGCTGTGTGCGGGGGTGCCGAAGGGAGAAGCAAAGCAGGGGCAGCCGTGGTGCTAGGCAAGGAAGAGCCTTTGGCAGCTAGCGACGGAGGAGAGGTTTCTGTCTTAGGCGCCGGAACAGATGACGGAGCTGAAAAGGTGGGAAAAGGCAATTCAGAGAAGGGACCACGCAGTACAATCTCAACTATGAAAGGGGCAGTGCAAGTTTAAAAGGAGGAAAGAGAAACATATCCCGTCAACTGTGCGAAATAAGAGGTTAGGAAAGCATTAACAACTCTTCGAAGCTCTTCAGAATGGATTCAGCAAGAGAAGCACTAACGAGTGTCCGCTTTCTTTCCTGAACGTCTCCAACAAACAGATTTCAAGATATCTACATCGTCCTACTCCACACCCATCACTTCACAGACGTGTCTGGTAGGAACATACCCTCTGCAACCCATTCCCTTCAGGACTTGGCAGAAAAGACTCAGAACATAGGATCTTCCACAGCATACTGAATCAGATATGTGCTTGGAAAGAGAACATCATAGTCTTTTCAGGGTGCCTTGCCCAAGTTCATAGCATCACCAGATTATTACAGCAAGAATCTTGCCCCAAACAGCTTAGGAAGTATATTCGTCCGAAGTATTTTCACTGTTGTGATGGCAAGATTGGAAAAAAATTAACTATTGGAAATTGTTGAAAGGATTTAACATTAGAGGGTGAATAAGCAGAGTCTGTCAAAAAATAATTGAACCAGAAATTTACATCAAAATAGCTACTATGAGATAGATAAAAGGAAGCAACTCTTAGTATGAGAATGGCACATCTAGACAAATGGGAGAGAAAAACTAAATGCAACAAATGCTGACCTCTGGAAAATAAAACACACACACCTTTGCCTGTCCACCAGGGTCTAGTCCAGGGGTCAGGAACCTTTTTGACTCAGAGAGCCATGAAAGTAAAATATTTGGATTTTTTTTCAGTGGAAGCCATATAATATATATGTTGTAAATAAATAAATAAATAAATAAATACTTGGAGGCGGCAGTTAGCTGTCTCGTGTGAAATGCGCTGCTCTGTGCAGCTGCTGAAGAGCGTAGGCACCTCCAGGCCCCTGAGGAGGGTCCTTCCTCCCCTCTCGCACATGCGGCCCTCGGCCAAAGGAGCGCGAGGACACTGCGCCGGTTAAGCCGAGAAACCCTCACAAGGGGTGACCCGCTGAGGGCCTGGCGGGGTCACTCCAAGCGGTGCCTCCACCTTCTTCACTCACTTGAGGGACGCCAAGTGTTGTCAGGAAACGGACTCCCGCCTCCGCCGCTTTCATGCCGCTTTCCCTCCGTTGGGAGGGGCGGAGGGGGGAAACGAGGAGGAGCCTCCTTCCCTCCCTCCCTCACAAACACACAACCAAAAACGCTTTCAAGATGAGAGGGGGAAGGAGGATGCAGGGCACATGCGCACACGACTCCTTTGGCTTGGAATTCTAGATCAGAGATCGGGAACCTATGGCTTCTCCACAAACAGCCTCTCCCAGATACTTTGATTTCCCTTCTTTCAACCATTGCTTTCAGAATGTATTTATTTTTTAAGTTAGTTGAATAAGAAACCCACCCACAAACTCTTAAGGCCTCCCTCAGCGGCCTCTCACCTCATGGCGGCAGCACCGACGCTACCGAAAGGAAAGAAGGAGCGGGTCCCTCAGCAGGGCCTCAGTAAGCTGTACCACTTCACCTCTCAACGTCACCACCTTCCTTCCTTCCTTATCACTCTGCTCTTCGTTACCTCACTTCCTGTCCTCCCCTGTATTTTCTTTTGAAAGACCTTAGCTTTTTTACAAAATAAGGTGTGGGCAAAATTTAAAAGGGGGCGAGTGTAACAAGTATTTAACATATTTTGATCGTCCCTTGGATACTGAGAATCGTACGGTCTAAACCTTCTCTGCGCATGTACAGCTTTTTGTCAAACAGGAGGTGCTTTGTCGTGAAAAAGTAACGTCGTTCTGCGCCTGCGAAAGCTGCAAGGGTTTCTGCGCCTGCGTCAAATGCACATGTGCAGAACGGCCTTGCTGTGAAATGTGTTTTGCTAAAGAGGAACTGCGCAGGCGCGAAGCGAGGGAATCCCAAATGCTTGCCTACGCAAAGCGAGGGAATCCCAAACGTTTGCCTGCGCAAAATGGCTGAGCCGAGCCAGATGTAATCATCAAAAGAGCCACACCTGGCTTGCGAGCCATAGGTTCCCGACCCCTGGTCTAGTCTATCTCACCTGAAATTATTTCTTTCAAGCAAAGGAATTGCTTGAAACTTTCACAGGAAGGCCAATGCAGAAGAACTCTGTTTGCCCCTTTCGTCATTTCCTAGTGATCAAATCTTGTAAAAGAGAGTTTGAATGAGGTCTTTTTCCACTCCCCTCTTTTATTTTCCAGATAATAAGCAGAAGAAACCTCCTCATTTCACTCTGGCATCTTAATCTTTTAGCCAGTTGAACACCACGGAACATATTGTTTCTAGAAGTACCTCCTGTGAGAAGGTGGAACCAGGAAGCACCTGGGATTATTCACAACAGAAAAATGGGGAATTAGGTGGATAAAATAGAAAGAAACCTGAAAAACTTTCTATTTATTTGGCACCATTAAGAAAAATATAAAGCCAACCATGCTGGCAATTGACCAAGTCCAAAATACGTGGCTCAAGTGTTATAAGCCCTAAGCCAGAACTTAAACACAGAAACGTCACCCCAACAGCGGCTATTACAAAGTAATACAAAGTGAGATTTAACTCCAAACAGGACAAAGATTTTCTGAACTTACTGTCAAGGGCCGGCTGCGTCCGAACACTAACATGTCCATTCTGAAAGCCAAAGTGAAAATAGTGATTCAAGTTCTCCAAGAAACCCAGTGAGAAGCACAATCAAATCACCTTCTACATCTGCCAGGATTCTCTTCGATGAGTTCTAATACAATCCCATTCAGGGCAGGGGGGATTTCAGGCAGTTTGTGCTCATGTTTGGGATGGCATGTACTTGAGAAGAGGCAATTCGCAAGGGACAATATATCCCACTAACTCTGAACACTCTGTAGCACACTAAGGATGCCTGGATGAAAACGTGTGGCAAGGTTTTAGGACATGTCTTCTTTTTAAACTACCGTACATACTCTAGTATAAGCCGACCCGAATATAAGCCAAGGCACCGAATTTTACCACAAAAAACTGGGCAAATAATTGTTATTTATTTCAGACTTAGGAATATATGTATCCCTGCATTTGTCACAACTCTGTCTTACATGCGATGCTATGTTATTGAGATCTTTTTCTTGATTTTGAATTTGTATAGATGCATTTCTATGCCATGTCGGGGACCTTCATCCCCCAGCTGTTATTGTACTGTGATATTTGAACTGCCCTCAGTCCATGTATGTGCGTGACTTATGGGCAATATTTGTATATAATATTTATATTACGGATTTTCCATTTTGAATCATTATTCCTTTTTAGGTATGTCTTTGGAGCTTTGCGGTTTGTTCTGTATATGTGTATCCGTATGTGTATTTACATTGTAATTACCACATTGTGGAAATACATTATGGTCACTATGCACATAGGATCATATTAGACATCGGTCGACACTTCATTAGTCATTTATTTAATACTAGCTGAGGACCCGGCGGTGCCCGGGTTATTTGAGGAAGGCATTGCGTGCCAAGGTTGGTTCCTATTAGATGTGTATGTGGCTTGCAGTGGTCTCAGGAAGTTAGTGAAGGTACTGCAAGTCCCACTGGCCATGGTCCATCCCCCTCCCAACAGCACCAGGATGTAGAGTGGGTCATGGGGGCTCTTAGTGCCACGTTTGGTGTTGATCCTTCATTGGAGGAGGGTCGCAGTAGTCTCAGAAGGTGAGTGAAGGTACTTCAAGTCTCGTCATCCATGGTCCATCCCCCTCCAAACAGCACCAGGATGTAGAGTGGGTCATGAGGGCTTTGTGTGCCAAGTTGGTCTTGATTAGTCATTGAATGAGGGTCGCAGCAGTCTTGGGAAGTGAGTGGAGGTACTTCAAGTCCCATCATTCGTGGTCCATCCTTCTCAATACTGCACCAGAATGTAGAATGAGTCATGGGGGCTCTGTGTGCCAAGTTTGGCCTTGAGCAGTGTTTGGATGAGGTTGGCAATGGTCTGGTGAAATGAGTGGAGGTACTTCAAGTCCCATCATCCGTGGTCCGCTCTCCGAACTGCATCAGGATGTCAATTGGGTCATGGGGGCTTTTTGTGCCAAGTGTGGTCATGATTATGCACTGGATGAGGGTCGCAGCGGGCTTGGGAAGTGAATGGAGGTAAATCCCATCCTTCATGGTCCATCCTCCTCTAAACTGCAGTAGGATGGAGTGTGGGTCATGGGGGTACTGTGTGCCAAGTTTGGTCTTGTGGTTCAGGGCCGCCTTGTTCTGTGGGGAATGAAGAGTTTGAAAGTACTACAAATCTCATAACCTGTGATGGTACTTCAAGTCCCATCATCCATGGTCCTCCCTACTCCAAACTGCAGTAGAATGAATCATGGGTCATAGGGGCTCAGTGTGCCAAGGTTGGTTACTGTTAATTCAGGCCATACACAATGTCCCATTAACTGAGGCCTAGTCAGGGAAATCAAGTTAATGAAGCCGTACTGTAAATTTTGGGCCTGGTTTGTGATTTGTAGGGGCTACAGTGTTTTCTGGGAAGTTAATTGGGTGAAGGTACTGCAAATCCCATCATTCGTGGCCCATCCTGTCCTAAACTCTCTTTTGGGGCCTGGCCATACACAATGTCCCAATAACTGAGGCCTAGTCAGGAAAATCAAGTTAATAAAGCCTTACTGTAAATTTTGGACCTGGTTTGTGATTTGTAGGGGCTACAGTGTTTTCTGGGAAGTGAATTGGGTGAAGGTAGTGCAAATCCCATCAATCGTGGCCCATCCTGTCCTAAACTCTCTTTTGGGGTCTGTAATGTTCTGGCCTGCTCTGCTGGTAATTGTTAAGTTTAAAAGGCCGAATGGCAGGCAGCCGTTTTCTAAAAGCTGAGGGGGAGGAGAAAACAGGATTCCATTTTGTTTTCACAGAGCCAAGTGGGGAGGGAATGTTGATGGTGCCTTTTTTCCCCTCAGTGGGAAGAAATCCTGTTGTTTAAATGTAAAGGCCTGGATTCTGGGATGCTGGCTGATCAGTGGCAATCAATGCCCTCTGTCTGGTGCCTTAGAATTTTGGAGTGGCGAGGCTGGCCAATCAAAGGACTTTATGCAAATAGCTGCCACATATCCGCCCTTCCCCCCTTCCGCCCTCTGCACACATACATACATACATACATACAAACATTCCGCTTTATTAAGGTATACAGATTTTCATGGCTATATACATTGATGAATTTATCCTGGTGTTTTCCTATCCCTCCTCCCTCCCTTTTGTGTTGGTTTGCCCGTGAGTTGACAGCCTACCCAGCCGTCTCAGTTTGAAGTTATGCACGCAACACAAGAGACCAACAGGCCTCCAGCCATTATTTTAATTTGCATTATCTCACAAGATGAAGCAAGCAGGGTGTCAGTTATGAATACCTGCGTCCAAATTTGTTGACAGCAAATAATCCCCAAAGCACGTACCCCTGCCCTCTAACACAGTGTTTCTCAATCTTCCTAATGCCATGACCCCTTAATACAGTTCCTCATGTTGTGATGACCCCCAACTATAAAATTATTTACGTTGCTACTTCGTAACTGTAATTTTGCTACTGTTATGAATGGCAATGTAAATATATGATATGCAGGATGCATTTTTATTCACTGGGCCAAATTTGACACATTTAACCTGATACACCCAAATATGAATAAGGGTGGGATTGGGGGGTTGATTTTGTCATGTGGGAGTTGTAGTTGCTGGGATGTATAGGTCACCTACAATCAAAGAGCATTCTGAACCCTACCAACCATAGAATTGGGCCAAACTTCCTACACAGAACTCCCATGACCAACAGAAAATACGATGCTTTCTGATGGTCTTTGGTGACCTCTCTGACACCCCTTTGCGACATCCCCCCCCCCCCACCGGGGTCCCGACCCCCAGGTTGAGAAATGCTGCTCTAACAGGTGATATTCGTGCTGCTAAAGGCTTTACTAAGCCTACTTACCGTGACAACAGCTGTGGCTGGTTCTGTTGGAGGCACAGAGCTTTGGTATGTTATCCTGCTATGCACAGAGGCCTGGTCATAGGAGGAAGCGGTTGTTACAGGACTAGTGCTCTGAGAAGAGCAGCTGAGGCTGGCGGATGTGATGGCGGGGGTGGTATAGGTGGGCTCCTGTACTGTATTGGACATTGGCAAAGAGGTATTCAAAGGATCACTGAAAAAAGTAAAAGTCATTTATCATCATGGTCAATTTCGATTCAATATCACCACCAAGCTAACATGCTTGCAATACATCTATTATGAACCCGATACACAATTTCTGTTTGAAGACATTTAAAGAAGGAAAGTCTTCCATTCTCAGAAGCCTCCCTTTTCTACTGTTGAGCAACTCTGATTAAGAGGAAGTTTTCACTATGTTTAGGTTATTATTATCCACTGATTTGGGTCCCTCTTCTCTATGAAATCCCTTCAAGTACTGAAATATGACAGGTAGGTCATCTGTCAGTCTTCCTTTCTCCAAATTGAATGTCCCCAGCTTCAGAAAGAGGACTTGAGTTTCAAGGCCTTCTTCAACTAATTAAAATTGTTTCATTTAAAAGCCCTTATCCCTTGAAACTTCAGCATTCGAACATAAATGTGTGGTGTCAAAAAGTAAACAGGGTCAGATGCAGCCAAAAGTCAAGTTTATATATCTGGGAGTGGGACGGGATTGGGGGGTGAGAAATCGAGGCACTAAGCCATTGAATTTAATATCTTTAACTCTCTTGATTTATTTACCAGTCATCCTCTGCCACGCGTTTCTGTGACCCAGTCTGTGTATATGTCTTTTTTGGGTGTATATAAGTGTGTATATATTTGTGTATATGTGTGTTTGCATGTGTGTGTTGTAGCTGAGCCTGAGGCTGAGAGAGAGGAGTCTGTAGCTAGAAATGCCAAAATGTCTACTCGTGAGCCAAAGGAGCAAGAAAGGAAGAGACTGAGGCAAATACTTAACGATTCTTCTGGGGGTAAAACATTTGTGGGTTTTTCGGGGGATGATGGGAGTGGGGACGAGGAGCAGTCATCAGGAGGTGTGGATGAGGGTCCACAGAGTACTGAAGGAGACACTAATGAGACAGATTGGACTAAGGTGCAACAAATACAGGATGTCTGCTTGGAACCCACTAGCAGTGATTCACGGGAGACGGGAGTTGGAGTGCTGGGAATGGGTCTCATGGGGACTGTTGGGGAGAGTTGAGTCGTCGCAGGAGACGAATCACCTGGAGAGAAAGACAAAGGGTGGCACGGGAGGAGATGCTGGCAGCTGAAGGAAATGGGGAAAGGGTGTTGGTGCTATCAAGCCCTGAGGAGAACTGAATAAAGAGGGCTTGCAATTTCCCATTCCTTGCAGCTGGCAAGGTGTTGTTCTTGCTATCCAGGCCTTTGCCTTCTGTGCTGGGTCGTTGTGGGACTGATCGCTGGACTGACTGTGGACGTGGAGTGTTGGATCTTGGTATTGTATTTCTTGGGCTTCCTCATATTTGCATCCTGCTTTTGGCTGCACCACCTTAAATCCCTTTTGTGCTAGATTTCCCTGCTTCTTTGTTTTGGACTCCGGATTGACCTGACTTCACTGCTTCGTTTACATCCCTCCTGGCTTGACGTAAGGACTGACTGACGACTCTACTCGTCCTGTTTTCCTCCTGGCATGATGTTTGGACTGTGTGACGATGCTACTACTTCTTGACAATGCTGTTACCATTTGTTTGTTACTCTGCCTTGGAGTAGCCTGTTCTTCCTGGCTGGTTATGACCTTGGGCTGCTCACACACACTCTCTCAGCCTCATTTCCTCTTGCAAAGGAATTGGAACTTGGAGTTTTCTACATTTTGTTTTGGCTTCTTAAAGTGGACTGGTTCACAACAGTGTGCGTGTCGTTTTGCGCATGCGTTGTAATGTATTTTTTGTTTGTTTTGGCTTTTAAAGTCTCTTCTGCTATGTTTTTCAGTGTTTTTATGAGTGATGGTCACTCATTGGCCTGATAGGTGTCTCGTGTCCAAATTTTGTGTCAATTCGTCCAGTGTTTTTTGAGTTATGTTAATCCTACAAATGAACATTACATTTTTATTTATATAGACTACTAGCATTTTTATTCATTTATTAACTATAGGCTGTGGTCTAACCACAAACATCCGACTGCCATCCGACTCCTAGTTACAAACAGGAGTGAGACAACAGGAAGTGAGAGGAAATCTACCCCTAGGAATGGAAATTCCCTCCTGGAAGAGTAATTGTGGGTAAAGGGTGTCTCCACTGAAGCTTTACCACTCATCTATGATTCCTTGACAACCCAAATTTTTCAAAATCCATTGTCACAGAGACAGAAAATAAGGTGAAATCTTCTAAACAGGGGCACAGACCGCAAAACAAGCATAACAATGGAACAACCCTTCCCAATGCTATCCAAAAATTTTAAAATGCATTTTTGGCTAGAGCTACACTTTAAAAAGTGTACCTGTTTCAACTTACATACAAATTCAACTCAAGAACAAAACTATAGAACCTGTCTTGCTAGTAATCCTTGGACTGCCTGTATAAGCACACTTTTATCACCAATGTATCTTGCTTGCACAAACATGCTGAGCAAAAGGCAAACGGGAGGACCTACGTCATGGGCTTGGTGTACAGGATGTTGTTGGGTGCCTGGCTGTTGTTCTCGTAGCTTGAAGCAGATCCAAATTCCGAGAGAGACGCCTCCAGTCCAAACTCAAGGGCCCCAAACTGCACATTTAACCCCGACACATCAGTCGATCCAGGCATTTCCACCGCAGAGGAAGGGATCTGGAAACCGACAGCATGCTGTAACATAATGAAGTTTGCTCCATACAAAATAATTTCACCTACAGGAAAGTTGTTTTGCCAGAGGAGAGGAGGCCCTATAGCAGGGGTCGGGAACCTTTTTGACTCAGAGGGCCATGAAAGCAAAATAGTTGGAAATTTATTTCAGTGAGAGCCATATAATATATATATTTTAAGACTGAATTCAACTAAATGTGAGTAAATACGTACATACTATGAGAAAAGGATTCCCCTGGCAAGAGCGACGGGACACTTCAGACCTGGCTCTGCAAAAGGCATGCTCAGGACTCTGGGAAGGAAGAGAAGGTGGAAGGAAGGAAGGGGGAAGAAAGAAAGAAAGAAAGAAAGAAAGAAAGAAAGAAAGAAAGAGAGGAAGAAAGAAAAGGAGAACGAACTATGGAAAAGGAAGAAAAGAAAAGCAGGAGAGAGACAAGAAAGGGAGAAGAAAGAAGGAAATGGGAAAAGAGGAAAGGAAAGGGAGTGAGGAAAAAGTAAAATAATGAAGGGAAAAGAAGAAAAGAAAGAAGGAGAGAGAGGGAAGTGAAAAGAAAGGAAGGAGAATGAAAGGAAGACTTGGGGGAAAAGAATAGAAGAGGAAGGAAGAGGGAGGGAGAATGGAGGAAAGAAGGAAGAGGAGAGAGGGAGGGAAAAGGAAGGAGAGGAGGAAAGGGTGAAGGGGAGAAAGGAAGGAAGGAAGAGGAAGAAAGAGGGAGGGAAGGAGAATGGAGGAAAGAAGGAAGGGGAGAGAGGAAGGGAAAAGGAAGGAGAGAAGGAAAGAGTAAAGGGGAGAAATAAAGGAAGGACGAGGAAGGAAGCGGGAGAATGGAGGAAAGAAGGAAGGGGAGAGAGGGAGGGAAAAGGAAGGAGAGAAGGAAAGGGTGAAGGGGAGAAATAAAGGAAGGACGAGGAAGGAAGAGGGAGAATGGAGGAAAGAAGGAAGGGGAGAGAGGGGGAAAAGGAAGGAGAGAAGGAAAGGGTGAAGGGAAGAAATAAAGGAAGGAAGAGGAAGGAAGCGGGAGAATGGAGGAAAGAAGGAAGGGGAGAGAGGGAGGGAAAAGGAAGGAAGAAGGAAAGGGTGAAGGGGAGAAATAAAGGAAGGAAGAGGAAGGAAGAGGGAGAATGGAGGAAAGAAGGAAGGGGAGAGAGGGGGAAAAGGAAGGAGAGAAGGAAAGGGTGAAGGGGAGAAAGGAAGGAAGAGGGAGGGAGGGGGGGAAAGGAAGGAGAGAAGGAAAGGGTGAAGGGGAGAAAGGAAGGAAGAGGGAGGGAGGGAAGGAGAATGGAGGAAAGAAGGGGAGAGAGGGAGGGAAAAGGAAGGAGAGAAGGAAAGGGTGAAGGGGAGAAATAAAGGAAGGAAGAGGAAGGAAGAGGGAGAATGGAGGAAAGAAGGAAGGGGAGAGAGGGGGAAAAGGAAGGAGAGAAGGAAAGAAAGGGAGAGGGGGGAAAGGAAGGGGGAAAGGAAGGAGAGAAGGAAAGGAAAGGGTGAAGGGGAGAAAGGAAGGAAGAGGGAGGGAGGGAAGGAGAATGGAGGAAAGAAGGGGGGGAGAGGGAGGGAAAAGGAAGGAGAGAAGGAAAGGGTGAAGGGGAGAAATAAAGGAAGGAAGAGGGAGGAAGAGGGAGAATGGAGGAAAGAAGGAAGGGGAGAGAGGGAGGGAAAAGGAAGGAGAGAAGGAAAGGGTGAAGGGGAGAAATAAAGGAAGGAAGGGAAGGAAGAGGGAGAATGGAGGAAAGAAGGAAGGGGAGAGAGGGAGGGAAAGGAAGGAGAGAAGGAAAGGGTGAAGGGGAGAAATAAAGGAAGGAAGAGGAAGGAAGAGGGAGAATGGAGGAAAGAAGGAAGGGGAGAGGGGGGAAAGGAAGGAGAGAAGGAAAGGGTGAAGGGGAGAAATAAAGGAAGGAAGAGGAAGGAAGAGGGAGAATGGAGGAAAGAAGGAAGGGGAGAGAGGGGGGAAAGGAAGGAGAGAAGGAAAGGGTGAAGGGGAGAAAGGAAGGAAGAGGGAGGGAGGGAAGGAGAATGGAGGAAAGAAGGGGAGAGAGGGAGGGGAAAAGGAAGGAGAGAAGGAAAGGGTGAAGGGGAGAAATAAAGGAAGGAAGCGGAAGGAAGAGGGAGAATGGAGGAAAGAAGGAAGGGGAGAGAGGGAGGGAAAAGGAAGGAGAGAAGGAAAGGTTTCCCGCGGCATGCTGGGAAACCGAGGCCCTGGCTGCTCTGGAGAGCCAGATGCAATCATGAAAAGAGCCACATCTGGCTCCCGAGCCGTGGGTTCCCTACCCCTGCCCTATAGATTGTTTTCTTTTCTGTTCATTCAAAACTGTTGTGCCCTGCCTTTAGGACAGAGATCCAAAGATATTAACACTGAACTAAGAAGTTTAACACCATGCTCTTCAACACAGGCACACTCCCAAACACATCCCTAAAAGCAAACATCATAAAACAGCAGTGAACATAAGAACAACATTAAAGAAGTGGGCTCCGTTCGGCACTCAAGGTTAACAGAGAGCCAAGGAATTTCAGAGTCAGGAGATCACCACAGAAAAAGCTCTCCTATAATAACTCTTTTGAGGAATAAAGTGCAAAGATCTCAAAGCAAGGCCATTTTAAGAAGGAATGCAAAGCTCCTCGGGTATTCTACTTCCGGCAGGATGTCAGGAATTGTGGAAGGTGGAACTTTGCCCATGCCTGATTTAATAATAAATAATAATAAACTTTATTTATACCCCGCCACCATCTCCCCGATGGGGACTCGGGGCGGCTTACACGAGGCCAGGCCCAAACAACAAATTACAATAAAATAAAATCAAAACATCAACGATAACACAATAAAAATGCATACGTATAAATAAAAGAACAATATGCAAATAAATATCTAAAATCACAACGACACAATTTAAACCCTTAAAACAGATTAAAAGCCTATTCAAAGCTCAAACCACAGCACCCTCTGACTTGATCCTCTCACAAACTTGCAGTCTTCTTCTGAAAATAAACAATTGTTTCTGTGTAAATGCTTAGCGCAGGGGTGCTCACACTTTTTCAGCATACGAGCTACTCTTAAAGCAACCAAGATCTACCTGCCCCCGCACGCTCTTGCCACCGCGCGTGCTCCTGCGGGGCATTGCAGGAAGGAGAAAGCACGAGGCGGGGCATCCAGAGGGAGCGCTCCGCCCTGCCTGGCTCGCCGGCAACTGAGGCTGCACAGCTGCTTCTGGACGAGAGAGGGGCAGGGCGCTCCCTCCAGAGGGAGCCACCTCGTGCTTCCTTCTTCCTGCAATGCCCCACAGGCGAAAGAAGCACCGTGAGAGCGGAAGCCAGCAGCAGGAGCATGCATGCGCAAGAGGATGTTGTGCCAAAGATGGCAGGAGCGCCCTATCCGGCTGGTGAGGCCCGAAGATCACCTGGAAGAGGGCCGAAGATCTACTAGTAGCTCCCAAGCTACCTAATGAGCATCCCTGGCTTAGCGATTCCAACCCATCTTGCTTATTAAATGAACTGGCAAACAGGCAGAATCAATTGGCAATCCTGACCTATGTCCAGTTACTTAGCCTATCAGAACACGGTCTGATCCCTGTGGTGCCACCCACCTTAGAGACTGGGGGTATCCTCCGTTTGAGGGGCTTGATCTGTTTCTGCTGGGCTTGATGGGCCGGCGTCGCCTGGCTCTCCGCAGACAGGCTGGGAAGGTGCAGCATCTTACTGACAGAGATGGAACCGTCTGCTGGAGAAGACGCCCGGGCTTTTTGTGGGGCAAAAGACTCCAGTCCTGGCGGCGGGGCAGGAGACGCCAACTGCTGCTGCTGCTGCTGCTGTTGTTGCCGCTGCGTCAGCTGACTCAAAACCGGGGATGGTTCAGGCTGGGATTTGAAATCTAGGGACAATCAGGAGGGAGAAATGCGTAGTAAGATCGTCCATCTTTGTGGTCAGAGTTTTCAGAGTGCACACGCAAGGCATGAATTTCAAGGATTCTGGGAATTGTAGTTGCGAAAAATACTATTTCTCTCCCAAACAGCCTATAGACCATACATTTGTATGCGAGGAAAGTCAACAGATGTATAAATATGTGAGAGGAAGTCATAGGGAGGAGGGAGCAAACTTGTTTTCTGATGCCCTGGAGACCAGGACGCAAAACAATGGCTTCAAACTACAAGAAAGGAGATTTCATCTGAACATTAGGAAGAACTTCCTGATTGTGAGTGCTGTTCAAATCTAAGCAAGGGGGCAACACCGTAGTGAATGCAATAGGGCAATTCAGGTAAAGAATACTATGTTCGATTAATATCAAAAGATAAATATATTGTTTGACAATACAGAGTACATATATCACAATGGGAATCAGGAAATGCAATATCAGGAAATGCAATATCTCGAGTACAATTCAATCATGTAGTAGCAAAGTAGAAAACTATAAAGTTTAACATTCAAAACTGGTTAAGTTTAACATAATACATATAGTATAAATCCTTCAATAATCCAATCCTTCAATAATTCCTAACTGATAAACTACAAGTACCAAGCTCCTTTGCGGCACGCAATTCAGCGTAGCCATGCATGCGCATTGCGCCTACGAGTCTTTGGAAGCGTTTTCACGAACTACAGAGACCAGCCTGCCCTGCAGCTCACCATTGGGTCAGCCTGCACATGCGCTTTGCATTAAGGGCTACAATAGAACGGTCTCCGTGAACAATATTACTCCCCTCCACCAGAAACGGACTTCTTCACTTAACCTACAGATCCCAAGCACCTATTAAAGTAGTTTACGTTGGAACTGTAGCGGTTGGGAAGCCAAGAAACTACTATTTTCTTGGCTACAGACAAATGTATTGGATTATCGAAGGATTTATACTATATGTATTATGTTAAACTTAACCAGTTTTGACTGTTAAACTTTATAGTTTTCTACTTTGCTACTACATGATTGAATTGTACTTGAGATATTGCATTTCCTGATTCCCATTGTGATATATGTACTCTGTATTGTCAAACAATATATTTATCTTTTGATATTAATCGAACATAGTATTCTTTACCTGAATTGCCCTATTGTGTGAGTGCTGTTCAGCCGTGGAATTCTCTGCCCCTTGTGAAGTGTGGTGAAAGCTCCTTCTTTGGAAGCTTTTAAACAGAGACTAGATGGCCATCTGTTGGGGGTGCTTTGAGTGTGATTTTCCTGCTTCTTGGCAGAATGGGGTTGAACTGGATGGCCCACGAGGTCTCTTCCAACTCTAGGATTCTACGAAACGTCAAATTATATTATGATTTTACTAATTAAGCACCAAAACATCATGTTTTACAACAAATTGACAGAAAAAGCAGTTCAATACACCGTAATATTATGTAGTAATTACTGTATTTACTAGGCTTGTTTGATCCAAACAAAAAATTGGTTCAAAACTCGTTTCAGATGTAGGGGGCACAGAAATGGCGGGGAAACGCTTCGGAAGGGCAAAGGGACTTAAAAACTTCGAAATCGCTTCAAAAAGGAAATCTTTCCCAATTTATTCCAAATTCCGAAGATTCTGACCAAACCTAACCATGCCTAAAGTTATTTTGCACCAAAACATCGCAAAGTACTGAAATAGCTGTGGATCCGGCCGGGAGACAGACCATGTTGAATAATACAGAGCATTGGATGAGCAAAGGTTGGATAAGTGAGACTCTACTTTTAAAGAAGTCTGTTTGTAGCCAATTAAAAAGAACAGTTCTAAAGCTCTGTGTGTGTGTGTGTGTGTGTGTGTGTGTGTGTGTGTGAGAGAGAGAGAGAGAGAGAGAGAGCGAGAGAGAGCGAGAGAGAGCGAGAGAGAGCGAGAGAGAGAGAGAGAGAGAGAGAGAGAGAGAGAGAGAGAGAGAGAGAGAGAGAGAGAGTCCCTTCAAGGTATGAGGGTTCTGTGTAGGAAGTTCGACCCAATTCAATCATTGGTGGGATGCAAGGGGCTCTTTGATTGTAGGTGAACTAAAAATCCCAGCAACTACAACTCCCAAATGTCAAGATCTATTTTCCCCAAACTCCACCAGTGTTGGTTTTTGGGTATATTGAGGATTCATGTCAAGTGTGGTCCAGATCCATAATTGTTGAGTCTATAGTGCTCTCTGGATGTAGGTGAACTACAACTCCCAAACTCAAGGTCAATGCCCACCAAACCCTTCCAGTATTTGCTGTTGGTCATAGGAGTTTTGTGTGCCAAGTTTGGTTCAATTCCATTGTTAGTGAGTTCAGAATGCTCTTTGATTGTAGGTGAACTATAAATCCCAGCAACTACAACTTCCAAATGACAAAATCCCCCCCCCCCCAATACAGGTATGCAGTAGCAATGAAAATAATGTTATGGTTAGGGGTCACCACAACACGAGGAACTGTATTAAGGGGTCACAGCATTAAGAAGGTTGAGAAACACTGCTCTAACAGGTCATGCTTTTTACCAAGAGGTTATGGCATCATTTTTCAAAGGGTTATGACTTCTAATAAGCTCATGCCTTTCCAAAGACCACAAAATCTCCAAAAAGGTTATGGAGGTTTCCATTTTCCAAAACAGTGATGTGTTGACTAAAACACTTACCAAACTGACTGAGGATAGAAGACTGGGAAATTGAAGGTTTGATATCCCAGGATGATGTTGTGGTTGTAGAAACAGGGGCGTTTGCGTTGAGAGAGCCTTGTAAGGTAAACTGGCTCAACCCTGGAGATTTCAACTGCTCTAAAATCTGGGACCCGGTTGAGTTGGACGGTTTTGAAGCCCCAAGCTCTCCAAATCCAGAACAGAGTACTGAAGACTAGACAGAAAGCAGAGAGGGAAATGAACAATGATAAATACACAGGCACATACATCACAATTATTGTTTCTGGATAATAAGTTTATTTATTTATTTATTTTACATCGTTTATACCCCACCCGTATCAGCCCGAAGGCGACTCAGGGCGGCGAACAGTAGGCACAATTCGATGCCATTTAAAAACATACATCAATAGAATAAAAACACAAAATTACAACATCTAAAAACATCAAAATATCAAAAACAAGGACAATAAAGATTTTAAAAAATTTAAAAGACTATGTTGTCATATTCCGTCCATTATCCATTCCGTCGTCGTTGTCGTTCCTAGGTCATTTCCAATTCAGTTGACTAATTAAGCTGAAACGTCAAATGCTTGCTCGAAGAGCCAAGTTTTCAATTTTTTCCAAAAGGTAAGGAATTATGTCACATTTATTTATTTATTTATTTATAAATTCGATTTGGTAGACCGCTCTCTCTGGAGCCCAGAGCGGTTTACAGCATAAAATCAATAAAACATCAGTAAACAGATAAAAGACGTATACCCAAAAGCCCCCCTCCCCACAAATGATCCCGGCAAGCAATAATACGCAGAGGCAATACATGGCAGGACGGTATGTTGGCAGCTGGCAACTAAGGAGGCATCAGTTGGGACCAAATGCCTGCCTGTATAGCCAAGTCTTCACAGACTTGCGGAAGGCCAACAAACCCCGTAGTGCTCGTATCTCCTCCGGCAGAGAATTCCAGAGGGTCGGAGCGGCCACTGTAAATGCTCTCTGCCGGGTGCTCGACAGCCTACAGATCTTAATACTAGGGACCTCTAGTAGATTAAGCCCCTCTGAGCGCAGTGATCTTCTGGGTTTGTATGGGGTAAGACGCTCCCTCAAGTACACTGGCCCCAAACCATATAAGGCCTTGAAAGTTAGAACTAACACCTTGAAGGAGACCCGGAATTCGATGGGAAGCCAGTGCAGTGCACGCAGGAGTGGGGTCACATGCGCAGATCTTGGGGCTCCCGACAGCAGGCGCGCTGCTGCGTTCTGCACCAGCTTAAGTTTCCGGATCACCGACAAGGGTAGGCCAATGTACAGCGCATTACAGTAATCAAGCCTCGAGATGACCGTGGCTTGGATCACCGTGGCCAGGTCGCAGCGGGAGAGGTAAGGAGCCAGACGTTTCGCCTGCCGCAGATGGTAAAACGCTGTCTTGCAAGCGCAGGCAATCTGCGCTTCCATCGACAGTTGGGTGTCTAGCTGGACCCCAAGGCTCTTAACTAGGGGCTGTGGGCGAAGTGCCACACCATCAAACGTCGGCAACTGGGTCTCTACCCCCTCCGGGCGGCCCAGCCACAAGATCTCCGTCTTCGTCGGGTTCACCTTCAACTTACTGGCTCGCAGCCATCCAGTTACGGCTTCTAGGCAGAGATGGAAATTATCGGGTACAGATTCCACCCCGGGTCCATCCTCAGAATGAGCTGGGTGTCATCAGCGTACTGGTGACATTCCAGCCCAAAACTCCGTACCAATTGGGCGAGTGGTCGCATGTAGATGTTAAATAACAGCGGGAGAGAATGGCCCCCTGAGGAACTCCACAATGTAAGGGGCCCTCGGAGACCACCCCTCCCCACTTCACTCGCTGCAGGCGGTTTTGGAGGAAGGAGGACAGCCAGTTGAGGGCTGTCCCCTCACCCCGCCACCGCGAGGCGGTGTGTCAAAAGTTGGTAACGACAGTATCAAACGCTGCCGTGAGGTCCAATAACACGAGCAGCGCCGATCCGCCTCGATCCAAGTGGCAACGGAGTAGGTCTGTGATGGAGACCAGGACGGTCTCTGTCCCATGGCCTGAACGGAAGCCGGACTGGAAGGGGTCAAGCCAGGTTGCATCATCCAGGAATGTCTGCAGCTGGTCCATTGCTGCCCTCTCAATTACCTTGCCCAGGTACGGTAAATTGGACACTGGGCGGTAATTGGAGGGAGCCGCGGGATCTCACCCGGGCTTCTTCAGCAATGGACTAACCACCGCCTCTTTTAACTCCTCTGGAAAAGCTCCTTGCTCAAGGGAGCAGTTGACTATATTCAACAGAGGGCCACAACATTAAGTTGTGACATAACCTAACCATACTATACCATACCATACCATACATATATATATACACACACACACACACCCCATATATATGGTAAAACATTATCTAAGACAATGCCTGGGTAATTCTGGAATTATTTATTTATATTTATTTATTTATTTATTAGTTCAACTTAATATACCGCTCTCTCTGGAGCTCAGAGCGGTTTACAGGTAAAAAAACAGATAAAACACATAAAGCATAGTAAAACCAAGTTAAAACCCCCAGTTAAAACCCCATTCCCAACAATAAAACTGCAGTAAGACAGCGTAATGCAATGGTGGTGACACAGCAGAGTGCTGATTAAGGCAGGCATCGGTTAACAAGGGCCGAATGCCAGCCTAAATAGCCAGGTCTTGACAGCTCTGCGAAATGGCATCAGGTCGCGGATGACTCGTATCTCCTCAGGGAGGGAGTTCCACAGAGTCAGCGTGGCCACAGCAAACGCCCTCTGCCGCATACTAGAAAGTCTATAGGCCTTAATGCCAGGCACCTCCAATAAGTTGAGCCCCTCTAAATGCAGTGATCTCCTGGGCACATAAGGGGTAAGCCGCTCCCTCAGGTACACTGGCCCCAAACCATATAAGGCCTTGAAAGTTAGAACTAACACCTTGAAGTAGACCCGGAATTCAACTGGGAGCAAGTGCAGCTCGTGCAAGAGTGGAGTTACGTGAGCAGATCTTGAAGCTCCTGAGAGCAGGCGTGCTGCTGCGTTCTGCACCAGCTTGAGTTTCCGGTTCGTCGACAAGGGTAGGCCAATGTACAGCGCATTACAGTAATCGAGCCTCGAGATGACCGTGGCTTGGATCACCGTGGCCAAGTCGCAGCGGGAGAGGTAAGGAGCCAGACGTTTTGCCTGTCGCAGGTGGTAAAACGCTGTCTTGCGGGCGCAGGAAATCTGCGCCTCCATAGACAGCTGGGAGTCCAGCCGGCCCCCTAAGCTCTTTACTGACGGCTGCGGGCGGAGTGCCACGCTGTCAAACGTCGGCAACTGGGTCTCTACCCCTCCCGGGCGGCCCAGCCACAAGATCTCCGTCTTTGCCGGGTTCACCTTCAACTTACTGGCTCGCAGCCATCCAGTTACGGCTTCTAGGCAGAGATAGAAATTATCGGGTACAGATTCCACCCCAGCGTCCATCCTCAGAATGAGCTGGGTGTCATCAGCGTACTGATGGCATTCCAGCCCAAAACTCCAATGTAATTCAATATTTTGTGTGCATTACTTGGCCAAATAACCAATGCTCTGGAATGCTTTGCTTGATGAAGTACGTGCGATTAGAGAGCTGTCCTCCTTTCGGAGGGCGTGCAAAACCACTCTCTTTCCGCAGGCATTCAACCTGGACGGCTCCTCGTAACGTCTGTTCTTAGTATAGATTTTTTTAGTATTTTAGAGGTAGTTTTATTGATGGTCTAGTTTACTGTTTATGTTGTTTTATTTTGTGTGAACCGACCCGAGCCTGCGGGGAGGAGCGGTATAGAAATTGAAATAATAAATAAATAAAATGAAATGGATGATACGGTAGTAATCACAAACGACTGATAAAAGAATGGGAAGTGAACCTCAACAACATTCAAAATATATGTTGGTAACTTTTAGGTGTGGAGAAAAACTGCATCGAACATGATGAAATGCTCTTTGTTTATGAGAACCTGATACCTGTCCAAAGAAGCAAAGCAATTTCTACATGGCCAGAAGACTCAGAAACAGTTTTTTCCCTCATGCAGCAGTCAGATATGTGCTTGGAAAGAATATCACATCACAGTCTGTTGGCCAGAAACTGCACTTCATGAACAAAACAGGCTGTGTTTTTAATTATTATGCAAAGAACATTATCTGTTCTCTTCTCAAGGCTCAATACAAGTAGGTCACTTCAGCAGTTGACAGGGAACAAGTCAGTAAGTCAAAGACGGACTTGCCAAACAAGACCGCAAAGACAAAGGTTATCCTTCAGAAGCCCAGCTTCGTTTCTGTATTCCCGAAATATTTCATAACCATCCTCTTTCCCTTCTGGAAAAAGGGAAGACCACTAACACTTTTCAGCACATGCACTCAACATCTTTAATAGCTCAAAGGTCAACATTACCAGACTCTGTGGAGAATAGGAGTTCACAGCACTTGTGTTACTTGCTCCCAAGGCCATCTGAGAGTTGTGTTGGGAATTTGTGAAGACCAAAGCCTGGCCAAAGCCTTGCTGCTGGGGCGTCTCAAAGGAGCTTCCCTCCGTTTCTTGGCTAGATGTTCCAGGCTTCTGAAGCAGCGTCACCAGATCAATACTGCACACACAAAAAAGTGGGTTAAGGAGAATTAATATACCATTAAACAGACAGGACAGACCACAGATAGACGTAGTATGTTGGCATTTTCCCCAACTTTGGCGTCCTGGAGGTTTTGCTCGATTCTCGCCACAGGGGGGTGCTGTTGCTCAATCCTCTATGACGAAGAGCCTTGATCATAGACTTTCTCCTTCCTTTGATCGCCAGCATTTTCTGGTTTGTTTTTTTATGGTGCCATAAAATACTTCCCCACTTAAGTGGTGCCTAATTTCTCCACTCACAGCTGTTTTCGAAATGCTTAGGTGGACAGTAAGCTGGGCTGAAGGTTGGGTGCTCACCCCGACCCAGGATTCAAAGTGCCAAATTTTCAATTGGTAAGATATAGTATACCTCAATCTTTTTCTTAACTCAATTGTAGACCGTGATGCTCAGTCGTGGCTGCATGAGTGCCTACATGGACACACACAGGTATGCACAGAAAACAGTGATGTTCCTTTCTTTGACAAAGAGAATAGAAAGCACCTTTTCTATTCCTTCACCAGTCAAGAAAAGAGCAATCTGTAGAGACAATGCCTTCCTTTAGTGCAGGCCTGTCCAACTGGCGGCCCGCGGGCCGTATACGGCCCCCCAGCCCCTTCCCTACGGCCCCCTACCCTTTAAAAAAAGAAATCGGCTGTTTAAAATAAAAAAATTTTATTATTATTTTTAATAATTTTTTTTTTTTTCGCCAAGCGCGCGCTCCTGCTCCTTCTCACAGGTCCCCCTCCCTTCCTTCACTTCAGTGATCGCCCTCACATCCAGAGCTTACTTGCAAGCCCATCCGTATATAAACCTCACTTCTTCCTAAAGCTTTACAGTGATGGTGACTCAAACTGGATTATGCAAATATTGATACCTGAGCAGAGAAAGGGAAAAATCAACACCAACCGCCATGAGAAATAAAATTCCAGTTTTGTAAATTTCTGGTTTCAATCCTTTCTAAATAAGCTCCGAAAGGAATGCAAATTAAGGTTCCTGTTATTGGCTGAGTCCCCTCCGCCTTGGCCACGACCCCTTCCCTTCCCTCTCTGCCTAAACTAGAAGAGGATGGGGGGTGGGAATATATGGGGCAGAAATATAATAACAATAATAAATGTATTTAATTTGGAAATAAGGGGAAGATGGGGTGGGAATATATGGGGCAGAAATATAATAATAATAATAAATGTATTTAATTTGGAAATAAGGGAAAGATGGAGTTGTGAATATATGGGGCAGAAATATAATTAATAATAATAATAAATGTATTTAATTTGGAAATAAGGGGAAGATGGGGTGGGAATATATGGGGCAGAAATATAATAATAATAATAATAATAATAAATGTATTTAATTTGGAAATAAGGGGAAGATGGGGTGGGAATATATGGGGTAGAAATATAATAATGTATTTAATTTGAAACTGAGGGCTGTTTTGCTAGGGTGGGCTCCTTTCTTCCTTTCTTCCTTGCTTTAATTCTTGCTTTTATGTTAGTTATTTATATTTATTTCCCTCCCATATATATTCCCTTCCTCAATCCATCTCTCTTTGTGTGTTTCTGATATTTATTTATATTTATTTCCCTCCTATATATATTCCCTTCCTCAATCCATCTCTCTTCTGATATTTATTTATATTTATATTTATTTCATTCAGTTCCATTTATATATATATATATAATTAATAATGCAACTAGTAATTGTAAGTAAATTGGAGCCCGGGGAGGGGGCGGAGCTGGTGGAGGGGGCGGGGCCAGAGCAGGGGCGGAGCCGGGGCGGGGCAGAGCCAGTGGCAGAGGCAGACCCTAAGCCCCCCCCCCCCCCGGTGATCAGTGACCGGAATTCAGGTCCCCGGTCCGGTAGAAGTTGGACAGCCCTGCTTTAGTGCCTTTCCTAAGAACCTTCGGATCGACTGCTAGTTCTTGTTCCCTGTTCACCCAGAACAGTTGAGAAGGAGAATCAGGGTACCCAAATGTAGCAGCAGAGAGCCATAAAATGTGAACACTTTGTGAAAGCCACAGTGAGCCGCAAGTCACTTTCACAAACTCAACCAGTCTCAAACTGGTCTGCAAATTCCACTTGGCGTGCAGTAAGTGTTAAAGGGTTTAGAGCCCAAGGAAGATAGCGAGAAGCGTAGTAATGTCACAGGTACAACAGCTTTACTTGTCAGAGTTAATGCAACCGACAGATCGAGGGATTAAGAAGCCAGGAATGCCCACTTGCTCTAAAACACAACCAATTTATGTCACCAACAGGAAAAGCAAGCGTTCTCTTGTGATTCCAGAGCAAATAATAGGTTTCCCCCCAAGCAAAATACACTTGAACTGATTAAAAGGCAGAAAGAGGCTAACAGACCCAGCTGAATTCATAGCCCTGACATAAACTCTTAAAGCAATGGCTTATGACAGCTGTGGGTAGCCTTTTAGTACCTATGGTGTTGGGTCAGTGCAAGGACAACTCACCCCATTACCATTCATCTTGGTATGCTAAAAGCAGGGGGGAAACAGATGGAGTTCTCCTGGAACACAAAGACTGGCTAAGGGCAACATGCCTATTTATTTTATTTATTTTATTTGTCACGTTTCTATACCGCCCCTCTCAGCCCAAAGGCGACTCGGGACGGTTTACACAGGCAGTCTCTGCCCTCAATACAACACAGCAACAAGTCAACCCCCCCCCAGAAAAAAACCCCATATAATAACAATTTAACAATTAAAAACATACAATTGCCACCTCAGCATCATGTTGAAATCAGTTTCCATCACATCGTCGTCATTCCTTATATCCAATTAAGCCTTATATTTCATCAACAAATGCCTGCTCAAATAACCAGGTCTTGACTTTCTTGCGAAACGTCAGGAGGGAGGGGGCCGATCTGATGTCTTTAGGGAGGGCGTTCCAAAGCCGAGGAGCCACCACTGAAAAGGCCCTGTCTATCGTCCCCGCCAATCGCGCCTGCGAAGAAGGCGGAACCGAGAACAGGGCCTCCAGATGATCTTAAACATCTCAATGGTTCATAGGGAGAGATGCGTTCGGACAGGTATGTTGGATTCAAACCGTTTAAGGCTTTAAAGGCTAAAGCCAGCACTTTGAATTGTGCCCGGTAGCAAACTGACAGCCAGTGGAGCTCGCACAACAGAGGAGCCTATACCTTGCTGTATGTCAAAGCTGCTAAAAAGATGAACAGAAGGAACATGTTTGCACTGTATATGTACAGAGAATGGGATAAAGCACACGCACAGCACACAGGCTACGTTGCACACTCCTTCCCCCAAACCAACGAGTCTATTGCCTTAAAATGGACTGCTTGTTTTTCCACATAGGTAGCCATGTGGCGAGGTGAAAGCTATGATATAATAAGTTTGTAAACAGGAACACGTGCAGAATTCCAGCTTACTATATTCCACAGAAATTGTTGTGGTCTTCTTTTAAATAGTACTACGAGGGTAGAATGAAAAGTAATGCCTCTACCTTCGTTACTTGGGTTTGGATGGGAATATTTTAATAAATCAAACGTAGAAATAATCCTGAGAATGTGCTCTTTAACTACCACTATTCACTTTTCCACACAATCACCAGACAATTGGATACATTTCTGCCAACAATTAACAAGTTTTCTGAAGCCATCATGGAAGACGTCTGTGCGCTTTCATTTCAGGCGTCAACATCCTGGGTGCCCATCGTGTTCAGATATTCCGATAGCCAAGCAAAGCAATCATGTGACCCACACGTTTTTGTGAAATGCTGATTATGCTTGAAATTTCTCTCTGAGTGATATGATGATTGTCCTGACTCAATTTGTCAATCTTTTGCTTGTGAAACTCGGTGGTTACTGTCACAGGATGTCCAACTCTTTGTCACACAAGTCAGATGTTCCCACCTCAACATCTTTAAACTTACTTGCCCAATGATGCTCAGTACTCACATCAACACAATCACCATAAACAGGTTGCATTCTCTGTTGAATCACCTTCTGCTGTCAAGAATTCAATGACTTCACGTTGCTTAAGTCGCATTGACCAACCGTCTGCGCAGGGTTCCATACTTCACACTTTAACAACACAACCGTTCAATGCTAAGGCTTCCTGCCAAAATGGAACCGTAGAGTAGAGTCTACTGAGCAAGCCAGTACCTGCCGCATACCAGTACTGCCATCGGTTGAGGAGTTACGATGGTGGAGGCATTACTTTTCATTAAATCCTCGTATAATCACATTATTTTAGTCTTTCAATGGAGGGGAAAATAAAGGATGGGCAAGATTCAGAGAATGGAGAAAAAAGGAGCCATACCTTTGGCCAGGAGCAACATGGTTCTCCGCTGGAACAGATGAAGCCGTGAAAACCTTTGTTTCTGAAAGCTGGGTGGGGGTCCAGAGAGGAAAAGAGAAATTCTGTGTTAATTACTTCACACTTTTGACTTCGTAGAAGAGAAGTATGCATGAAAACACAAGCCTGTCCCTGCTGAGTAAGACCAAATGGTCTAATAACTGAAGCCAATTATCTAGTCTTCAACCAGGCCGAAATCCTTTCATGATAGAAACCGTAATTTAGAGCAAGGATTTGTCAGGCTGGATGATAAAATCACATAAAACTCATACAGGATGTGCAGGCCTGGCCTTGAACCGTGTGTGGAAGAAAAATATAAGTGGCAGTGAGAGGGAAAGGGAAGTATAAATATAGCAATCAAAGAAAATCACAACACATTAACCTCTCAGTTAAAATGGTACCAAGGACACGGTTAGTTGGGCCAAATATAGGAACACATCCTTCACTCCATATCCTGAACTGAAAACCTACAGAGCCACAGTGACCACTCTAACCAGGAAATCCTAAACACTCCATTCTATGATGCCAAAAAGAGAAACAGGTGTGCTAAAATGATTCCCCTCTTGCTTGGTTATGTAATGACAGTGTTTTTGCACTAAATCGAAATCAGCAGGCCCAGCTATAGAACATGAAAACAAATTGGCATGGAGATGTTTGGAGCATACGTTCTCCCAGTCCGTCTCCTACCCCTTCTGGATTCAATTCTGAATTAACAGGTTTACCCATATTAATTTTCTTCAACTTTGCAATGTGGTGCATGTGCTGCCAAAGAGTGCACAATCCAGGCTTGCTCTGGCAGGTCTAAGCAAGCTGCTTTTCTCCTCTGGAAAGTATCATATGCTCCTCCTTAGGACATGCCTGGGCAAACTTGGGCCTTTTTAGTTGTTTTGGACTTCAACTCCCACAATTCCTCACAGCCTCGGGCCCCTTCCTTTGGAAGGGGCCTGAGGCTGTGAGGAATTGTGGGAGTTGAAGTCCAAAACAACTGAAAAGGCCCAAGTTTGCCCAGGAATGTCTTAAGGAATGGTCCAAATCACCAAGACCAGATTTATTTATTTACTTCATTTCTATACCAGTTTCTCAGCCCTCAGGCAACTCAATGCGGTGAACAATAGCAAAATTAAATGCCAGATTTAGGGAGTATATAATGAAGGCATGGGCAAACTTCATCCCTCCATGTGTTTTGGACTTCAACTCCTACATTTCCTAACAGCCTAACAGCCTCAGGCCCCCTCCTTTTCCCCCTCAGCCGCTTAAGGAAAAGAAAAGGGCCTGAGACTGTTAGGAATTGTGGGAGCTTAAGTCCAAAACATCTGTAGGGCCCAAGTTTTCCCATGCCTGATAAGCAACTCCTGAACAGCAACTCCTGAACAGGCAAATCTGCCTCTACATCACTTTTGAAATTCAAAATGTTTATTTATTTATTTATTTATTTTATTATTTATTATTATTTTATTATTCAGGCTTCTATGCCGCCGACAGTGTCAGAAAAAGAAAAAAAAAATCCCAGGACAAGAGTACAATAAAATTAATTTAAACAATAAATCAGTAAAACACAATCAATCAAAAACCTATTAAATAGCATAACCACATAAAAGTATTTCTAAAAATCCTGTTGACTTTTTGTGTGTGTGTGTCAGGAGCGACTTGAGAAACTGCAAGTCACTTCTGGTGTGAGAGAACTGGCCATCTGCAAGGACATTGCCCAGGGGACTCTTAGATGTTTTACCATCCTGTGGGAGGCTTCTCTCATGTTCCCGCATGGGAAGCTGGATCTGGCACACTGGAGCTTTCCCTGCTCCCCGGATTTGAACCACCGACCTATCGGTCAGCAGTCCTAGTATTGTCGAAGGCTTTCATGGCCGGAATCACTGCATTGTTGTACGAACGGATTCTCCCCTACGAACGATCTAGAACAGTGGTTCTCAACTTTCCTTCCGCTGCGACCCCTTCATACAGTTCCTCATGCTGTGGTGACCCCTAACCATAACATTATTTTTATTGCTACTTCAAAACTGTATTTTTGTGGGGAGGGGGCTTCATTTTGTCATTTGGAAGTTGTAGTTGCTGGGATTTATAGTTCACCTACAATCAAAGAGCATTCTGAACTCACCAACAATGAAATTGAACCAAATTTGGAACACAAAACTCCCATGACCAACAGCAAATACTGGAAGGGGTTGGTGGGCATTGACCTTGAGTTTGGGAGTTGTAGTTCACCTACATCCAGAGAGCACTCTGGACTCAACAAGGATGGATCTGGACCACACTCAACACGAATCCTCACTATACCCAAATGTGAACACTGGTGGACTTTTGGGAAAATAGATCTTGACATTTGGGAGTTGTAGTTGCTGGGATGTATAGTTCATCTACAATCAAAGAGCCTCTTGCACCCCACCAATGATAGAATTGGGTCAAACTTCCTACACAGAACCCTCATGCCTTGAAGGAACTAGCTGGCGCGAGCCTCCATCCCACCTCACACACTCTCCCTCAGCCACACATGCGCATCATGCTGCCATGTGCTGAGCATGCCTGCTCTCCCCTCCCCGCTTGGAGTCTCAGAATCAGCCTTCCCCTTGGCTGGGAGGCCTGCCAATCACCGCAGAAGAGAGCTTTAGGTGGGAGAATTCGCAGGCTGTTTCCAAAAAGAAAGAGAAGGAAAAGTGGAGAGATCTTCAGCCTCCTCTGCCAAAGGGCTTCCTAAGATCATCAGAAATACATGTTTTCTGATGGTCTTTGGCGACCCCCCTGAAACCCTCTCGTGACCCCCCTGGGGGTCCCGACCCCCAGGTTGAGAAACACTGATCTAGAACATTAAGATCCTCCGGAGAGGCCCTGCTCTCGGTCCTGCCGGCTTCGCAAGCGCGGCTGGTGGGGACGAAAGACAGGGCCTTGTCTGTGGTCACCCCTCGGCTGTGGAACCCTCTCCCAAGTGATGCCAGATCTGCCCCCTCTCTGTTGTCCTTTAGGAGGCTGGTGAAGACCTGGATGTGGAACCAAGCCTTCCCAGAATAGGCTGAAATTGGCTATTGTCTGAATGTATGACCATGTTTACAGATTGAGTGAAATTGTTTTAATGGCGATGTGGTTTTATGCTGGGTTTTTATGTATTTTAATATGTTGTTCTAGTTGTTTTTAAATTGTATAGCATTGAATCTTTGCTGTTATGCCGGTCTGAGTCCCTCGATAGAGGTGAGGGCACAAAAGTTTTAAATAAATAAATCATTGAGCTATATGGCCATGTTCTAGAGGTATTCTCTCCTGACGTTTCGCCTGCATCTATGGCAAGCATCCTCAGAGGTTGTGACGTCAAAACCTCTGAGGATGCTTGCCATAGATGCAGGTGAAACATCAGCAGAGAATGCGTCTAGAACAGGGGTGCTCACACCTTTTCAGCATGCGAGCTACTTATAAAACAACCAAGTCAAAATGATCTACCTCCCCACTACTCAGAGAACCATAAAAGCAAAATATTTGGAAATTTATTTCAGTGAGAGCCATATAATATATTCTAAGACTGAATAAAACTAAATGTGAGTATAAGCCCCTGAATTTATTTATTCATAATAATAATGATGATAATATTCATTCAGCCTCTGCTAATAATAATAATAATAATAGTAACAACAACAATAGGTTCCTAGAGTAGAAGGAGACCTCCAAGGGCCACCCAGTCCAACCTCCTTCTGCCATAAAGGAAAAAAACAATCAAAGCATTCCTCACAGATGGCCATTCAGCCTCCGATAACAACAACAACAACAACAACAACAACAACAACGGGTTCGTAGAATAGGAGGATACCTCCAAGGGCCATCCAGTCCAACCTCTTTCTGCACCTGGGCAGTGGCAGGAGCCTGTGGGGCAGGACTGAGCCTTCCTCCCGCCCTGCCTGGGATCTAACAGGACGCCCTACGCGATCTACCAGTAAATCGCGATCTACCTAATGAGCACCCCTGCTCTAGAACATGGCCATATAGTCCAAATAAACCTACAACAACGCGGTCAGCAGTCCTGCCTGCACTAGGGTTTCGCCCATTGCACCATCAGGGGCTCCTATGACTACAAGTTGACTACAATTTTTTAACCTTTAACTTGGTACCGGTGCAATTGCAAGAGACGAGGGTGCGGCCTGCACATTCAGCCCTCTTGGTTATGTCTGTGCTCTGCAAGAGTAAGAAATATCCAGGTCCCGGAAAGACCTTGTTTATAACAGGAGCTGATCTGGAAATGACTTCCTGATTTTAGAAAAGGCCTATTCTGAATCATTAATATTTCAAGCATTACTACTTTCCCAGCCTGTCTTTCTCATGGCTAGGTAACTTTGAAAAATCCACATCAAGCCCCCTTCCCTGTTAAACCCTGAAAGTCGTTTGAGACAATGGGTTGTTGTAAGTTTTTCTGGCTGTATGGCCATGTTTTTATGGACTGAACATTGTTTTAATCCAGAGTGAATGTGTATGGTGCTAATGTAGTTGTATTTTAATGTATTTTTAATGTATTTTAATTGTTGAAGTGTTTTGGGGTTTATATTGTTATTAAGTGGGCATCGAATTGTGCCGTACTGTAAGCCGCTCTGAGTCCCCCCTTGGGGGTTGAGAAGAGCGGGGTAAAATCCCGAAATAAAATAAATAAATTAGAATATGTTCCAGAAGCATTCTCTCCTGACGTTTCACCTGCATCTATGGCAGGCATCCTCAGGGTTTGCAAGACAATACCCCACAAATTACAAACACTTTCCCTTCCCTAACAAAACAGCCTACAGAGTATTCTCTCCCTGCAGCCAGAAGCGCTGCTGCAGAGACAACAGGGAACAGGGGAAGAGGCCATTGACTCCCAGGCCTCCTGCTGGGGACGGTGGCATTTGCCAGGCCACATGAGGTGCCCAGCAGCTGAAATGCTTTTCGTTTCAGAGACACCCAATGAGATTTCTGGGAAGGAATTTAATCCGCTTCTGAGTAGCTGTCTAGGAGAGCCCGGTCACGGCACAACAGCAAAACAACAACAAAATCTCTCGCTGGCACATTGGCAAGCTCCCTGAAACAAACAGCTGCTGATAAAATGTGGCTTCACAGGATTCTCGCTACCTCTCTTAGGGAACATTGCCTGCACAGACGCAATCTCTGGCCCGGGCTGTTGCTTAGAAAATATCAAGTTTTCAAAAATACTGGGTATTCCAGCAGAAAATATCTAGTCCATTCAAAGCTACCTCTAAAGAACAGGTGACTGAGAGGGCAGATAGTGGAGAACTCCTGCTTGCAAAGCTTTCGTACAGAGAGTTTAGGGAGCAAAACTATTTCATTTCCAGCTACCTTTTTCATAGTGTGCATGTCATGGGAGAAATGCCAATCTCCCACGAGGTGCACACCCCTCACAGAAGACATCCATCCTACCAAACTTCTCAATAGAATTAATATCACTGAATGTGTGTAACTGTGCCTCAACTTACAAAGAATCCTATAAAGGATGGATACTCTTCAACCATCTCTTTTCCCTTTGTCATTAAGCCTAGCCGTGTCTGACTCTGGAGGGTGCTGCTCATCTCCATTTCTAAGCCCGTAGACACCTCCAAGGTCATGTGGCCAGCATGACTGCATGCCCTTCCCACAGAAGCGGTACCTATTCATCTACTCACATTTGCATTTTTTCGAACTGCTAGGTTGACAGAAGCTGGGCCTAACAGCGGGAGCCCACCCTGCTTCTCAGATTCAAACCACCAGCCTTTCGGTCTGCAAGTAAACTGCCTGTATGACTATTGTTTTATATGAATTTTATGTAATTTTAGATTTTTTATGTACAATGTTGTTTTATGTATGTTGTGTATTGATTGTTGTGTGAACTGCCCCGAGCCTGCAGGGAGGAGCGGTATACAAAATCGAATAATAAATAAATAAATAAATAAATAAGTTCAGTAGCTCAGTGGTTCAACCTGCTGCGCCACCAGGGCACTACTCTTCATCCTTCTCTTTTCCAAAGAATCTTTTCCACAATTTTCAAGGAAAAGGTAAAGGTTTCCCCTTGACATTAAGTCTAGTCATGTCCAGCTCTGGGAGGTGGTGCTCATCAATATTTCTAAGCCAAAAAGCCAGAGTTGTCCATACATACAGTACCTCCAAGGTCCTGTGGCCAGCATGACTGCATGGAACACTGTTACTTTCCTGGTGGAGTGGTACCTATTGATCTACTCACATTTGCATGTTTTCAAACTGCTAGGTTGGCAGAAGCTCACCCAGCTCCTTGGCTTCGAACCGCAAACCTTTCGGTCTGCAAGTTCAGCAGCTCAGTGGTTCAACCCGCTGTGCCACCAGGGAGCCACCCTTCAACTATCTCTTTTTCAAATAATCTTTTCCACAATTTTCAAGACAGCGTCCAAAGTCTGCTAAGACACCCAGTTCCCTTAGGAGGAAAAGGCACCAGCTGATCACATAACTTTAACATACCAGCTGAACAATAAACAGATACTTACATCTTCATTCCAGTCTTCAGCTGTCCATTCTTCTATTGAGTTCTTCCAGGCTCCTGTAGCAAGAGGAAATAAAACAGAAATTGAAAGAAATATATGTATGGAGAGAAGAGATAATGTACCAATTACTTTTTTGGAAAATGTCTATGCTGCACTGCAATAAAGACAACAATTTAAATTAAAATAATAAATAAACACCACCCCAAAAGCACATTGCATCAAACAACGTCCCTAAAGTTCTACTCAGTCAGAATGTCTTTTCTATGGGAACAAACGTGCCAGAATGCAGGGGGGGGGGGGCAGGTGCAAAAGCATCTTGTGTTCTGGAAAGGATTATCTCATGAGTAAACTGCCATTGACTTTTAGCACGGAACAATAAGTCTAACAGGCCTAGGAAAATAAACTTCATTAACTGAATTTTATGTTAATATATACTGGCCCGTACTGTCTATTCTCCTCTATGGGTCTGCAACATGGGTCACCTATCGCCAACACCTACGACTCCTCGAACGCTTTCATCATTGCTGTCTTCGCACAATCCTAAATATACACTGGACCGACTATGTGACTAATGTTGCTGTCCTTGAGCAAGCAGGGATCACCAGCATTGAGGCCATGCTATTGAGAACACAGCTGCGCTGTGCTGGGCACATGGTCTCTAGGATGGAAGACCACCGCCTCCCTAAGATACTACTCTATGGTGAACTCGCCACGGGTCAGCGCAAGAGAGGCGCCCCCCAAAGGAGATATAAGGACTCCCTGAAACAACATCTCAGGCTCGGCCAGATTGATCACCAACAATGGTCCATCCTGGCCTCACATCAGGAGGCATGGAGATGCACTATCCACAATGCTGTGCCTCTTTCAAGAAGACACGCCGAATGGGTCTTGAAGAGAAACAACAACGCCGAAAGAACCACAACTTGAAAACAACATCAACCAAGGAGACTTTCTGCTGTGCTTTCTGCAACTGAACTCGCCTATCTCAGATTGGCCTTTTTAGTCATCAACATGCTTGTAAAAAGTGTGGGATGAGTCCTTCCTAAGAATCTTCGTTCGCGAAGTAATGCCGAGAGAGATATACTGGCGTTGATTTCTTGCACATCTATAAAGGGGTTAAGTTACATCCCTGGTTTTTATACTGAGCGACATATTGTTGTGTCTCCTGGGTCCCAATTCCTTCTGGCTGCTGCCTCACCTGTTCCATCATGGCCATCCGTCTGCCCAGACTCCCAAGACTCCTGTTTGGCTCCAAAACCATCTGTGGCAGACGATTCTGTATAATCTGCAGGGTTAAATGTCCTACAGGTCAAGAAAGTTGAGAGAGTCAGAAACTAGGGAGAATATTGAATGTAGTCCAGCTAACCAATGTCTCCTGTGTAGAGAGCCTCTTGGAGACTTCCTCAAGACTTAGAATCATAGAGTCACAGAATCCTAGAGTTGGAAGAGACCTCGTGGGCCATCCAGTCCAACCCCATTCTGCCAAGGAGCAGGAAAATCACATTCAAAGCACCCCCGACAGATGGCCATCCAGCCTCTGCTTAAAAGCTTCCAAAGAAGGAGGCTCCACCACACTCCAGGGCAGAGAGTTCCTCTTCTGAACAGCTTTCAACCACATTATTTTTTCCTGGAAGGTTCTGGGGCTCAAACCTGGGATGTAGTGCATGAAAACTACAGTGGGGAGATGGTGGCGGGGTATAAATAAAGATTATTATTATTATTAAAATGCAAAGCTCACCCACTTACTAACTGCAACAACTGTAAGGCAAAAAGTGACCCTTGGGAGCTTCACTTTTCCCTCTCTGAAACTTTCTGTATTTTCAACATGACTCAGAAAAGACTGACAAGTTACTCGAGCAAGAGAAGCCAGGCTCTGAAATAAACGGCTGGCTGGATGTAACTTACAAATGGGACAAAGTAGAATGTAAATACAAGGCCTGCTCCTCCATGCAAGCAGAATTTGAGATGTAGTAAGGCTTAAGGATGACCTTAATATAGCCATGACGATCCTCCTTTAAAAACATGTTTGTTTTGTGCACAAAAGCTGTTGTTCAGCCCAACAGCACTCATAATGTGGTGTGCATTATGGGAGAACGGGGTCAAGGAATCAAGGGCTGCATGCATCAGGGCTGGCAAATGTTAACTGTACCGAAAGGGGTGCTGCAAGAGAACAAGTGGATGTGCGATGCATGTGACACTGCCAGATGGGAGCAAGGAGGAGCCCCGGCTCACGCAGGCAGGGGATGTAATTTCAGAAACTGCCAACAAAGTGGACTTGGGGTAAATGAGCTGAGGTGGTCCTTTTCACTCTTGATCTCCTCACCTCGCATCTGCTGCATAATTTTCAGGGCAAAAAGGCAGCTCGGTTAATGCTCACACAGAGCGGGGCCCAAGGTACAGAGATGCAGTTCTGCTACAGCCACACTCAAGAAAAGAGAGGCTTTTTTAACCACATCTTGGAGACACATGTTCTTGTTCTGGCATTAATTTTCATGGACTATGGTCCACTTCACAACATGAACCATCTGGAGTCAGAATAACAGCTATGATTACTTATGAATTTAAGTTCCCAAGACAAAAAAGGCCCCAGGATGCACTATGTTGGCTTTAAAAGACCTCCAGTTATAACAGAGGAGATTGCATTATTTCTATGTTATTCACGGAATTTTTTTGGTATTTGGTATTTCTATGGTATTCATAGAATTTTTTTTCTCATTATTTGACTCATTATTTTTTTGGGTGCCAGTTCTCTTCAGGGGCTTTAAAAAGATGCTACTTCCGTTCCGGTTCTGACATCTGCCCTGAGGAATACTACTTCCTGGCCAACGAGCGTCCAGTTTGGCCCGCGGTCCCAGCAAGGAGCTCTACTCCCAGCTGGGGCCGCTGCTGTTCCTGAGACCTACTCAAGGGTTATTACATCTGACTGAGGGAAGGACTCTAAATCATTTAAGAGGCGGAAAAAATTCTGTACTAGAATTTTTTTGAACACTAACACCAGGAGCTGGGCACGACATTTGGAGAGCCCCCAGCCCCAGAATCAGGTTAAGTCAATAGGGAAGGCTCTAGCCCATGAGCCCATAGGACGTGTGGGTCGGGATAGTCTGCCTTCCCCCGAGGGCCTAAAGGCCCTGGCTGTCCTGGAAACCCTCAGTGGGGCTTTAGGAATGAAACAGCTCTCTTCCTTTGATGGTATGGCAGGTATCACCCCTGGGTGGTCCTCTTTGGCAATCCGTTTGCCTCCTCAGGATATGAGCTTTACTCCTGCCCCATAAATTCCTCAGCCAAAGACCTCACCTGGCTATATTCCATCGTGCAGATCAGGCCCGTCAGTAGTGAATTGTTAAATTAGTTAATTGTAAACTGTTTATTATTTGTTTGTATGTTTGTGGTTATTTACTGTTAACTGTATTATTCTGTTGTAAACCGCTCCGAACCTTCAGGGAGTGGCAGTATATAAATTCGAATACTAAATAAATAAAAGACTTTCAGCAAAAGACCAATAAGGCATCAAGGCTAGACTATAGATTAGACCGAAGACTGCACTAGCAGAAGTGTAACAGGACAACATCCTTTCATCCTGCTCTTCACCTTCTTTCTATCTTCTATACCACATAAAAAAATCTGCTTTAGAGTTTCCAAACCTTCCATAAACTTTTGATGGATATGGTGCAACTCTATGGGGAATATACCTGTCTTAAGCTACTAGGGGGAAAATTGCAATTAGATGCTTACTTATGTTACAGAAACTCCATAAATTTAGTTGGGTTTTGGATTTGAACATTTTCATAATGCACACCCATTAGTAACGCTCTGGTTATAAAAAGGAATTTCAAGTATTCCTTTCAACTCTACTAGAAACAAATAGTTATAAGCAGATTTTTGGAAGTTGTTCCTCAGGTGTGGAATCTGGACACAGCCACTCTTGCCGTTGGAGAGACCCTGAGGCCTGAGTATTGCCATCCAACTTTGCTGCCTGATCAGCCCTGGGCTTACTCACAAGGAGACCTGCAGCCACACCCTCATTCCAGCCAGTTGACCCAGCAGCTTCCAGGGAGTGAACATGCCCCCCCGCGCACCCTCACTGCACTGCTACTTTAATGGCCGCGCCACCCTTCGCCCAGCAGCCCGTACACCTGCGCGGGGTGCCTCCATGGCCACACTGCCCATCATTTGGACATTGGAACACCTGTGCAGGCGCTCGTTTTCAGGGTTCCCCCACCCCACCTGTTGCTTCTGACCACTTATTCCAGCAGCCCACTTTGGTTGGGATTGAATGTTTAATTTTAAGCTTTTTTATTATATTTATATTTGAATTGTGCTATTATTATGTCATGTTTATTACTGTATGTTTAAATTGATATGGTAATTGTTTAAATTGATATGTTACGTTTATTATATACAGTATGTAATACATATATATGTTATTATATATGTATACAGCATATTGCATTTTAATCTGATGTTTTATTGTGTGTTTTATTGATATGTTTATTTAATGTGTTCTATTTTAATGTGTTTTTATTGTACTTTTATTTGCTGTGAGCTGCCCCGAGCCATCCGGGATTGGCGGCCTAGAAGCCCAGGAAATAAATAAATAAATAAATGCGGCATTGTATGCCTTGGATTGTAAGCCACCCTGAGTCCCCCACTGGGGTGAGGAGGGCGGGGTATAAATGTGGAATAATAATAATAATAATAGGCCTCCAGGCATTTTCCTGGAGATACTTGCAGTGGAACTTCTAACCCAAACAAAAGACAATCCACACAATTCAGAGTTACAGTGAACCCAGTTCTCCTTTGCTCCTCTGTGGCTGGTGTTTTAGATGCCTATTTTCAACACTTAGCTGCGCACAGTTGTGAAGGTGACAACAACCCATCGCCGTTATTGTGGAAGACAATTCTTGGAGCAATTTGACAGAACTACATCTTATCTTGAGCTTAGGCAACAAACCAGCTGCTTGAGGTAATCAATATCTCTGTCTCTGTAAGTCCTCTTGAATTACTCAAGTGGGTTTTGCCTGGCAGCCTGGAAGGGAGGAAAACTCATTTGACTTGGGCTTTTTTTTTTTTTTTTGGCTTCCTCTGGCATTTATCAGGTTTCCTGCCATTGGGAAGAAAAATCCAATAAGTCCATTGCAAACAGCCTGATGTTTGACAGATTCTCTTTTACATGGGTATGCACACCTTTCTCCCAGATACAGTGCAGAGCCAGTGACAAGTCCTTTTATCAGTATATACTTTAATGTTTCACCCAGTATACTATGAAAAACCTACCCCATGCCTTGGGCTGAAAACCTCCCTGCTCCTCTTCCTCTGCCTCGTCCAAACCCTGAAAGAAGCAGGGGGGAAAAAGCCTTATTTAAGAATAAACGGAGGGAAGCAATTGACCCTCTGATCGCCCAGTTCCAGGTGTGGAAGCAGGTACAGAGGGACTTCAAGCACATCTTCATGACGACCACACACTTCTTACATAGGAAAGGAAAACTAGGAATTAAAAGTATTGCAGCAGGAAGTCAACTTTTAAACCAAGAAGAGAAAAAAGGGTCGGGCTGAGTCACAATCCCTTGATCTGCCAAGAGAAAACAAGTTATCCATGTGATTCAATTATCGTGAGTGGCTTGCACCATTTTCCTGACCTGGAGGCCTCTCACCCCTTTGCCCGAGTCTACATCTTCCGGTATCTGGGGCATCAGAAGACTAAACAAAAGCAAAGCCCCAACCCAATTCAAACTAGAGGATAGGCTGCTTATTATGGTTTGTTATTATGGTTTATTATTATGCTTATTACTATTATTATTGTTTGGCTGCAATATACAACAACAAAACACAAGAGGAAAAGTCACTTTAGTATCATACCCTCAAGATTTTTTTCCTAGCTTCACCATAATTTGGGTTCTTCTCCCAGAAACCTTAATCTTAGTTTCAGAATGGGGGACATGAGAGAAGATAGCACAGGACCGTAACACATTTGGGTGTCCCCTGGGCAACGTCTTTGTAGATGGCTGATTCCCTCACACCAGAAGCAAATTATAAAAAGCACTGCTTGAATATCAAGCAAAACATGGGTGCCAGAAATAATATCATCTGAAAGCTGACTGGCACAGCCTGGGGATCACAACCCAACATAGCTCTTGCGCTCTGCCCTTGCGCTTTGCTACTCTGCTGCTGAGTATGCATGCCCAGTGTGGAATACATCTCACCACATGGATGTGACTCTTAATTAGACATGCCGCATTATCACAGGATGGCTATGCCCTACATCAGTGTTTCCCAACTAGTGTGCCGGGGCACACTAGTGTGCCGTGAGCGATCATCAGGTGTGCCGTGAGAAATTGGAACCTCCAGGAAGGGGGGAGGGGGGAGAGTCTAGTGTGTTGAAGTATAAAACCCTAAGAAACCTACCTCAATAAAGGCACAAAATTACAAACACCCCCTCCCCACCCGTTTTCTACTTGGTCTCTCCCTCTCCATGCATTGGGAAGGCCCGCCTCCCTTTCCCCAAGTAGAGACCTCCTCTTGCCTCCTGGGGGTTCTGTGTGGGAAGTTTGGCCCAGTTCTATCATTGGTGGGGTTCAGAATGCTCTTTGATTGTAGGGGAACTATACATTCCAGCAACTACAACTCCCAAATGTCAAGGTCTATTTCCCCTGAACTCCATCTGCGTTCATATTTGGGCATATTGAGTATTCATGCCAAGTTTGGTCCTGATCCAACATTGTTTGAGTCCACAGTGCTCTCTGGATATAGGTGAACTACAACTCCAAAACTCAAGGTCAATGCCCAGCAAACTCTTATAGTATTTTCTCTTGGTTATGGGAGTTCTGTGTGGGAAGTTTGTGTCTTTCTGCCATTCCTGCCAGGATATCTATGTTGAGTTCATCGAAACAAGCCCAGGTTTCACACTGAGTGTATAAATACATTTTAAAAACATATTAACGATATGTATTACTGTGTTAGAGTGTCATTTTGTGTCATTTTGGTTGGTGGTGTGCCCCAGGATTTTGCAAATGTAAAAAGTGTGCCACGGCTCAAAAAAGGTTGGGAAACACTGCCCTACATCACTGGAGAAATTATACTGTTTAGCCGGTATTGCACCATCTGACATCCGCCGAGAAGCAGAAGCCTGTAATGAAAGGACCAGGGCATTGACATCTACAGCTCATCCTCTGTTCTGATATCAGGCAGCAAGCCAATGCCTTAAATCAGGGCTGTCCAACTGGCGGCCCCGGGGCCGGATCCGGCCCCGTAGCCTGTTGGACACGGCCCCACCTAGGCCCTCAGCCGCCATTTTTATTTTTTTTTAAAAAAAAATCGATTTTTTTAAAAAAAAATATGGCGGCCGGGGGGGGGGGGGTGGCGGGGCAGGGAGGAGGAAGAGAGCTAGCTCCTCCTTTTCGGCACCCCCCCCCCTCCCTACCTAGGAAGGGGGCGCTTACTCCTCCTTTTCGGCGGCTCCCCCGGCCGAGGAAGGGGGGGGGGTGCCGAAAAGGAGGAGTAGGCGGTGCCAAGGGCAGCGCGTCACGCCAGGCCTGTGACGCGCTGCCGTTGGTGCCGCCTTCTGCCCTTTTTCGGCACCCCCCTCCCTTCCTAGGGGCAGGGGAGCCGCCGAAAAAGGGCAGAAGGCGGCGCAACGGCAGCGCGTCACAGGCCTGGCGTGACGCGCTGCCCCTTGGCACCGCCTACTCCTCCTTCGGCGGCTCCCCGGCCTAGGAAGGAGGGGCGCCGGGAGGGTAGGCGGTGCCAGGGGCAGCGCGTCACGCCAGGCCTGTGACGCGCTGCCCTTGGCACCGCCTCTCCTCCTTTTGGCGCCCCCTCCCTTCCTAGGGCAGGGGAGACGCCGAAAAAGGGCAGAAGCGGCGCCAACGGCAGCGCGTCACAGGCCTGGCGTGACGCGCTGCCCTTGGCACCGCCTACTCCTGCAGCTCCGGCTTCCCGGCCTAGGAAGGGAGGGGCGCGAAAAGGAGGAGTAGGCGGTGCCAGGGGGCAGCGCGTCACACCAGGCCTGTGACGCGCTGCTCTGGCGCCACCTACTCCTCCTTTTCGGCGGCTTTAGGAGGGGGCGGGGCCTGGGCTGGGGGCGGGGCCTGGGGGCGGGGCCGAGCAGCCCCGCAGGTCATCAGTGACCTCTTATCCGGCCCTGGACCCGCCAGAAGTTGGACAGCACTGCCTTAAATCAAGAAATAGCTTCCTAAGATCTACAGAGATACTTGCAGGATCGCCTCAGTAAGCGAGAATCCAAAAGTGGCAGGCTAAAACCCAGAACTTCAATCAGTGGCTGATGGGCACACAGAACACTGGGCAACTTGAAAGGCATTGAACAGGCTGCGCTCTGGGCCCACGAAATGCAGAGCTAACCTTAAGAAATAGGGCTATAAAGTAGAGTCCAAGACACGTGAGTGTGGAGAAGAGTGAACCACAGACCACCGATCATAATGCAGTCTGAGCCCTGCCACATGCAGAATGGAGGACCTTCTCACAGTAGCACCAGAGGCACTCCAAGTGGTCAGCATCTGGTCAAAGGAAATTTAGTATAGTGCCAATTTTAATTTTGTGTGTGTTTTTAAATAGATTGCAACTGTACCCTCAATTTGCTTCTGACATGATAAACAAATAAAATAGTTTCAGAATAAGTCATGATGATCTCTCCATTCTTGTTTACTTGACCACCATCCTTTTAAGGCCAGTTTTGTTCAAAGATTGGAAAATCAAGTAATCAGCATAAATGAAAATCAAAATATTGTGGCTACTAATTGCTGGAGGGAAATTTGAAGCCATTTCCAGAATTATATCATTAATATAGTAGTTAAACAGAAATACTGGACTCAAATACATATTCAGAGACTTCTAAAGATTAATTTAGTTAAAACCTGAAATGTTCCTTTTGGAACTGACTGATGAACATTTTGATAAGAATGAGAGCCTACTTCAATACAGCAATGAGATTACTGTATATACACAGAGATGGAAGAACGGTACTCTGCCTTCTATGAAAGATTGGCTATTAAAAGTGAAGAAATGGTTGAATTCCCTCTGCTGATTACAGAGAACCCACAAACACCTTTTTGGAAAGAAAGAAAGGTGATATAAGAGCCACTGGTTTTTATTATTTGTTTGAATTGGATATAATAAATGCAATAACCCATTTATTAGAAGGGAGGCAAGATTGCTGAATGTCTTGAAGCTGTGACTGGATGGCTGCGTGCCAGCCGGTTGAAGGTGAATCCGTCAAAGACGGAGATCCTATGGCTGGGTCGCCCTGGGTTGGGTGGGTGCCGGCTGCCTACCCTGGACGGCTAGCTTTTAAGCCCGCCGTCTTCAGTAAAAAGCCTGGGGGTCCAATTGTACCCGCTGCTATCGATGAAGATGCAAATCTCCACGGTATGCAGGACCGTGTTTTTCCATCTACTACAGGCCATGCGGCTGGCTCCCTACCTGCCCAGGAACGACCTGGCTACGGTGATACAGGCGACGGTCATCTCGAGACTGGACTACTGTAACGCCCTCTACATTGGCCTTCCTTTGTCAGCAATCCGGAAACTCAAGCTGGTGCAGAATGCTGCTGCTCGACTGCTAGTGGGAACACCTGCACAAGAGCACATTACACCTATTCTGCAGCAACTGCACTGACTACCAATAGAGTATCGGATTGTTTTCAAGGTGCTGGTATTGACCTTTAAGGCCTTGTATGGTCTAGGGCCGGTGTACCTGAGGGACCGCCTTACCCCTTACGTTCCCCCGAGATCACTGTGTTCGGAAGAGCAAAATCTTTTAGCAGTTCCATCTATCCACTCCTGCCGTCTGTCAACAACTAGATCAAGAGCCTTTTCCATAGCGCCGCCGTCGCTATGGAACTCAATGCCATTAAGGAACTGCCCCCGTTTCGGAGATCCTGCAAGATGACCCTTTTTAGGCAGGCCTTTAATTTAAATGGCTCCTGATAAAGCTGTCCAAGTCCTTTAGTCCCATGTAGATTGTTCTTGTTTTTATGCTTTGTTTTATATTGTTATTAAATGGAAATGTTGCTGTTTTACTATTTGATTTTATGTAAACCGCCCCGAGCCTGCTGGAAGGAGCGGTATATAAAAATGAACAATAAATAAATAAATAAATAAATAAGTGTATAACTCTAGAAAGGTAAACTTTTCCCCTGGCATTAAGTCTAGTCATGTCCAACTCTGGGGGGTAGTGTTCTTCTCAATTTCTAAGCAGAAGAGCCAGTGTCATCCGTAGCCCCCCTCCAAGGTCATGTGGCCAGCATGGCCGCATGACACGTCATTACCTTCCCGCCGAAGCAGTACCTCTTGATCTACTGACATTTGTATGTTTTTGAACTAGGTAGGCGCAAGCTGGGGCTAACAGCAGGAGCTCACCCCACTCCCCAAATTCGAACCACTAACCTTTCGGTCAGCAAATTCAGCAGCTCAGCATTTCAACCCACTGTGCTACTTTCAGAAAAGATAGCTACAAATCAGTTTTAGATAGGCTTGTCATATGTGTGCTTGCTTGCTTGCTTTTTTGCTGTTGTGTATTTTTTCCTTATTGTATGTCTTATTTGTAGTTAGCTATTGTTTGGTCAGTTTGTTAGGTGTTGGAAGTTTATTACGAGTGTGGTGCTTATAAAGGCATTTGATGTATTCTTAATATATGGAAACCTACAATTAATTTCTAATACTATCTTCAACTATCTGTCTTGTAGTCAACTTTCCTTTGACTTCAAGGCCAACTCTAGAACATATTCCCAAAGGACTCAGAGGCAATGTTTTCTGATGTAGGAAATGCCTGTGAAAATGTTTACACCCTTCAGGAGGTGCCATGCTTGATCAATGGATACATCACTCAACTGCTGGTTTGGTTGGGGGGGGGGGGGAGCAGAGATGTGCAGAGACACATGTAAAGCATAACTGGTTCTCTTACTACTTATCTTCTGGCTTTGTACAAAAGGGTTTCCAGACTGGAGTCAGTTGCCTTGCGGCTCTGTTGTGGAAACCGGCTCCCAGCAACTAACCCACCACCAAAACACAAACATCAAACAAAGGAGGAAGCCAGCAATCAAACCTGAGAATGAAATGTCAAGCTTAAGTGAGAGTCACTTTGTTCTGCTTTCAATGAAGTAGTAAGAGGAAGTCAACACCAAGACCAGGGAAGCATCCCCACTTCATGTCTTCCTTGGGTTAACACCTGGCTTCACCATTGTTCAATGCAATTAAATGACCAAGAGAGATTTCCATCCTCTCCCTTTCCCTAAATCCTATGCACTCTCAGACTACCATATATTCCGGCGTACTAGCCGGCTTTTTAAGCCTGGAAAATAGTATGAAAAGTTGGGGGTCGTCTAGTACGCCGGGTATATATTAAAGTAATAAGTTTTTAAAAAGCGCCCTTAGTGGCGTGGCTTGAGGAGGGAGGGAGGAGGAGGGAGGAAGGGCATGGGGAGAAGGAGTGGCAGGCCGCATTGCCACGGAGACCAGCTGGGGGTGATGGTCCGCTGGGCTTTCCCAGTGGTCCCCGCCACTCTCAATTCAAGGACCTCCTCGCGGCTTACCTCCTCCGAAGGCTTGTCTAGGCCCAAGGAAGTGCCTCTGCACGCCAACTTCTAGCAACGCTGGGGGACGGCATGCCTTGGATGTGATCCCAGAGACATGCTGAGAGCAGTACTTCCGTGACTCCTACTGCTCCCAGCATGCCTCTGGGATCACATCCAAGGCACGCCGTCCCCCAGTGCTGCTAGAAGTTGGCGTGCAGAGGCACTTCCTTGGGCAGCCTTGGGAGCGCTCCCCGAACCTGGTCTGCTTGGCTTCTCCGCGCTTCGACCCACTCCTGGCGCTCTACTTGCCGTGGACGCCGATGCCCTTCCCTGTCATGCCGCTTCAACAACCTGACCGAGTACGAGAGCTTCCAGCGTGGCTGGAGAAGCCGGGCGCAGCAGTAGCCGCAGCAGCTGCCGCCGGAAGGTCCAAGCCAGGTGGGCCGCCTCCGCCCCTCCGGACCCCGCATGGATCCAGCGGCTATGGAGCCTCATGGTAGTCGAGCAGGCTGCCCCCGAGGTGGCTGGGGGCAGCCAGGCCTGGGGCAAGAAGGCACTGCGGAATGTCCTCACCCGGATGCACCGTAAGGTGCCATCAAGCGGGCAGGGAGGGAGGAAGTGAAAGAGGCCAGCCTTGAGGGAGAGGAAAGGCATGTGGAGGCACTTCCTTGGGCATAGTCTTGGGAAAGTAGGGTAGTCTTAAACGGCGAGTATATCCCTAACTCTGTATTTTATCTTGAAAAGTTGGGGGGTCGTCTTATACACCCAGTCACCTTGTATTCCAAAATATATGGTATATGTCCATTAAAAGCTAGTCCATTTTCCAGGATCAACCAAGAAGTTTACATCTTCAAAGTCAATGAAGTAAAATGCCTGAAATCATGTTGGTATCATATCTGTGTGTGTATATATATATATATGTATGTTCCTGTATAGATGCATTTGGACTTTTATGGCTGCTGTACAATAGATGCATTCACTTCCATGGTGACGCAAGCAGAGCTGCACAAGCATAACTACTTCACACTCAGTTGCACATTCAGTGCCAGTATTTGTCAGTGCCCTCAATGATTCAACACAATCGCAGAAACAGCCATTGTCCATTGGTACAATAAACAGGGACACCCTGTGTGTACGTATGCTCCTTCAAGTTATTCATCAACTTATGGCAGATCCATAAATCTCACAGGGTCCTCTCAGGCAAAGAAATCTCAGAAGTGGTTTTGCCAGTTCCTACAGCACATGGTATTCATTAGCAGCCTTCCTTCCAAGTATTTCCTAGGGCTGTGACCCTGCTTAACTCCCAAGATCAGATGGGATTTGGTGCTTTTACGGTGTTCAGGTGAAACTTCTCTATGTGTATGTGCCTTCAGGTCAACCTATAGTGACCCCATTAATTTCAAATGGCTTTCTTAAGGAAGGTATACTTAGAGGTGGCTATGCCAATTCCTTCCTCTAAAATAGTGCTGACAAAACTTGGTATTCCTTAACAATCTCTCATCCAAGTATGAAGCAAAGCTGTCACCAGTTAGCAGCTAAAGTCAGATGGCATTTGGTTGGATATATCTGTATAACTGAAGAAAAGTCAGCTATGGAATTACAGGATAATGCTAGTACCCAGCAAGGGTGGCACGGCACAACAGCAGCTTAACTACATCTTTACATTGAGGTATATACATATTTAAACAAATAAAATAGAAGATGTGTAAGTTGTACATTTAAGTTGTACATCTAATAATTGCAATCTGGTCCACACCAAAAAAAATCAACACATTTGTTTACTCCAAACACAATGGACAAATGAAGCTATATTGCTCCGCCCAACCCACCACAGTCTACATGCACTTGCATCAGCTGTTTTGAATGTACAGAATATAGAACTGAGCAGAACACACAATCTTTTACCATTCTGAAACACAGCTTGACATCAATGTTACAGAACAACATCTGTACAGTTGCTGATTTTTTTTTTCGTGTCAGTAGTAACTTGAGAAACTGCAAGTCACTTCTAGTGTGAGAGAATCAGCCATCTGAAAGGACGTTGCTGTGGTGTTTCAGCCTGGGGTTCATGTGCATGATGGGATGGCTGATGAAAATGCTGATGAAAATGTTGTTAATGAAATTGCTGATGATGTGAATTCTGAACTGCAAAATGAAAGGTCAGACGAGATCTGTTTCCCTGAGAACAGCTCAGTTCCCAGGGATGTAAATGAACATTCCTATGTTGAGGGAGCTGACGGTCTCCAGACTGATAGTGAGCCACCTGAAGATTTTAATGAGGAGTCTTTTGACCGCTGGGAAAACATTAGAACTTCTAGTCAGGACGCCAGATTACGGCAAAGTGGCCAGATAACAAAGCGAAAGTAATTTTGGCTTTTAAGAGCCAGCTAAGCCAATTTGCCTTCAGAGCTCAAGCTTCGTTTAGAAAGATGCCACGTTTGTCTTGTCTCTAAGTCTTGTATTGGCCTAGGATTTGGGCCTGTTGATTCCTATTGGTGCCTAGGTCTTTCCATGGGATTTTGTATCCAGCTTCATGCCTTGCCTAGGAACTTTGGAATATTTTGAACTGCATTTTTACCTTGTAACCTATTCAATTTTGATTTTATTTTAACCCTTTTGTTGGACACTATATTTGCTTCAATAAAAGCCTATTTTTCAGAGACTGCTTGCTGTGTGTGTGATCCATTCTAGGGCGTTACTCCTTGGTCTGAGTTGCAACAATTGCCCAGGGGATGCCTGGATGTTTTGATGTTTTACATTCCTTGTGGGAGGCTTCTCTCATGTCCCTGCATGGAGAGCTGGAGCTGACAGAGGGAGCTCAGCCATGCTCTCCCTGGATTCGAACCTCTGACTTGTCGGTATTCAGTCCTGCTGGCGCAAGGATTTAGCCCACTGCACCACCGGGGGCTCTTAGTTGCTGAAATAACTTCTAATATTTAAGTAAGCGACAACTTAACACATGTCTATTTACTGGACTTTTTAAAGGTCTATTTTTTTAAAAACCATGTGGTCTGGAAGAGCCAAGGACATCTATCCTGGGACTCACAAAATAATTTTTGTGTCAACTGAGTGTCCCTTCAGAGCAGTGATTACCAAATGTTGGTTCTCCAGGTGTTCTTGATTTCAGCTCCCACAATTCCTAGCAGCTGGTACGATGGCTGGGATTTCTGGGAGTTTCAATCCCAATTAGCTGGAAGCCAAAAGGTTGGGAACCACGGTTTTAAAGCAAAGGGGGCCCACACATCGCAAGCAGCGTCTCTCCAGCCAGGCTTGGCACATGCACCACACACACCTGGCTGGGCTCCTTGCCATCCCAATTATTCAATGTCAGCAGAAACCCAAGTAAGTGCCTTATTTGTAAATAAAACATATGGTGGGCTATGTTTGTAAGTAAATTCACTCTTCCAAAAGGCTGTCAGATTTCAGATTCTTATTAAAAACAAAGAACATGATTTCCATGCAGTTCGTTCATGGGGAAAAGGCCATTTTCACTACTGCAGAGGTTCATGTGTTTTTATTTTAAGCGATATGTTTTAATTATGTGATTTTAAAAATATATATTGTTTATTTTTATATGTACTCAAGGCACTGGTTTGTGTCTTTGTTGTGAACCGTCCTGAGTTCCCTTCAGGGTGAGAAGGGCAGGATATAAATGTGGCAAATAAATAAATAATAAAATTTGGCAGCAGAAAAAACAACAATCCCCCACTTATGTTGGGCAGACATCTTGTTTTTGAGGAGAACCGTGTTTTGTAGAGGTTAAGGAACAAGGATATTGCAAAAACCAAGTACATGCCCCCCTTTACCTTGTTTACATAGGAAAGATGGAGGTCTGTGACCGCTACTACAGCAATGAGTTGGCATCATAATTATTTGCAAGACTATTTCGCACAACTCTCTTGCAGCACAGCCAGATTTTCTTCTGGAAATGCATGTAGATACAAGGGAGTCTTCTCTTTGTGACAGACCGAACTCCCAGCTCTATCCTAAAGTTATTTTCTCTCCTACCAAGCAGGTTTTCTTTCCTCCCTGGTGACGCCTGCCTATGATTTGCACACAGGACCTCTTGTGCCCTGAGAATCATACAGAAGCTGGATCAACATGAGACATGTTCTGTGAACGGGGAATGAATATTGTTCTCTTCCTCATGTTTAGTCTTCCCCAGTGAACATAAAGATTGCTTTAAAACCTGGCACAACATAGGAGGAATACTGGAAATCAAAACTAAGGAAAACCATATTGTTATATTCTATCCCTCCATGATTTATTTTTAAAAATTCAGCTCAAGGATATTTGGGAGGTTTTTTTAAAAAATCTTGCACTGAGAGATAAAGCCAAGATAGCAGTTCCTGGCAGAAAAGGCCTGTTTCCATGTCTGACTACATTCCAAGCCAAATATTCAATTTTATCTTCAGCTCCAGCAAACGTCCCCGATGAAAGTATTGCTGAACTTTATTTATCACTGATTCTGCTTTACTGAACTTCTATTCCATTTCTATGCATCTTGAGCAGGCAAAGTTCTGCTAATTTTGGTCACTTTGACATTCCTTACACAGGGTGCTGCTAGCAAGACTGTGTGGATACACATTTTGTTATTTGTAAGGGAAAAAAGACAAAATCCAGTTTATAAACATAGAATAAGAGCCATTGGGGCCAATCACTCTGAATTCCATCCTTGAGGCAGGCCCGGATTACCCATAGGGCCAACTTGGGCCATGGCCTAGGGGCGCAAGCCAAGGAGGCACAGATCACGGACCAAAAAAAAAAGTTATAAAATAATTTTTAAAACCGTGCCGCGATTGGCTCCTGCTGCCTGGTACCCAAAAGGAGGCGGAGCCAAGTCCGGGGTCTACGGAGGCAGTGCTCGTGCTCGCCGCGTCAGCCTCAGCCCATCCATCTACGCCGCTGCTTCTCAGTCAGTGCTTCTGCGCCTGAGGGGAGGAGACGCCTGGCCTGGCTCGGAGCGGCTTCCTTCGCAGGCTGCTGAGGGAAGATGAGGCTGCGGGAAAGAAGGGCGGCGTGCTGCCCCGGAGGGGAGCCTGAGGCGGAGGAATCTCTGCACAACTGCACATGTGGCCGCCTCTGAAGCTGCTGCCCCGGACGAAGAGCATGCTCTGGACCCAGCCCGGCTTTCCCTGTCCCTTTGGGCCTCGGCTCTGTGGCACTCGCTCGCCCTCCTCTGCCTCCTTCCTGAGGGGTAACAAACTCGTTCCCCGCCACACAAAGGGGCCTGTTCCCTTCTCTTCAGTGACAGTGCGCACGCACCTTTCCCCTCAGCCCCATTGGCACATGACAGGAAGGATGCGGTGGCGCGAGGCGGAGGAGGGGGGGAGAGGTGGTGGGGTGCGGTAGAGGTTGGCTTAAAGGGGGCATAATTCCAAAGTGTGGCCTAGGGCGCAAAAAGCTGTTAATCCGGGCCTGCTTGGAGGAGAAAGGTAGGCTATGAATCCAACAAACAAGCAAATATCCAAGTTTGAGGACAGAAAACATCCAGCAACTCTCATCAATATCAGGCAATCTGAAAGAGAGAATGCCCCCACAATCCAGCCTGAAGAATTGTCATTGTTAGAAGTTTGTTGTTCCCCGAGCTGCACACTCTGTATCTAGAGGCTTTTGACAAGAATTATTTCCTAGATGAAAGTGTCTTGGATAAAGCTGTGCACAGTAACCAGCTTTAAGCAGCCTTCAGCATGAGTGACACAACAGAATCAAGGCTCCACTTACCTCTCCCTCTGCCACGTTTCCCACGGTCAGAAGGCCGATCGCCTTGACTGCTATCCACTCCATTCTCTTCTACTCTAACTAGACATAAGAGAGATATAGAATATCTGTAAGTACATATATTTACATGTTATAACAATCAACACAGGTAGAGTATTGCCTCCTTGGTTAGACCTTTTCAAACTGAACATGAGGCAGAATCATATACTGTACAACAAAAATGGGGAAGGGTGAGGTGCCCTGGGGAGACACAGTAATCTGGAATCGTAATTGCTGCTCTGCCTGTTGGCTCAAGCCTGAAATCACTGAGAAACCCACAGAAACACGAATTGTGATAATATCCCATCTAAACCTTTCCACTAAGCTCCAAGGTTGAACACCAAACATCTTCCCTTTAATTTAGCTACATGTTTTGGGCCTCTGTTTTTAATCTTTTTCCTGGCATTGCTTTAGAGGACAAATTACGCCGTGATGCTCTTTGAGTGCGGACTTGCTGTACTCATTTTAAATCCAAGGGCTGCTCCAAGAGGTCCCCCTGAGGGTTGAAAAGCAGGCCTTTAGTGCCCAAAATAAAATGATTCAACATTTATGTTCTTTTTTTCCGCACAGCTATCCTCAAGAATACAAAATATATTCCCTTCCAATCACTCATTTTTGCTTAATAGAGCAATAAAGCCAGGCACCTGTTTTGTGTTTTATGCATGCAGTCATACTTTTTTTCCTGTCCAATTTGCAACATCCATATTCAGCTCTCAGTTGAATAAATAAGAGTTTTGTGGGTATAACTCAGGCATGGGCAAACTTCAGCCCTCGCCGAGAGGGCCAACGTTTGCCCAGGCACGGTATAACTGCTGCACATGCAGTTGCACATTCCCAAACAGCACACAATGGCTTCAATGCACCCCTTGATTCACTGGGATTGTTGGAGCAATGACCATGCATTCCCAGTTGCATATGGGGACAATAAGCAGACACAATGCCAGGTCATGCCACTGGTCACTCAATGAAGACAAGATGGAGTAGTGCAACCGCCACTTTACTACATATATAATTTATGCCATGGAAGCAGGATGTCAGATCTTGGTCAAAGTGTAACCAAGACACACCAGCATTAAGTTTCTGAAGCCATACAATGGGTGTCGAAACTCCACAATCACTTTTACTTAAAAGAAAAACGTATCTCTGGGCATGGAATACATACCTTATATGCTCATGTATAAGTCTAGAAATTTTAGTCAACAATCAATCCCCCAAAACCTGGATTAAAAATTATTTACAGGTCAATGTGAGGACTGTACCTGAACTCATACAAAAAAAAGGTAAAAGCACCTTTTCTGAGTAGGGTGGCAAAAGGCAAGGGCTTACTTCATCAAAAGAGAACATAAAAGAAACACTAACCAGCCAGTAAAAAGCCATGCTCCGACTGGCTGAGAAAGGACAGAACCAGCGACTACAATTCCCAGAATCCTCTCTTGCAGTTTGTCTTATTTTAAAAGAATGTTGTGGTTAAAACTTAAAATAATTCTTAAAAACAGTGGATTGGTGAATTGTTCTGAAACTTGGCCGGCCTGCAGTTGTAAATGGGGATGCTTTTAATTATTACATTAACTAATTATCTACAATCTCACTTGGTTGTTTTATCATTACTTTTGCACATGAAACTGGTAAATGGTTTCCATGTATTATCAAATAGAGTCTCTTTTTATTTGTCGTTTTGCCAATCTCAGTTTCTGATCGGGCTGTAGCCCACATCTTATTTAAGCAGTTCTTTATTGATTAATAGTTTTTTCCCAGGTTCTGACAGCTATTTTGAGTCTTGTGGCCTATAACTTAAGCCAGTGTTTTTCAACTTTTTTTGAGCCGCGGCACATTTTTTACATTTACAAAATCCTGGGGCACACCACCAACCAAAATGACACAAAATGACACTCTAAGCCAGGGATGGGCAATTACCGGCCCTCCAGGTGTTTTGGACTTCCACTCCCAGAAATCCTAACAGCTGGTATAAACTGGCTAGGATTTCTGGGAGTTCAAGTCCAAAACACCTGGAGGGCCGGTAATTGCCCACCCCTGCTCTAAACACAGTAATACATATAGTTAATATGTTTTTAAATGTATTTATACACTCAGTGTGAAACCTGGGCCTGTTTCGATGAACACAACATAGATATCCTGGCAGGAATGGCAGAAAGACACACACGAAGGTCTTGCTCAATTTATAGTTAACACACAATCAGAGAGCATCCTGAACTCTTGCAACAATAGAATTGAACCAAACTTGGCATATTGAACTCTCATTACCAACAGAAAGTACTGAAAGGGTTTGCTTGGGAATTGACCTTGAGTTTGGAAGTTGTAGTTCACCTACACCCAGAGAGCACTGTGGACTTAAACAATGTTATGTTACGTTGTTGTTTGTTTTCTATCCAGAATCACAATGTTGGAAGGAGGCTCACCACTTTAAGGTCCCTAAAACAGGCATGGGAAAACTTCGGCCCTCTGAGTGCTTTGGACTTTAACTCCCACAATTCCTAACAGCCTGAGGCCCTTTCCTGCTTAAGTGGCTGAGGGGGGGAAAAGAAAAGGGCCTGAGGCTGCTAGGAATGGTGGGAGTTAGAGTTCAAAACACCTGGAAGGTCCAAGTTTGCCCATGCCAGCTTTCGACAGAGATCTCTTCCTCCCCCTTCCCCTTCGCGCCCTTTCTTCCCCCTCCTGCCCAACACTAACTTTTTCTTCCCCACTCGAGTTCCCTTCTTCAGGAGGGGAAGGGGGAGGGAGGAAGAAGTGACCCGTGCAGGCGCTACTGTGCAGACTCGCCCCACATCTTCCTCCCTCCCCTCTCCCCTCCTGAACACGTTCACGCTGCCCCCTTCGATCAAAATGGCGGCAGCGTGAGCAAAGTGAGGCAAAGCGAGCAGAACGAGGCTGGGAAGAAGGGAGCCCGAGTGGAAAGAGAAAAAGTGTTCGACAGGAGGGGGAAGAAAGGGTATTGGAGGTTCCAATTTCCCATGGCACACCTGATGATCGCTCACGGCACACTGGTGTGCCGTGGCACACTAGTTGGGAAACACTGACTTAAGCAATGGAAAATCCATAATTTTGGTCCCAGAACTTGCCCTCCACTTACACATGAGGTCAACTTATACATGACAATATATGGCAGTTCTTCCCCAGGCCTCCATTGGCCAATGTGCAAGGGGTCAGCCCTAGCACGGCCCACTCCTATGCAACCTCACAGGCAAACTAAGGCAACGGCATTGCTGGGAGCAAGGTGCCCGTGCTTACACTCTCGGCCGCGGCTGCCCCCTCTTCCTCGTCTGCTGGAACTTCCCCGTCCACGGCTGACTTCTCTGTCCCCTCGCTTTTCTCTGTTCTCTTTGTTCTCTGAACTCTCTTTTCCAAGACTTTTCTTCTTTCCTCCCACCGTCTCCCACGAAGTCTATTTAGGTGGAGAAGGAAAACACAGAACAATTTCAAAAGGGATTGAACAACTGCTTGGCAGAGTACCTTTCAGGCTAAATTCCCCCAGGAACTTTTTAGGGCCCTTCAGATGGGCAAATTCAATAGCTGCACGTAAGTGCAGAGAGGAAGCAGCTGTGAAGAAGCCTAGAATCAAGTTATGGGGCTCCTTTCAGTGCAATTACTCTCTACAGCGTTTAAACAGTGAAGCATTTGAATCACATCCCTGGGGAAAAGACAGGGCATAGCAATAGTTACCAATACTAAGAATAATGTGTACAGGAACAGGCTACTTCTAACATCGACACTGTGCATTTTAAACACTGCATATATTTTAAAAATTATAAATAGTAGGCATGGGGACAGACATTTATGTCACGGGAATGAAACTTAACACTTCCCGCCCACACAAAAGACCTCCTTCAAGCACCTATTTGGCACAAAGCATTCCCCTCCCACACCGAAAAGCAGCTGGAAGTAAGAGGTTTTTTATTGTTATCACACTCTGAATGATGCGTAGGGGAGGGGATCTACAGCCCCAATCCTTGTCAGGAGAAGCTAGCCCAGGTATGGGCAAACTTCAACCCTACGGGTGTTTTGGACTTCAACTCCCACAATTCCTAACAACCGATAGGCCGTTAGGAATTGTGGGAGGTGAAGTCCAAATCACCTGGAGGGCCGAAGCTTACCCGTGCCTGAGGCAGCCAATTATGTATTTATATAATTTCAGATCATTTCTTTCTAGCATGAGACCCAAGGGAGCTCATAATATTTTTTATTTATTTATTTATTATTTTGATTTGTATACCGTCCTTTCCAACTGGCTCAGGACGGTTTACAGCATATCAAATTACATCATAAAACATATCAACAACCAACAGGACACATAAAACAAGCAATAAAACCAATTTAACAGTATTCTGCTATAACCAAGAGTGGTCACAGATTGAATGCTAGCCGGAACAGTGGTGTTTTACAAGCTTTCCGGAAAGCCGGTAGCTCATTAACAGCTCGAACTTCAGGTGGCAAGCTGTTCCACAATTGAGGTGCTGCCACAGAGAAAGCTCTGTGTCTGGTTGACGACTGGTGGATGGTTCGCAGGGAAGGAATCTGCAGGAGATTGAGGTCTTCAGAACGAAGAGATCTCTGGGGAACATATGGGAGTAGGTGGTCCCTCAAGTACACTGGCCCCAGGCCATGCAAGGCCTTAAAGGTTAAAACCAACACTTTGAAGGTGATCCAGTGCTCAATTGGCAACCAGTGCAGTCGCTGCAGAGTTGGGAGTGATGTGTGCCCTGGCCGGCACCCCACCCAGGAGCCTCGCTGCTGCGTTCTGCGCCAGTTTAAGCTTCCGGATGACCGACAAAGGAAGACCAATGTAAAGGGCGTTACAGCAGTCCAGCCTTGAGATGACCGTTGCTTGGATCACCGTGGCTAGGTCATTTCCTGTGAGATAGGGCGCCAGCCGCCTAGCCTGCCGCAGGTGGAAGAAGGCGGATCTGCTGACAGCGGAGACCTGAGTCTCCGTTGTCAGCAGCGGATCTAACTGGACCCCCAGACTCTTTACTAGGTGCGACGGGCGTAGTGCCTCGCCGTCCAGAGTAGGAAGCTGGAGCCCACGCCCACCTGGATGACCCAGCCAGAGGATCTCCATCTTAGATGGATTCACTCTCATAAGAACTATTATACATGAAAGTAACAAAAACTACACTTATCTGATCATGGAGTTTGCTCCGTAGTTTTATGTCTGCCAATGTGCCCATTCTTTTGCAGACAGAGACCATTTGCCCAAAGATCACCAACACATTCAGGTATAGGATACAGACTGCAAGCCAGAAAGCAGCCTTGCACCTGTTTCACTGAACTACATACTTATTGGGTAACTTCTGGTATTGTAGAATACTGCATCCAGTCATTCACATGTTGAGTGCAGTGTACAACACTATAGTTTTCAGTCCATTCTGGTTCTGTTCCCCCATCTCTCCTGTTGCACACTTTGGGTGGTAACTGTTTTTCAATTCTCAGAGTACTAACTGCTTGAACTTTCACGTTCAGTGTGGCCAGAGGGTTTATTTTAGATTACTATAATAACCTGCACAATCAATAGTAGAGCTACGGCTGTTTGGGCAGCAGTTTATTTCTACGCATTTTGGATTACTGTAAAGAGGGCCTTAATTGTTCACCTTGACCACAAAGCAGTCGGGCACAAAGAGGCATTTCCATCTTCCTGAGGCAAGTTGGCCTTCGCTTGAGAAAGATATACATAAAGCATAACTTTTAATGAATTGCAAATGTTTAATTTAGCTCCTTAAATTATTCTCAATTGCCTGGAATGGGCTGGTGGGCTGAATGGCTCAAGCTGATCTGCCCAAACTAGAAGGCTTAAGAAGCCAGGCATAAACCCGTTGCAACAAAATTGTGAAAAGAAAAATATGCTTGAACTTGGGGACCTTTCGCACTACAGAATTAAGGCTCTACATTTCCACGGTGTAGTTGAACCTTGGTTGCTCCTCCTCTGGCATTACTTCACGGACGAAGATTTTGCAAGAGTAGAAGCAAGCATAAAATGGCCTTCAAGGAATGTGAATCTTCATTTTTTTTGTGGGATTCTTGGCTTTTTCTTCACGAATGAAGATTCAGGAAGGACTCATCCCACGCTTTCTACAAGCTCGTTGATGACTAAAAAGGCCAATCTGAGATAGGCAAGTTCGGTTGCAGAAAGCACAGCAGAAAGTCTCATTGGGTGATGTTGTTTCCAAGTTGTGGTTCTTTCTGCGTTGTCGTTTCTCTTTGAGACCCGTTTGGTGTGTCTTCTCGAAAGAGGCCGCAGCATCGTAGATAGTGCGTCTCCATGCCTCCCGATGTGAGGCCAGGGTGGACCATTGTTGGTGATCAATCTGGCCGAGCCTGAGATGTTGTTTCAGGGAGTCCTTATATCTCTTTTTGGGGGCGCCTCTCTTGCGCTGACCCGTGGAGAGTTCACCGTAGAGTAGTATCTTTGGGAGGCGGTGGTCCTCCATGCTAGAGACGTGCCCTGCCCAGCACAGCTGTGTTCTCAATAGCATGGCCTCAATGCTGGTGATCCCAAGATAATGTAGGAACAAGCTCCTTCTAGCCTTTGTAGTGGTGACACTGCCCTACAAAGAGAGGAAAGCCCTATGCCTCACATCTTTGTATAAGTTACATTTTAGAGTTTTAGCCATTGCTTTCAATCACATTCTTACTGTGTCTGAGTTCCCTTCCAGCAAGATATTGATTGCTCTGTTCACATCTCCATTGCAGTCATGTAGGGCCACTATGCAATCGTCCTGATTCTTCCCGGTTACTTCCATGAGCTGAAAAACAAATGTAGAAAATATTACTTATTTATTTACTTATTTACTTCATTTATATCCCACCCTTCTCAACTCCAAAGGGGACTCAGAGCAGCCTTACAAATTAGGCAGCAATTTGATGCCAAAACGTAAGCATACAATAAACATTTACATAAAACCAAAACATTAAAACAATGCAATTTTAAATCTATTATTAAAAGTATGTATTTAAAAAGTAATAGGACTGAACCAGTGCAGAGTTAGAGGACAAGAAATAATTTGGAATATTAAATACTAACAAAAAGAAATGTCCATATAGAATATTTTTGTAACACAGGTTGAGCATCCCTTATCTGGGAATCTGAAATCCAAAGTACACCAAATTCTGGATTTTTTGGCTTTCATCGTGAAAAACCTAAAAATATACTCTCACAAGAAATGTAAAAGCCTACCCTGTACCTTAAGAAACCATCGTGAAAGAGTTCATTATCGAGACAACTCTGGCATTATTCAAAATCTGGCAGTTCAACTGATTCTGTTTGGTTGGGGTCTTTTAATGGATTATTGAATTTTGCCTCTGAGCAATGTTTACACTTTCCTGCTTTGCCTGAAAAGCTGCCAAGCTGAGAGCCGAAAGGGTTCTTTTTTTAATGGGGTGATAAATACTTTCCGTGGACATAATGTGCAAGCAGGAGATGAACTTTTTTTTATTTTCCCTTTTGCTTTATTCGTATTCTGAATACATTTGGAAGCTAACGGCAAAGGCAAAACCACCGTGCTTGCTAAAGTGAAAGGAAAGCAATCCCAAAAGTGGGCTCAAATGTAATTCCAATAAAGGCAAAAGATCCCTGAAAGAGGTAGAAAGCAGTCAGGAAAATAAAACTCACCAGCTGTGCATTACTTTGGGAAACCTGTGCACATTTATTTATTTATTTATTTATTTAAAACTTTTATACCCCGGCCTTCTCACCTCCAAAGAGGGACTCTGACCCTCTTCAGCAAACAGCAATGCTAACATTTAAAATCTAAAAACATCATCAAAATTTACAATAAAACCATCAAATACAATACAATAAATACATTTTTAAAGCCTTCCTCCAACGTAAAATCAAGTCCAACTTAATCCATATATTCGGTCCGTATCAAGTGGTTAGCGACTTTAGTAGCTTCGCAATCTCCTCCATTCTGCGAAGGCCTCATTGCACAGCCACGTTTTCACCCGCTTCCTTAAAGTCAGGAGGGAGGGGGCGGATCTAATTTCATTTGGAAGGGAATTCCACAGCCAGGGAGCCACCACAGAAAAAGCCCTGTCCCTCGTCCCCAGCAGACGCGCCTGCGAAGGTGGTGGGACCGAGAGCAGGGCCTCTCCAGACGATCTTAGCACTCTTGATGGTTCATAGGGGAGAATACGTTCGGACCGTATAGGGTTTTGTAGGTCAACACTAGCACTTTGAATTGTGCTCGGAAGCTAATTGGCAGCCAGTGGAGCTATGTACCCAACTCCCGTTAGTAGTCTGGCTGCTGCGCGCTGGGCTAATTGCAGCTTCCGGGCAGTCTTCATAGGCAACCCCACATAGAGAGCGTTGCAGTAGTCTATACAGGATGTAACAAGAGCGTGGACCACCATGGCCAAGTCTGACTTCCCAAGATACGGGCGCAGCTGGCGCACAAGCCTGAGCTGTGCAAAAGCTCCCCTGGCCACCACCGAGACCTGGGGTTCTAGGCTCAGCGATGAGTCCAGGATCACTCCCAGACTGGCTCCTGCGCCTTCAGAGGGAGTGTAATCCAGGACAGGCTGTAACCCTACCCTGTTCCAGACTGACCAGGAGTACCTCTGTCTTGTTTGGATTTAGTTTCAATCTGTTAGCCCACATAAAATCTAGCATAAAGTCTGGATTTTCAAAAAGACACCCCCCCCCTCAATTCACAACTCATTTTGCATTGACTACAAAAAAAAGGTGAATCAATCTTAAATCATTAGTTTTAAAAATGGTCCTGAATGTGGCATTAAGCAGGAAAGTAAGGACTTCTTCAGGGTCAGTCTTGTGCCTACATCCTGTGATAATGTTCCCTTCCCATAAACCTCAAACAGGGATGAAACTCACCTGTTTCACTTTATCCTCAAAATCTGCATCGTTCTTATCGTAGATCATCTGGGCAAGGCGAATTTGTTCTGCTGTTGCCTAAGACATACAAACAGATACCATAGATTTCTTGCGTATCTTATATACAGAAATGCACATACATTAGAAATCAAAAATATCCTACAGTGCTTCCATCTCCTGTACTTTTGTCTTTCCCCCCTCAATTCACAACTGAAGAAGAAAACATACTGTGATATGTTTTCCAATACGATGACGTTTTTTAGATTTTAGGAGAAATGGGAAAACCACAAGTAATAATAATAGTAATAATAATAATAAATCTTTATTTATAGACTACCCCAGTGATTTTCAACCAGTGTGCCACGGAATACTAGTGTGCCGTAAGAGATCATCAGGTGTGCCATCGGAAATTATAGTGGAGAGAGAGCCTAGCAGGAAATTTCAGGCAGCGGAAATGAGGCTTTCCTGGCCGAAGCAGCAATGCCAGCCAGCCTGGCTGCAGTCAGGGAGAGCCCTCGGCGTCCAGAACTTTCCTCCCTCCATCCTCTCTCTCTCCTACCTTTCCTTCCTTCCCTCCCTCTGCGCGCCAAGGGCTACCTGGCCTGGTTGCAGCTCCTTCTGCTTCCTGGCTCCTGGCGCTCTTCTGCCCTCCACAGCAAGGAGGAGGAGAGGGAGGAGGAATCTGCGGGAGCTGACCCCGTCCAACCCAGCTCCCGGAGGCTCGAGGCAAGGCTTTCTGCTCTCTAGCCCCTCCGCACCAGGGAAGGGGAGCAACCCCTCATCTCCTGGCCTCTCTTGGCTGGGCTCTGAGTTCGCTGAGGGGGGAGGCACTCCTGGGGGGCTGAACTTCCCCTTCAGGAAGGAGAGCTGGGGGTGGTGATGGCTGCGAGTCTCTGCCGCAGTTTGTTCCGAGGCCCGGAGCCACTCCGTGTGCTCAATTCCTATTTGTACTGCTCAGACGAGGCTGCATATGCTTCAGCCACTCAGCACAGCCCTCCCCCGCGGGACAGTGACGGGCCTCCTGCACGTGGGCCTCCCGGGGGCGGGGCAGGAGGGGGGTTTGGCGGAGGCAGCAGCGTCACGAGGGGGGAGGGTGACAGTTAGTAAAATGACAGAGTGTCATTTTGTGTCATTTTGGTTGGTGGTGTCCAAGGATTTTGTAAATGTACAAAATGTGCCGCGGCTCAAAAAAGGTTGAAAATCACTGACTACCCTATCTCCCCGAAGGGACTCAGGGCAGTTTCCAACAAATATGGCAAACGTTCAATGCCAAAAGAAAACCATACAAGCAATATACGTCAGGACAAAGCACATTAGACAATATATAGGACAACCTAACTGTAACTAAATAAACAAAATAGTGGGGGGGGGGGAGTAAAATTAAAACATAATAAAATACAAAAACCCTGATAAAATACACTAAAAATAAAAATATAAAGCCAATTTCATTGGAGCTACATCAGGCAAGGTTCAACAATACCAATGGCCAGGAGTACTAAAATGGACCTGATCCAACTATAGTGCAAACAGCGTATCATAGGGTCGGAGAAATGGATGAAGTGCAGAACATAGTACTATTTGGCGATCTAGGGACTGGGGACTGGTAGTTCTCGGAAACTTGCTGGAACATCCAGGTTTTCAGTTCCCTACGAAAGGAGGACAGTGTGGGGATTTGCCTAATCTCCCCGGGGAGATTAGCCACCATCGAGAAGGCCTTCTCCCTTGTCCCCACCAGCCGTGCTTGTAACAGTGGTGGAAGCGAGAGGAGGTCCTCCCCGGCAGATCTTAGAGCCCACATTGTTTCATAGGGGGAAATGCGATCCTGAAGATAGACAGGACCTGAACTGTTTAGGGCTTTGCAAGTCAAAACATGCACCTTGAATTAAGATCGGAAACTTATCGGCAGCCAGTGGAGCTGCTTTAATAGGGGCGTTGTGCACTCCCTATAATTAGCTCCAGTTAGAAACCAGGCCGTAGACCAGGAGTCAAGAACCTTTTTGACTCCGAGAGCCATGAAAGCAAAATATTTGGAAATTTATTTCAGTGAGAGCCATATAATATATATAATATATTTTAAGACTGAATTCAACTAAATGTGAGTATATACGTAAATAAATACTATGAGAAAAGGGTTCCCCCGGCAGAATGACGGGACACTTCAGACCTGGTTCTGCATAAGGCACGCTCAGGACTCTGGGAAGTAAGAGGGAAAGAAAGGAAGGAAGGAAGGAAGGAAGGAAGGAAGGAAGGAAGGAAGAGGAAATAAAGGTGAGGAGGAGGAAGAAAGAAAAGAAGAACGAATTATGGAAAAGGAAGAAAAGAAAAGCAGGAGAGAGTTAAGGAGGGGGAAAGAAAGAAGGAAATGAGAAGGGAGAAAATGAAAGGGTGGGGAAAAGAAAGAAAAGGGAGTGAGGAAAAAGTAAAACAATGAAGGGAAAAGAAGAAAAGAAAGAAGGGGAGAGAGGGAAGTTAAAAGAAAGGAAGGAGAAGGAAAGGAAGACTTGGGGAAAAAGAATAGAAGAGGGAGGAAGGAAGAGGGAGGAAGAATGGAGGAAAGAAGGAAGGGGCGAGAGAGAGGGGGGAAAGGAAGGAGAGAAGGAAAGGGTGAAGGGGAGAAAGGAAGAGGAATGGAGGAAAGAAGGAAGGGGAGAGAGGGAGGGAAAGGGAAGGAGAGAAGGAAAGAATGGAAGAGGAAGGAGGGAGGGAGGAAAGAAGGAAGGGGAGAGAGGGAGGGAAAAGGAAGGAGAGAAGAATGGAAGAGGAAGGAAGGAAGGAAGGAAGGAAGGAAGGAAGGAAGGAAGGAAGGAGAGGGAGGGAGGAGGGAGGGAGGGAGGGAGGGAGGGAGGGAGGGAGGGAGGGAGGGAAAAGGAAGGAGAGAAGAATGGAAGAGGAAGGAAGGAAGGAAGGAAGGAAGGAAGGAAGGAAGGAAGGAAGGAGAGAGAGGGAGGGAGGGAGGGAGGGAAAAGGAAGGAGAGAAGGAATGGAAGAGGAAGGAAGGAAGGAAGGAAGGAAGGAGAGGGAGGGAGGGAGGGAGGGAGGGAGGGAGGGAGGGAGGGAGGGAGGGAGGGAAAAGGAAGGAGAGAAGAATGGAAGAGGAAGGAAGGAAGGAAGGAAGGAAGGAAGGAAGGAAGGAAGGAAGGAAGGAGAGTGGCGGAAAGAAGGAAGGGGAGAGAGGAAGGGAAAAGGAAGGAGGGAAGGAAAGAATGGAAGAAGGAAGGAAGAGGGAGAATGGAGGAAAGACGGAATGGGAGAGCCAGATGCAATCTTGAAAAGAGCCACATCCGGCTCCAGGGCCGTAAGTTCCCTACCCCTGCCGTAGACCTTTGTACCAATTGCAGTTCCCAGGCCTTCTTCAAAGGCAGCCCCATGTAGAGTGCATTGCAATAATCCAATCTGGATGCAACCAAAGCATGAGACATTGTGGCCAAGTCCAGCTTCTCGAGGTACAGTCGCAGCTGGTACACAAGCTTTAACTGTGCAAAGGCCCTCCCAGTCACTGCCAATACCTGAACATCAAGCGCCAGCACTGAGTCCAGGAGGACCCCCAAGATGCGTATCTGTGTCTTCAGGCGGAGAGGGACGCCGTCAAGCAGATTGCCACCCTAGACCCCGATTGGCCTCGATATATTAAAGGTTCTTAATTCAGAGATCTTGACATGATATTCAAGGAATTGATACACGCCCTTTTAAGCTACGAAAGCATTCATGAATTTGGAAGTATCAGCTTTTATGACTGGAATCTTTTGCCCATATACCTGGCTGAAAGTTTCACTGGGATAGTGTCAGAGCTGGGAGCTCTTAGCCTAGAAGAGGCAAAGAGCCCCAGTCTGCCTTGACCTGCTTTGACATTGAACATTGGGAAATCCCCAGGATGATGCAATCCTCAGGGGAAAGTGCTGGAACAGAACGGAAGTGAAGTACTCTGGACATTGGACAATGAATGAGAATATGCTGACTCAGAGGGGATGAGGTCATATCCCTTGACAGTGAGTCAGCAGGACATGATGCAACCTTCCCAGGATGTTGCAAGGGAAGGGAAGGAGGGGGTCGGGGTATATAAGGTGTGTTTGGGTGAAGGGTCACTGCTTTGGCTTTATAGGTGTTATACCTGCAATAAATCTGGTTGGATCGAGCCTGTGATCTTTACGGAGAATTGGTTCACAGATAGCTGAAATATATCCTATATGCGGAGGACGGTACTTTTAGCTGAGAAATGAGAACACTGAGAGGTGACATAACATTTTTAAATATCCGAAAGGATGTCATGTAGAAGATGGGACAAGCTTGCTTTCTGTTGCTGAAAAGCCTTTTTAAAAATTATTATTTCTCACATTTGTATCCCGTCACTTCTCAACCCCTGAAGGGGGACTCAGGACGGCATTACAATTAAGCCCCGTTAGAGACTATAATGCAATAGTAAAATCGCATATTAAAGACATTACACAATAAAACAATACATAGTTAAAAACAATACAAAGGCTACACAGTAAAACCAGTCTCGTCAGTCATATCACCATTGCAATTTGTCCCTTAAAGTGCTGCTTACATCTATTGCCCAAAAGCCTGGTCCCACAACCATGCCTTTAATTTATTTCGGAAAACCAGGAGGGAGGGGACCGATCTTAATTCAGTTGGAAGAGAGTTCCATAGTTGGGGAGCCACCACTGAGAAGGTCCTTTCCTTGTCTCCGCCAGGCGCATTTGAGCTGTTGACGGAAGCGAGAGCAGGGCCTTCCCAGATGATCTTAGATTTCAAGGCGGGACGTAGGGGTGGATGCGTTCGGACAAGTAAACTGAGCCAGAACCATATAGAGCTTTATATGTCAAAGCCAGCACTTTGAATTGGGCTCGGAAATGGACCAGCAGCCAGTGGAGCTGATACCACAGGGGGGTGGTATGTTCCCTATATGTCACCCCAGTTAGGAATCTGGCTGCCGACCGTTGTACTAACTGCAGTTTTTGAACCATCTTCAAAGGCAGCCCGATGTAGAGCGCATTGCAGTTTATCTATATGGGATGTAACAAGAGCGTGGACTACCGTGGCCAAGTCAGACTTCCCAAGGTACGGGCGCAGCTGGCACACAAGTCTTAGTTGTGCAAAAGCTCCCCTGGCCACCACCGAAACCTGGGGTTCCAGGCTCAGCGGTGAATCCAAGATCACTCCCAAGCTGCAAACCTGCGTCATCAGGGGGCGTGTAACCCCGTCCAACACAGGCTGTAACCCTATGCCTGGTTTGGCCTTTCGACTGACCAAAAGAACCTCTGTCTTGTCTGGATTCAATTTCAATTTGTTAACCCTCATCTGGGCTGACACAGCAGCACCGGTTCAAGGTTTGAACAGCCTCCTAAGTGACAGGTGGAAAGCTGGGGACTAAAAAGCAAAACAATGGATTCAAACAGCAAGAAGGCTGATTCTTACTGAACAGTAGGAAGAAGCTACAGTTTGACAATGGAAGATTGCTTCAGAGGGTAGTAGACTCTATTTCCCTGAATCTTTCAACAAAGGATAGATTGCTGTTTCGTAGGAACACTTTAGCTATGTATTGCTAAATGGCAAGGGTTGGACTACATGGCCCTTGGGATCTCATCCAATTTTGTAATCCTACGATTCTTCTTTACACAAACCCATCAATATGCACGGCATTAATCTCTCTCTCTCTCTCTCTCTCTCTCTCTCTCTCTCTCTTGGCATTACTTCGCGAACGAAGATTTTCAGGAAGGACTCATCCCACGCTTTTTACAAGCGCGTTGATGACTAAAAAGGCCAATCTGAGTTAGGCAAGTTCGGTTGAAGAAAGCACAGCAGAAAGTCTCCTTGGGTGGTGATGTTTCCAAGTTGCGGTTCTTTCTGTGTTGTTGTTTCTCTTTGAGACCCATTCGGCGTGTCTTCTCGAAAGAGGCCGCAGCATTGTGAGGCCAGGGTGGACCATTGTTGGTGATCAATCTGGCTGAGCCTGAGATGTTGTTTCAGGGAGTCCTTATATCTCTTTTTGGGGGTGCCTCTCTTGCGCTGACCCGTGGCGAGTTCACCATAGAGTAGTATCTTTGAGAGATGGTGGCCCTCCATTCTAGAGACGTACCCTGCCCAGTGTAGCTGTGTTCTCAATAGCATGGCCTCAACGCTGGGGATCCCTGCTTGCTCAAGGACAGCAACAGTAGTCGGTCCAGTGTATATTTAGGATTGTGCGAAGACAACACTGATGAAAGTGCACTTTTTTGTGGAACGCTACGGCCACATATGCAGTTTCAGAAACAACTGGCTGGCCAGCTCTGCCTTGCTAGATAAGGTCAGAATTTTGGTGCCTTAAACTCTTCTGGTAATTGAAGCATTTACACCTTATGAAGGTTAAATTAAGCCCATGTTAAAGAGCACAGGGTGATTACTAATGACACTATAAAAAAAAACCCCTTGCCCTCAAGTGCTTGCCTTTAAGGACACAAAAGCAATTGCCGGCGAGGTATTAATTGCTGCTCAAGGGACTTTTAGTGTCTTCTGCAACAATTACTGCCGCAAGGGCATATACAGCTCACTTCCTCATTATATCATATCCCTTGGCAGAGCTCCTCAGAGTAGAAAAGGTGGAGAGACAAAGAGTACTCTAAAGCCAGATAGGGATCTGCATGGCTGAGCTGGGACAGAAAAACCAAAACTAACCAGGAAACATGTGTCGAAAATCACATACAAATGAGTTTGTCAAAATGCAAAATGATTATATTTAGGACACGTGAAGTGTGCCTGTGTAGCCCAGTAGGCAAAATGCTAGAATTCAATCATGTATATATACAAGGAAGCATAACAGTATGCAATAACCAACACAAACAACAGTTATATCACACAAAATATGCCATCCGCAAGTCTGTTTGCACGCTAATTACCACAGTGCACATCTAGGGCTGTGGTTAGTCCAACTGTCCGTGCAACTTCTTGTGTATGAAAACATAAAACAAAGTTCTTACGATAGTTCCAAAAGTGAGTGTGGGCGGAAACCTGCGGGAAAGGAAGTTCCATGGGACTACATTACCCAGAAGCGTCCCTGGTGATGTGTGCAGTCTCGCGAGTGTAGCGGTGTGGCCGCTCTCACGAGACTCAGGCAAAACTGTGTGTCCAGAACTAGGATGATTGCAATGATCCTTAAGGGGAAACTATACTCCGTATATTGCCAATGTGGCTGATTTGTTCCCCTTTGTGCTTCCAATCAAATCAAGCCTCATGCAAGATGAATTAATATGCTTATATTAATTGGCTGGGAGATATATGCGTATAAGCATATTAATTCATCTTGTCAGTGGATAACAGAACAAATCTGAAGTCTTTTATAGTGCTCAGTGCGATGAACAAGAGCCACCTGAATCACAAGGCAAGAACGGCAAGGTTTATAGGACATGTGATCACTAAGTGGCACTTCACGCAGGTGCCACGGTTTTTAGGTGTCACGGTGAAGAACACTCTTCAGTGAACCATAATTAGCAGGAAAAGCCAGTTGCACAATCTATCGTTCTGGAAAAATAATCACACGCACATCTCAAAGTATAGGCCCAAAACAGGCCGAGGCTTTCTGAACACCAAGGTGAAGAGTTTGCAAACGATGAGAGATGGGAAGGCCTTGGAGCAGGCCTGGGCAAACCTTGACCCTCCAGGTGTTTTGGACTTCAACTCCCACAATTCCTAACAGCCTCAGGCCCCTTCCTTTTGCCCCTCAGCCGCTTAAGCTGTTAGGAATTGTGGGAGTTGAAGTCCAAAACACCTGGAGGGCCAAAGTTTGCCCAGGCCTGCCTTTTTTTTTTGCTTCCAGAAAGAAATTTAGAGTAATAAACAAAAAATGTAAGGGATGGTATTTGTTTATATACACCGTAAAAAATACAGTAGAGACTCACTTATCTGGCCTTCCTTTATCAGACATTCAGTCTTATCCAATGGTCTTATCTGACACCCCCTTTTCCTCCAGCATTTCCCCTTCAATTAAAGGAGTGCTCCCCAACTCTCTCTCCATTCCCAATAAGTGAAAAAGGCAAGACGAGGAGGAGGAGGGAGGAAAGAGGCAGGACCAGAAGTGGAAGCGTCCTCCCTCCTTCCCTCTGTGATTTCCACGCTCCTCTTCTGCATCCAGGCACTAATGCCGCGTCGGAAGGGTAACAGTAGGAGACTCCGTATTTTCCAACATTTTTGTCTATCTGACGTTCTGCCTGCCCATTTATGTTGAATAAGCTATAAGATATATCTGAATATCTGAGGTAATACCCAAATATCTTGAAGGCACCCTGTTCTTACAAGTGCAGGACCTTTTACTCCCAATTGTCACAAAACACAAACTGTAGCACATACTGTAACCTTATGCTAAACAAAACTGTATAACTATCATAATTTTTATATACGAGTGCATAAACACAGAAAGAGATAGTATATTTCATGTTCCTAAAGCAACAAAGCAATTTTGAAACTGTCAAGGATGCTGTTGTTGTGGTGTGCCTTGAAATTATTTCTGGCATATGGTGACTCTAAAAGGAATCCTTTCCCATGGTTTTCTTGGTCAGATTTGTTCAGAGAAGGGTTACCTTTCCTCTCACTTGACACTGAGAGCATAGCCTTTCTCAAGATCAACCAGTGGGCTTTTATGGCTGACCAAAGCTCAAAATATTCACCCTGCTGCTTCTCTTCATAAAAGATGTTATACTCACATTTTTTAAGATTTTCGGATAAATTCTTTTTTGGGGGGAACGTTTCTCCTTATAGCTGCCAGAAATGTCTCTATAAAAGCATACCTTTTCTATACCTTGCACAACCCTAAAATTCAGAAATGCCACACAAAAATGCAAGAGTAAATTTTGCTCTACTTCCCAGTCTCCCTAGAATACACTCTTCTGCTGCTCGTGGTTGTCTGTTTCCACTTCCAAACATAAAAAATGGGGCCCTTCCTGATTCATATTATATGTAATTATTTACTCAATTTGTATGCCACCTTTCCCTGCCCCAAAGGGGACTCAAGGCAGCTTTACATATAGCAACTATTCAATGCCTTTGAACAACAAAAAGTTAAGGATTTAAAATTAAAATTAAATGACCATTAAAAACATATAAATCATTATAATCACTATTAAAAATTATGCCATCTATCTGGAACCACAACGGGCCATCTAGGTCAAATCCCTCCCATGCAGGAAGGCTTTTGCAACATCCTTTCGGCTGCCCCTGAGATTAAACACAGAGCAAGGAATTCAAATGACATTAGGAAGAACTTCCATCCTGATGGTAAGAGCTGTTCACAGTGGAATACACTGCTGCCTGGGAATCTAGTTGAACACCATTCTCCAGAAGCAGAGGTTGGAAGGCCAGTTGTCAAGAAGGCTTGGATTATGTCTTCCTGTCTGGCAGAATGGTGTTTGATTGATGGTCCTGGGGGTCTCCTCCAACTCTAGGATTCTATGTATTCAGGTACACTGGAGTGGAAACCACGCTCACTAGACATGGCCAGACTGCAATTCCTCATCACTGTCTAGGATTCTGAGAGTGGCGGCAGTCCAGCAGTATTTGGAGGAATGTATGAGCCAACCCCTATGTATGTAAACCTATTGAAAATTAAAGGAGTAAGCTCCTGGTATTGTTGCCTTGCCTTTATTCATACACATTAAGACCCATGGATCCTGTGCGCACCCCATCTTACCTGTACTACTGGTTTCTGTGGTTGCGCTGGCTGCGTAGCTGGAACTTGCGCTTTGTCTCGAGTGCCCCGAGTCCGTTCACTGCCCACCGAAGTCATCATATACAGTATATACAAAACAATGTATGTACAAAATAAAAAATCTGGAAGAAAAAAAAGGAAACCGCAACTTAGATAAGCACTGCTTCCAAAGAGTGAGCACAGCTGACCACATCAGATGGACAGGAGAGACAGCTAAGTTTGTGTACTAAATGACAACATGCAAATCTTCAGCATAGATAGGAACAAGAAGCTCATTTTCGGAAAGACATGATGCAGACTGCCTCAGAACTCTTCCAGCTGAGAAGGACAAAGCTATGCAAATTGGCAACCATCACTTCATTCTTGTGGTAGCAAATTCTACAGTTTTAACTATAAGGAGTATTATTATTAACTTTATTTTTGTCCTGCTTTTCTCCCAAAGTAGGGACTCAAGGTGGCTAATGTAAAGTGGCTAATGCTAAACATAAAATAATGCAGATTCAAGCCATGTAAACACATTAAAACATAATGTACCCCCTGTGGCACAACACAAAAAAACCCTCCATCTGTTCAGTCTGTGTACTGTGTATACGTCTATACAAACGGCATTGAATGTTTGCCGTGTATGTGTACTTGTAATCCGCCCTGAGTCCCCTTTGGGGTGAGAAGGGCGGAATATAAATAAAGTGTTATTATTATTATAAACACTTTATAAGAACCAGCACACTTCAAAGTGCTGGTTCTTACCTTCAAGGCTATCCACGGCCTGGGGCCAGCGTATCTGAGGGACCGTCTCGCCCCATACTGCCCATCGAGATCACTTCGGTCTGAAGAGGCCAATTTACTGGTTGTACCATCTGCTAAGCTGGCTCGTTTAACATCCACCCGCCGGAGGGCGTTCTCTGTGATAGCTCCTACGCTATGGAACGCCCTCCCGGTCGAGGCCAGAGCCCTGAGGGACCTACTCCCCTTCAGACGGGCCTGCAAAACCCACTTGTTTAGGCAGGCCTTTGGGGAGTAGGCCCTTGCATCTGCAATGGACCGATTTTTCGGCCACTGTTCATTGTTTACTGCTTTAATTGTTTTAATCGTTTTAACTGTTTTAATTGTATTGCATGTTTTAAGTGATGTATGTTCCCTGTGTTTTTATGCTGAACCTCTGGCATTGTGCCATTGGCCTTGTGAGCCGCCGCGAGCCCTCGGGAGTCGGCGGTGCAAAATCCAAATAAATAAATAAATAAATAAATAAACATTAAAAATCATTTGTGTCATTAAAACCACTTCCACCCTCAAAACCCCAAATAAAGCATATCCCTTTAACTTTCATATATGCCCCAACATTCAAAATTATAGCATATTCCACATTCTGTGGAGAAGAAAAAGACCTTGGCTTGCTTTACAGCATCCACAATTTCATCACTACCGGACTTCTCACGTGGCTGGCCACTTTTCCAAACTACAGGGTCCCAGAAAGTGTAACCTTTCCTCCTAAGACAATGGCTCCACCCCATGACTCATTTTGGCTTGTCTCTTTCTGTCATTTTTTTAGGACAACTCTTTTCAAGTGTGCTCCGCAAAATTGCACAAAGGAATTCTCCAGAAAAGATTCTATAGCAAAATAGTCCTAATTATCTAGAAATAACAGTGACAAACTCCACTTCCGCACAAAAAAAATGGCTGCACAGTTCTTTGGATATTTTGCATTTTTATAAATACTGTAAATAAATAATACTGCAGAGATGTTTGGGCTTCAAGTCAGCCTGAAGAAAACAGAAGTCCTCTACCAGCCCGCACCACAGGAAGAACACCACCATCCCCACATCAGCATATCTGTGCTTAAGTCCATCCAGCAGTTCACCTACCTGGGAAGCATCATCTCTTCAGACAACAAGATTGATAAAGAGATAGATCACAGATTAGCAAAGGCATATAGTGCATTCGGAACACATGGAACAACAAGCACCTGAGGCAAAGCACCAAAATCAATGTGTATAGAGCTATCGTACTGTCGGTTCTCCTATATGGGTCTGAAACATGGGTCACCTATCGCCATCACCTACGACTCCTCGAATGCTTTCATCAGCGCTGTCTTCACACAATCCTAAATATACACTGGACCGACTATGTGACTAATGTTGCTGTCCATGAGCAAGCAGGAATCACCAGCATTGAGGCAGTGCTATTGAGAACACAACTGCGCTGGGCAAGGCACATCTCTAGGATGAAGGACCACCGCCTCCCAAAGATACTACTCTATGGTGAACTCGCCACGGGTCAGCACAAGAGAGATAAATAAGAGATATAAGGACTCCTTGAAACAACATCTCAGGCTCGGTCAGATTGATCACCAAAATGGTCCACCCTGGCCTCACATCAGGAGGCATGGAGACACACTATCCACTGTCTGTTCCTCTTTCGAGAAGACATGGGTCACCTGGTCTCGAAGAGAAACGACAACGCAGAAAGAACCACAACTTGGAAACAACATCACCCAAGGAGACTTTCTGCTGTGCTTTCTGCAACCGAACTTGCCTATCTCAGATTGGCCTTTTTGAGTCATCAACGCGCTTGTAAAAAGCATGGGATGAGTCCTTCCTAAGAATCTTCATTCACAAAGTAATGCCCAGAGAGAAATAAATAAATAAAATATTTTGCATTTTTAACAGAATAAACAACACAGAATTATCATGGGATAATGTGGTAGGGTATACGACTAAGCACTGGTGGTTCTGTGACAGAATTCCTGCCTGCCACGCTGAAGACTGCTTTGCTTCTCAACTAAGAGATAAAAGTGGCAATGGTGATGATGATAGACTGGGTTCAAATTCTTTAGTAGTCCGAGTGTTGAAGTAGGACCACACGGCTTTGCTAGCTTGGCTTATGTCCAATCAGTGCACAAGCAATGACCAAACTGCAATGTGAATGTATTGCTGCTGCCCACCCAAATCCAGAGCAATTGCTTTCAGAAGCCCTTCACAGTCTTGAATTTCTATAGCAGTCATCTGGCATCTCACTACAGTCTCAATGAGCATTTAACCTCTTTTTCCATCCATTGACAAATTCGGCTTTTTATTGATCAAGCTGCACTCAACAACTGCAACCTTTAATGTAATAAGGAAAGAATCTCACCACACAAAGCTAAAGGAAATGCAGCATTTCCATGAACTCCTGTTACAGAAGTATCTGTAACAGGAACTGACTGCAGCGAGATATGACTGAGAAAATCAATTTCCACCTCGTTTTGTGAATGGACATATGAAAGCCAGTTTACCTTCATATTCATAAAAATTGGAAGAGGCCATCCAGTCCAACCCGATTCTGCCAGGCAAGAACACACCATCCAAGTCCCCCTGACAGATTGTCAGACCCCAGGCCTCTATTTCCCTAGAACCAAACCACAGCCATGATGGCATTAAGTTGCCAGTCAGGCTTGCTTGCCTTTCTCATGTAAACCAACTGGAGAGCAGACAGGTTCAAACTTTGGTCAAGGCCACTACTCCTGTTCAAGCCGATAAGCGGAGGCGCTGGGATACTGGAGATGAGGCCACTCCTTTGCACAGATGTCCGAGCTAATTGGGTTGCATACCTTTCCCTTGAGAGGAGGCTAACAATAGCTGGAAAACCTCTCTGTGAGAATGACACTCGACGCAACTTGCGTCGGACCATTAAAGCTTTGGTGAACTATAAACGCTGGAACTTAGGAACCATACCTATCTCTAGCCAACGTAGCAAACTTAAGCTCATGGAACCTTGAATAGGCCTGAAGGCCTCCTTGCAAGGAATGTTGACTTCCAAGGCTTGCTTAAGGACTCTGCCTGTGGATTTAGCCCGGTTTGGGGCAAGAAGCTTTCCTTGTTTTGTTCCTGATTGCCAAAGGACTATAATCCGTATCTGCTTCCTTGTGGACAATGTGCTGCTATCTGTTGCTGCTGACTGAAGAGCACCAATAGACTATTTCCTAGCCTCTTTCCTATTCAAGTTATTCTAAATAAACCATTTAACCTCAGCTGGACTCGTGTGGTTTACTAAGGGAGGTTTCCAAGTGTCTCAGGTGCGACACAGATGGCCATCCAGCTCTATTTTTAAAACACTTGAAAAGGAGATTCCACCAAAAGCATACTTCCACTTTCAGGAAGTTCTTCCTAATGTTTAGGTGGAATCTATTCTCCTGCAACGTGAATCCATTGCTCCATTGTATCCTAGTGTCTATAGTAGCAGAAAATAAGCTGAAATACTAGGGTTGGGCCAACAATGTCTACTTGGACATCATTTGTTTTGTTTTTAATTTTTGGCAGTTCACTAGGCTGCCAATTAAGAAGCAGCTCTGCAGCGCTTCTGCAGAGCTGCTTTGCAACAGCTGCAGAGCTGTTTGGGCTGGAAGTCAGCCTGAAGAAAACGGAAGTCCTCTACCAGCCCGCACCACAGGAAGAACTCCATCATCAGCATAGTCAGAATAGGCACGTCTGTGCTTAAATCCGTTCAGAAGTTCACCTACCTGGGAAGCATCTCTTCAGACGCCAAGATTGACAAAGAGATAGATCACGGATTAGCAAAGGCATAGAGTGCATTTGAAAGGCTTCACAAAAGAGTCTGGGGCAACAAGCACCTGAGGCAAAGCACCAAAATCAGTGTGTACAGAGCTATCGTACTGTTTATCGCCAACAGTCCTTCCTAAGAACTGGACTTATGTGACGTTGCTGTCCTTGAGCAAGCAGGGATAAGCAATGCCATGAGAGAGAGAGAGGGAGAGACCACTGCCTCCCAAAGAGGTGAAGGAGGGTCAGAGAGAAAGAGGAGAAACAACACCTCAGGCTCGGCCAGAGAGATCCTGAGAGAGAGATGAGAGAGAAGAGAGACTGCCAATAGGTCCTGGGACAGAGAATTGTCCCCTGGGATCACTACAGTTTCCTACCTGATTGACAGTAAGCTAGTGAGCAAGCAGAACGAAGGATTAGGAAAACACTGAAGACCAGAGTTACTACTAGCATGCCAGAAGGTCACAGACAGATCATATGTGGCTCACGGGGTCAAAAGGATACAGCACATTATCCTTACAAGATGGCAATGCCACTGTGGAAGGACGAATCTTCAGAAACTGCATCCCACCTAGACTCCCTGTTTCCAGTCTCAGCTGAGGACTAATTCAGAACACACCAACATTTTTGCCACTGAATACTGTAGAAAAAGATCAATAACTGCGAGCAAGCTGTTCGCACAAAAAAAATTGTCTGCTGTTGCTTTAGTCAATTAACTATATGAGCTTTAAATAACTGGTGACATTTGCATAAATCTAAAAGCAAAAGCACTGAAGCAAGCGGTATAGGCTGGCACACATTTATAGCAAGCATCGTTTTAGAAGACTTGACAACCATGGTGGCCCCAAAAGCTCCCAGTGGAGAATTCGTGGCCACAGACTTAGCATCTGGGTAGGTAAAGATAGTGAGGTTTTTGTGTCCAATTGAGTGGAAAATCATATACAGTTGGGAGAAAGTGGCCAGGTTGGCTGGGGGATGTGGACAGCTGCAATCCAATGAAGTTTTTTTCCCAAATTCTCTTTCCTGTACATCTCCTCCTCTGTTGATGGGGCAACAAAAGGAGTTTGCTCAATAGGAACAAGCTGCCTGTACTGATCATGGGAGGACCATCCCTTTTGTGTGAAGTTGCACACTTGTTTGGATATGGTGCTATCCTCCAGCTTTTTTTCCTTGAAAACTTGTAAAGAAAGCTCTTTGAAATGCCTCTGCATTTTAGTGGCACTCAATAATTCATTGCATTATACGTCCTCTAACACTGAAGACTAAAGAGCCACAATTCCCAAGCTTGGGATCTAAGAATTAAAAATAGATGAAAAGAAATGAGATTCAGTTTGGGAAAACCTAGCTCACAATCAGTATCAAATCAAACCAAATAGGTGAGAACAGATTGTCCATAAGTGGCATTAACTCAAATTACACAGGATTAATAACAGAGCCTGCCTCCCCCCTCCCCTCCTGAACACGCTCACGCTGCCCCCTCGGATCAAAATGGGGGCGGCAGCGTGAGCAAAGCGAGGCAAAGCGAGGAGAGTGAGGCTGGGAAGAAGGGAACCCGAGTGTAGAAGAAAAAGTAAGTGTTCGGCAGGAGGTGGAAGAAAGGGCACGAAGGGGAAGGGGGAGGAAGAGGTCTCTGTCGAAAGCTGGCATGGGCAAACTTGGACCTTTCCAAGTGTTTTGGACTCCAACTCCCACCATTCCTAGCAGCCTCAGGCCCTTTTCCTTTTTTCCCCTCAGCCACTTAAGCAGGAAAGGGCCTCAGGCGGTTAGGAATGGTGGGAGTTGAAGTCCAAGGCACCCAGAGGGCCGAAGTTTTCCCATGCCTGTTTTAGTGGTGAGCCTCCTTCCAAAATTGTGATTCTGGATAGAAAACAAACACCAACATAACATAACATTGTTTGAGTCCACAGCGCTCTCTGGGTGTAGGTGAACTACAACTTCCAAACTCAAGGTCAATTCACAACCAAACCCTTTCAGTACTTTCTGTTGATAATGAAAGTTCAATATGCCAAGTTTGGTTCAATTCCATTGTTGCAAGAGTTCAGGATGCTCTTTGATAGTGTGTTAACTATAAATCCCAGAAACTGTAACTCCCAAATGTCAAGGTCTATTTTCCCCAAACTCCATCTGTGTTCACATTTGGGCATATTGAGTATTCATGCCAAGTTTGGTCCTGATCCAACATTGTTTGAGTCCACAGTGCTCTCTGGATATAGGTGAACTACAACTCCAAAACTCAAGGTCAATGCCCACCAAACTCTTATAGCATTTTCTCTTGGTTGTGGGAGTTCTGTGTGGGAAGTTTGTGTCTTTCTGACATTCCTGCCAGGATATCTATGTTGTGTTCATCGAAACAGGCCCAGGTTTCACACTGAGTGTATAAATACATTTAAAAACATATTAACTATATGTATTACTGCGTTAGATTGTCATTTTGTGTCATTTTGGTTGGTGGTGTGCCCCAGGATTTTGTAAATGTAAAAAGTGTGCTGTGGCTAAAAAAAAAGGTTGGGAAACACTGGAATAGAGGATAATTTATCAGTAAGACGACTGACAAGGAAGTAGTCTATAAATACCTGTGATTTGGAGAGAGAGGAAGGAGGGTGGCTGGGATAATGTAAAAAAAAAACCCTGTGATTTGTTATTGTATTGTGATGTTGTATATAATGTGGAAATTTAATTAAAACACTTTAAAGCTAAAGGGGAAAAGTTTAATATCTATGGAAATGATCATTTGCAAAGTGTGCAGGATTTGCTTAATTCGTTCAAACGGCTGTGAACTTTCAAACTGTGGTTCCATTCAAGACAAAAGCTGAGCTCTCCAGGGAGGCAGGGAGGCCAAAGTACCTGCTTGGAACACAGCCTTGTCTCAGAAAGGCTTCTCATCGTTCTGAGTCATTTGTTCTTAATTTTTCTATTTCCCAGCAGTGGCTGAAGCCACGCATCTCCGTTCCTGGTTTCCCAGGCAGGATAATCACAGAGCTTCACCCAGGTAACAAAGTATAAGATTCCATTGCCCTGAAACCACCTTTTCAGAAAAACCAGGAACATTTAAGATTCATTGCATTTGTCAATATTCATTTCTTCTACAAAAATAATTCCAATGTTAATAGCACACATCCCAACAATAATGCTGTTTTACCAGTGCCATGTTTGCTATAACTACCAATAAGCATCATAGAACCATTGAATCACAGAGTTGGAAGAGACCTCGTGGGCCATCCAGTCCAACCCCCTGCCAAGAAGCAGGAAAATAAAATTTAAAGCACCCCCGACAGATGGTCACCCAGCCTCCAGGCTCCTAACTGAAGCAAACTACAGGGAGCGCAAAACGCCCCTACTAAAACAGCTCCACTGGCTGCTGATAAGTTGCCGAGCCAAATTCAAGGTATAAATTATGACCTTTAAAGCCCTAAACGGTTCGAGCCCCGTCTATCTCGACGATCGCAACTCCTTCTAGGAACCGGTGTGTACCCTAAGATCTTCTGGGGAGGCCCTTCTCTCGCTCCCACCATCGTCTCATGCCCGGCTGGTGAGGACAAGGGGCCTTCTCGGTGGTGGAGCCTCTGGAATGCCCTCCCCAGAGAGACAATACAGGCCCCATCATTCCCCTCATTTCACAAGAACTTGAAGACTTGTTGATTCCATCAGGCCTTTGAAAGTGACTAGTCACTAGTCCCAGACCCCAGGCCTTAGCTAGGACTCGGCCTTGCTCTTCACTCTCTTCCCCAACCCCTTGTCATCTTGGAGTACTCGCTCTGCCCAGTCCTCTCATCGCTCATTAATAGGTCTTGGAAATGTAGCCCTAGGTCCCACTATGGTCATTGTTAGGCCAATCCTTGCACTTTCTCCATCTTCCCGGCCCTATATTTCTCTGCACTAGCCTCTGTCCAGCCCTCTCAGATGGTCTAGGCCAGACCTGAGCATCTCATGGCCCGCGGCCCAGATGTGGCCCGCCGGCCGATGCTGACCGGTCCGGGAAGGAACCCCCTCCCTCCCTCAAGGCTTCCTTCCTCAACGGCAGTGCTATTGCAAGCGCTACAGATCAACGTTTTGGTGCTCAATTGCTTGGGGCTTTCAGCTCCTTCTGAGCTGCGATCCGTGTAACGTCAGAATCCATCGATAGACTACCGACTAGTGAGGTCTTTGTTTATATTCGCCAGAGCTTCCATGCTCTTTGAGACGGATTAATTTGGCCTTTTTCATATGGGGAAGGTATGGTCATTATATATTGATGGTATATCATCTTTGCTTTGCAGGTTGGATTACCGTTGCAAGTTATCTTGGATACAGTGTTTATAATTTGACCATTTGTATTGGTGGGAGGGTGTGCTCTCGCACTCACCTCAGCCTTACTGTTTTCTCGTGGGTTGTTTTGGGTAAAGCGTCCCCACTATTTGTGTTTGAGGAAGCAAAAGGAGCACAATGACACGTGATGCTTTGTGTCCTTATGGGGGGGGGGAGGAGAGTGTCTCCGTTCCTGTCCCTCTCTGCGGCTCTGGACCTCAGATGCTGTAATTATATCAATTGAAGGGAGATATTGACAATCTGGCAAGTGTCCAGAGGAGGGCGACTAAAATGATCAGAGGTCTTGAGAACAAGCCCTATGAGAGACGGCTTGAAGAGCTGGGAATGTTTAGCCTGAAGAAGAGAAGACTGAGAGGAGGCATGATAGCCATGTATAAATATGAGACGGAGGGAGGAGCAAGCATGTTTTCTGCTGCCCTAAAGACTAGGACGCAATGGAACATTGGCTTCAAACTACAGGAAAGGAGTTTCCACTTAAACATGTGGACCTCAGATGTTGTAATTATATCATTGTTTTTTTCTTCTTCGAAGTGTAGATCATACAAATTGGATGTATAGGCAATCTGTAACTATCCTGTTGTCCTCTAATAGATCTGACATACAACCAAATCAAATACAGGCTCCTAAGACACAGGCACTGAGCTCTCACAGCTCTCATCTCCCACAACTAGTTGCCTTACTAGTTTTCCAGTAATGCAATGCCCAATGTCTTACATGTAGTCCCCTAACATGGCAGGCAACACACACACTTGTGATAGTTGTAGGTATTTCTTTTCTGTCAAGCATTAAGAGACAAACCTTGAGTTTTAAGCAATTTTTTTATATGTCTGTAGAAAACCAAGAACCTCTTTCCAGGAATAAGTGACACTCAAAATGTGCTTTGAAGCGAATGTGACTGAAAATGATCATTAATATAATGAATCACAAATGATACAAATGTTCACATTTTGTTAACCATTGTTTTGTAAAATTTGAGTGAATAAATGTCATTTTTCCTATGACAGCCTCTCTTTTTCATTGCTCATAACACATACTCTTATCAGTCTTATTAATATATCAAAAACGCAATGTAGTGCCTTATTATTATTAGTATTAAAGAAATTCAATTGATATTATGTAGAATCCAGTTCAACCTTTAGGTGCGGCCCTCCATAATATGTTTTGGCTCTCATGTGACCCCTTGAAAAAAATAATTGCCCACCCCTGGTCTAGGCTCACTCAAAAGCTCCCTCCCCTAGCAGCTTATTCCATATGATAGAATAGTGTTGGAATTGGTTTTAAAGTATATGATTGTGTTAATAATGTTATGCCTATGTTTTGAGTACTCTGTATATTTTTTCCTGTGTTGTTGTTACATGTGTGGAAACTAGACATGGCCATTCCATGGTTCAAAATGGTTCTAAAGTACTTACAAAACTAAAGTTGTGGTGGTGAAAACTAGGTGGCACTGGTGCATTGCTTCTACACTGTTGCTAAGGTTCTGGAGATGAACATTTCAGAACTCGTAACAAAACATTCCAGCTTGTCGTCATCTCCCTTCAATCAAGCTATTATATGTCAGTACAAACAGAAAGTCGGGTTAATCATTTTTTTCCTTTTCTTCTAGCTTGCTACCATAATAGAAACCAACACCACCGCATCGAAATATAAAAATATAACATTATGATCAAGATTAGCAGCAAATCTATGTCTGGCTATAAAACAGAATGCTACTCCCAGAATCATGAATTCCTTATAATCTATTATATAAAGGAGGTGCCGTCGTCTAACGACTGACAGAGACAGAGAAACCTTCCAAGGCAGAGACACCAAACTTGCCAACACAAATAGGCCTCAGGCAAGGAAGGTTTTTAGCAAAGAAACTTTCCCCCCCAAAACCTAGAAGGCCCCCAAAACAACGATACAAAATAAGTACATTTCCCAGCATCCTCTGAGGCAGCCAGCGAAACCCATTGGCCAACATCGGCCCACACAAAATGCAGGGAGGCCGAGTAACCATAGTAACGCTGGGCACAGCCAGCCAAGGCTAGGATAGAATGCTGAGTGATTTGAGTTCAGTCAGTTGGTGTTTGAGGGTTAAATATACCTCTGCTAAACAGAAACCTACACAGTACAACCAACTAACACAGGAGGACATAACAACTCCCAGGACGACATAACACTAACACAAATAGGGCACCAGGGACACAGGCACCACTGACAAACACATACCGCCGGAATAACACAAACTTGCAAAACCCACAAAAAAAATAATCCTGCAACACAAAAACCCACCCCAACCAAAATTCACAACAAACACCACTGGCAAAAGCCACACCCCCTCCACATCACCAACTACAGTATGTCACCACAACACACACAAAATAAACCCCACAAATACCTGACAACTTCCCCAACACAAAACCCAGGACTGCACAATACTCCAGCAATTCCTACCCACACAACACAACACAACTTCCTATCACAACCCATCCCCCCCAACCTTACGGGACCCCGCATACACAACACCTACCACCACCACAAACAAAAACCAACTCCACCTATACTCCAACCACAACACAACACTACACTGATACTCTACAAACACACACAAACACCCAAAACACCCCACCCACACAAGCATTCCACAACATACTACCACCCACAATGCCACCACACACCCACTAACTCACCAAAAAGTAATACCGACACACCACATAAAACGCACACGACCCCACCAAGACCATAAGTAACATCAATTCCAACCCTTACATATTCAGATTTTCTCGCATCTCCTAAATAGAGCACAGCAACGCGTGCCGGGTACAGCTAGTTCCTTATAAAAGAAAACTCATGCATAACTATTTTTAACCCTCGCTGCCACTGCAAGATCACTCCACATCACTGGTAAAAGAGGATTATTGTTTGAGTGTGCTTTTAACATTGGAATTATTTTTTTAGATGAAATGAATGTTGACAAATACAATGAATCATAAAAGAAGAAAGCGGTTTTTCTGCTGCTGTCACAATCCTCATGTGCTGTCCCATGTGGGAGGTAGCATGCCAACCTTAGAAATCCAGCCATCACACCATAGAAATCCTGAGACAAAGGCTTCCAAACACGATTTGTCCTCATAACTGAGAAATGTATTAGCACAATATATTCAACAATGTGGAAACTGAAGTCCAAAACACCTGGAGGGCTAAAATTTGCCCATGCCTAGTACAGCTCTTTTTAAGGACTGTGCACATCACCAGAGTATTTGTTCAAGCCATAGGCCTTAACAGCAGCACAAAGCCCATCTCTCATGCAAAGGCCTCCATATCCAACGCCACTGCTCACCTTTGAGGTGGAATAGAGCAACCAACATATGCTCGACTTAACCCACTCCCCCAATTCCATCTCCTCCTCTTTGTGTGTACTTCCACACTGCAAAGCACAAGGCAGGACATTGCCAAATTAACCATTCATAACCTACTCTGAAATTTGCAGTACAAATGCTATAAACAAATAAACAAGTAGCCACTATAAGGAGCCATCTGGGCTGCACAGAAACTATGCACACGNNGAAAGATTACCATGTACAATAGGCCTGTTTGATTTTTTAAAAAAAGGTTAAAAACTCATTCTGGATGTAGGAGGTGCTGGAGCTTCGAGTCTGAATGACTTCTGAAATTTTCCAGAAAAAATTCAGAATTTTCCGAATTAATTCTGAAATTTTGGAATGGCTTTGTTAACGGCAGAAACGCATGTTTAACCCAGTTTGGATGGGGATGTCTTCCCTCCGCGTCAGAACTGGGGCGACAGCCGTGTTTAACCCAGTTTGGATGCGGATGTCTTCCCTCTGCGTCAGAACTGGGGTGACAGCCATGTTTAAACCAGTTTGGATGTGGCTGTCGCCCCAGTTCTGACGTGGAGGGAAGGACATCTGCCTCCAAACTGGGTTAAACAGCCAATGAGGGAAAAGCACCTCGGGAGGGGCAGGAATCTAATGCCGATTCCTTTCTGAAAATGGCGGCGGTGGCTTCGAAATGGCAAATTCACTTCCGGGTTGCTTACATCGCTTCGAAACCGCTTCAAAGGTGAATTTAATCCGAATTCATTCCGATTTTACAAGCATTTCAATGAATCTACCCAGGCCTAATGTACAATAAGGGTCTCCAACCAATTCTTCTGCCCTGCGCAGGCACACCCTGCGCGCGGTGGTACTGATGGCGCGCGCACGCTCCTGCCGCCACCTTCTGATCACGCGGTGCTTCTTCCGCCCACGGGGCACTGCAGGAAGGAGGAAGCACAAGGCGGGGCCTCTGGAGGGAGCACAAGGCGGGGCCGGCGAGAGAGGCAGGGAGGTGCGAGGAGAGAGGCAGGGAGTGCGAGGCGGGGTCGGCGAGAGAGGCAGGGCAGAGCACGAGGCGGGGCCGGCGAGAGAGGCAGGGCGGAGCACGAGGCGGGGCCGGCGAGAGAGGCAGGGCGGAGCACGAGGCGGGGTCGGCGAGAGAGGCAGGGCGGAGCACGAGGCGGGGTCGGCGAGAGAGGCAGGGCGGAGCACGAGGCGGGGCCGGCGAGAGAGGCAGGGAGCCCAAGGCAGAAGGCAGCGACGGGAGCGCGCATGGCAGGGGCAGGTAGATCTTCTCGACTTGGTTGCTTTAAAAGTAGCTCGCATGCTGAAAAAGTGAGAGCTCTATACGTTTGAGATGCATCAAGGCCTTCATATAAGTTAGTCACCACAAGCAAGCTGCCAAGGCTGCCAAGGCTCCATAACACAACCGATCTTTGAGCAAAACAATGTACAAACCATACATTTCTGCCTCCTCTCATTAGAAGCCTGTCATCTCTAAACAAATCCAATCCTACAACAGCTCTGGAATCTCTGTAGATGAGATTGTTAGTACTAAACCGCCAATGTAAACAAGGGTTTGCAAGGAAAGCTACATTTCTCTCTCCTTGTGCTTTCTCTTCACTGCTGCTTCTACACAATTCACACCCACTGTCTGCATCAGTATCAACATGACAGATTTAAATATAATCATCTGCTTTTCTTTTGTATGGGATTCTCGTAGTTATTTTGTTTTCTATCTTTTTGGGACTGAAGAAACAGCTCATAACATTCAAGCATAGAAGGAGCAGTCAATAAATTCATTCCTGAAAACTATGTCTTTAACCGGAGCTTCTTTATTCACCTGTCTATTGCTAAAGACACACATATCCCACCCCTTCACTCGGATACGGCAGGTTAATCAAACCTGACAAGCTTGTTACCATGGAAATGGCCAGGACACAGTGTCAAATTCAAATGCTGCATTGTGAACGAAGCACCGAGTCAAAAGGGGGCTGAGACAAGGAGGGGCACCCCAAGACCAGATCTGTGCGCCAATTAGGAAAATCTTATCCCACCTTAAAACAACTTAAATGGTCCTTGGTATTTGACCTTGGGGGGACACGAGGGCTGCGGCAATTACGTCAATGACTTTGCCTCTGCCCATGTCCTCATTTCGGAACAAATATATTCACATTCACACAATATCCTACTGCATAGAGGAGGTTCCCAAGTGTAACTCCAGCCAAAGATAGATGGATAGATAAGTTTTAGATAACATAGGAAAGGGTTAACACCCTTGCGATGTTTGTTTTGCTGTCTGTGCCCCTGTTCAGAAGATGTCACCTCACTTCTTGTATCTGTGACAATCGGATTTTGAAAAAAAACTGGCTTGTTGTGGAAACTAGGATTGGAGAGAAAGTTTCAGTAGAGACACTCTCTTCCCCATGATAATAACTCTTCTAGGAGTGAATGGCCTTTCCAAGGGTACTTTCCGCTCACTTCCTGTTATCTCAACCCCGTTCTTAACTATGAGTCATTCGTAAGTCAGATGCTTCTAAGACAGGGACTACCTTATTGGAAGTCATGGGATTCACACCTTTTCCCAGACCCAACATTTCTATTCTCTGTGGACATTCGCCTACTTCTGAGTATGTGCTCTTGAGTCCAAAGGCCCCTTCCCATCTTCTCGTGGAAAGGAGCTCCCTTCACAACAGGCTGCAAGGAGCTGCATGGATAAAGGTCTGGCTTTGCGTTAAGCAGCTCCACAATCTCACCTACAACCACTCTTTCTTTCTTTCTTTCTTTCTTTATTACTCAGGCTTTTATGCCGCCACTCCCGGAGGGGCTCGGGGCGGCTCACAAGAGCCGTGCAAGGCACAATAAAAACACAACAATAGTTAAAAACAACAACAGATCAGCATATAAAACAACACAATAGTTAAGAATCTGTGGTGCAGCACATCACCACAAGTAGCAATTAAAACAGGTGGGCTACACAGGGGCAAGAACCTACAGGTCAAAAGCCTGCCGAAAGAGGTAGGTCTTGCAAGCCCGTCTGAAGGGGAGCAAGTCCTGGATAGCGCGAGTTTCCGCCGAGAGGGCGTTCCACAGTGTGGGCGCAATAACGGAAAACGCCCTCCTGCGGGTTGCTGTCAAAGCACGAGCCTCGCCGAGGGGACGTCTAAGAGGTTGGCACCCTCCGACCGCAGTGATCTCATTGGGCAATAGGGGGAGACGGTCCCTCAGGTATGCTGGCCCCAAGCCGTGCAAGGCCTTAAAGGTAAGAACCAACACTTTGAAGGTGATCCGGTGCTCAATTGGCAGCCAGTGCAGGTCCTGCAAGGTAGGTGTTATGTGACTGCCTGCTGGTGTTCCAGACAGGAGTCGGGCGGCAGAATTCTGCACCAGCCTGAGCTTCCGGGTCACCGACAGAGGAAGGCCAACGTAGAGTGCGTTGCAGTAGTCCAGTCTCGAGATGACCGTGGCTTGGATCACCGTGGCCAGGTCGTTCCGGGATAGATAGGGGGCCAGCCGCCTCGCCTGTCTAAGGTGGAAGAAGGCAGACTTGCTGGCCATGGAGACCTTTACCCTGGTTTTGTTTTTTTTATTGTTGTTTGGGGGGGGGGCTGGCATCACAACCAACCAAAAGTGAATGGCTATCTGTCAGGAGTGCTTTAATTGTGCTTTTCCTGCATGGCAGAAGGGTTTGGGACTTTAAGATTCCAACTCTAGGATTCTATGCATGGAAATGCTAAACGCAAAGCCAAATTCTTGCCCATCGAGCTCTATGCTGCTTACAAAACCTACACACTTATATTTCAGCCAAACACAACCTCAAGGTTCCTACTGCAAGTAGTCTGTATCTACTTGTCGCCCTAAACCAGCAGCGTGAGGTGAGGCTGACTCCCTCCTAGCTGATCTCAAATTCTGAGGAGTGTGAATACCTGTGATCGGATCAGAGAAAAGAGAAACACAGACATCCTCCCCTGCGGCTTCTCCCTCTCAATCTTTCTCTACTGAAAGAGGAAGATTTCAAGGAACATGGTGAAGGCTTGGAATTCAGAAATCTGCTGCCACTGTATTCCATAGCTCTGATGCTCTCAAATCCAGCTGGGACGGAGAAAGAACACAATTCTGCACCCTCCGACACTTACCACCCAAACTGGAGCAGGAGTGACAGCGCCTGTAATTTCTTTACACCTGCGACGTGTCAGAGTGCGGCAATTTGTACTTTTGTTTATAAATGGCTTTGAGAAGTTCCTACCCAGCATGGAAGACCAAAAGCCTGTCATTACAACTCCATGTCGACTCAAGCGCACAGACTATTTTAGCACATAATTCGATTGTCTGCCCGCTCCAGTAAAAAGCAGGTAGCTGTTTTCTCAGAAGTTTGGGGGGAGGAGAAGCATCTGGCACATTGACAGCAAGCGAGAGGGGAAAGATCAACTAAGCCTGAAAGATCAGAAAATCTATGTGAAAATTCACATTCTGTCTGTTCATACACTTCAGTTGGCCAAGTCTTTCTTAGTCTTAAAGTTTCCTTTAGGCTTTTAACATGGTATGGATATGTCTTTTTTTAGTTTACAACAACAACAAAAAAAGAAAAATAGAATTAGAAGCATCCAACCTGTATTCCTGGGAATCAAAATTAAAAACTGTGAAGAGGGTGAATGATATTTTTACCACTGTATCAACACTGTTATGTAAATAGAAAGAAACAAATGCATGCATGAAAGACTTAAAAGTATGAGTTTGCTAAAACTGAGGCGTCTGACTTGGCCATGGTAGTCCACATCTTAGTCACATCCCATGTCGGCTACTGCAACACTCTCTACGTGGGGCTGCCTTTGAGATAGTTTGGAAGCTGCAACTAGTACACAGATCGGCAGCCGGATTGCTAACTGGAGCACCATGTTGTGAGAAGACAAACCCCACACTACAGAAGCTCCACTGGTTGCCTGTGCGCACCTGGGCTAAATACAAAATGCTGGTCGTTATCTATAAATCCCTAAACGGTTTGGGTCCAGGCTATTTGTCTAATCATTTCTCCTTATACAGGCCATCCCGTGCACTGCAGTCACCAGAGGAGGCCCTGCTCTTGGTCCCACCCCGTCTCAAGCACGGTTGGTGGAAATGAAAAAGAGGACCTTCTCCGTGAACGCTCCCCATCTCTGAACTCCCGCCCTAAAGAAAAAAAAATGACCCAACCCTCCTCTCCTTTTAAAAAAACTCTTGAAAACGCACCTATGCACTTTAGTGCAGTGTTTTTCAACCTTTTTTGAGCCGCAGCACATTTTTTACATTTACAAAATCCTGGGGCACACCACCAACCAAAATGACACTCTAACACAGTAATACATATGGTTAATATGTTTTTAAATGTATTTATGTACTCAGTGTGAAACCTGGGCCTATTTCGATGAACACAACATAGATATCCTGGCAGGAATGGCAGAAAGACACACATGAAGGTCTTGCTCAACAGTTGGGAGTTATAGTTCACTCTCAATCAAAGAGCATTCTGAACTCCACCAAAGATGGAATGGAATCAAACTTCCCACACAGAACTACCATAACCAAGAGAAAATATTGTAAGAGTTTTGGAGTTGTAGTTCACCTATATCCAGAGAGCACTGTAGAGGAGAGGGAGGAAGACGTGGGGCGAGTCTGCGCAATAGCGCCCGCACGGGTCACGTCTTCCTCCCTCCCCTCCGCAGTACATAAAATACATGAAATGGCTATGTCTTAATTGTTAATTATGTTATCAGTATAATGATGTTTATGTGAGTATTCGTAGTTTGTTTTCTATTATGATGTTATTTTTTTTCTCCTGTTATAAGTTTATGGTTATTATTACGTATTAGTTTAAGATGTTTCCATTTGCATAAGGCATTGAATGTTTACCTTTTTTAAATGTGTAAACTGCCCTGAATCCCCTTGTTATTATTATTATTATTATTATTATTAAATTGGCATAGAAAACACACTAGAATTTGAAACAGTATTAGTATGGATAGACTAGGGCAGTGTTTCCCAACCTTTTTTGAGCCGCGGCACACTTTTTACATTTGCAAAATCCTGGGGCGCACCACAAACCAAAATGACACAAAATGACACTCTAACACAGTAATACATATAGTTAATATGTTTTTAAAATGTATTTATACACTCAGTGTGAAACCTGGGCCTGTTTCGATGAATACAACATAGATATCCTGGCAGGAATGGCAGAAAGACACAAACTTACCACACAGAACTCCCATAACCAAGAGAAAATTCCATAAGAGTTTGGTGGGCATTGACCTTGAGTTTTGGAGTTGTCGTTCACCTATATCCAGAGAGCACTGTGGACTCAAACAATGTTGGATCAGGACCAAACTTGGCATGAATACTCAATATGCCCAAATATGAACGCAGATGGAGTTCAGGGGAAATAGACCTTGACATTTGGGAGTTGTAGTTGCTGGGATTTATAGTTCCCCTACAATCAAAGAGCATTCTGAACCCCAGCAATGATAGAACTGGGCCAAACTTCCCACACAGAACCCACAGGAGGCAAGAGGAGGTCTCTACTTGGGGAAAGGGAGGCGGGCCTTCTCAATGCATGGAGAGGGAGAGACCAAGTAGACAACGGGTGGGGAGAGGGGGTGTTTGTAATTTTGTGCCTTTATCGAGGTAGGTTTCTTAGGGTTTTTATACTTCAACACACTAGACTCTCCCCCCCCCCCCACTTCCTGGAGGTTCCAATTTCCCACGGCACACCTGATGATTGCTCACGGCACACTGGTTGGGAAACACTGGACTAGGGAGAAGTCAATGGTAATGTAAAGATGATTATGGTGGCAAACAATATTCCTGAATGAGAAACTTGAAAGAAGAGAGGAAAGTAGTCAGAAAATGGCCGGAGATCAAGCCAATCAATCTGCAGGGAGGAAGCACTGGTATTTATTGCATCCTGTCATTCTGAAAAGTTCAGGACTAAATAAAGATTACACCTTTCACAATTAAAGATTGTTATCTTCACAACCCTCACAAGGCATGGATTATAATGCCTGCCTTGTACCGCATAAGGTTATCGGAGAAGGAGCTTTAATTGTACTACCATTTCCTGTCCCAGTAACTTGACTCCCTCAATCCAGTCAGCGTTGAGGCAAAAGCATGAAGACATTTGGAAGAAAAGAAAAATATATAAAGTGGGAATTTTCTCAGGCCGACTCAGCTGCAAGGAACTGCCCTGGGACTCATTTCAGAACCAGTCACTGCAATATAAAACAGAAATCTAATGACAGGCCATAAGGCTAAAAGCTAACAAGAAACTAGCAATTAAGTGAACAATGCCAGTACTGATGTAACAATGAACAAGCAAGCCAGAGGTGGACTTTGTTTTCCATTGATTTTCTACCTTGATCCCCAAGTGCCAAGTGCTAAAAACAGACAATTTTAATAGTACCGATGCCAGTTGTGACAGGGCTTGAATGCCAGTTATCCACTGAGACGCTCGGTGCCAGTAAAATGATGGTGTTCTACTGATCTTCCAACTCTGTTCTCACCCTTGGGTTTTTTTCTTCTTCTTTATTTGGAAAAGCACTGGGATCGAGTAAGTTCTCCCAATTGCCTACATTGGGGGCTTAGGTTTAGGTTCACAAGATAACAAAACTCAGCTGACAAGCTTCTGACCCCATAAGAACTATTTCCATTGACTGGTGAGGACCCATAGCAAGGATCTTCCAAAAGGCTCTTCCAAACTGTAAAGTGATTCTGTTAAGGAATATTCTAGAGCAGGCCTGGGCAAACTTCGCCCCTCCAGGTGTTTTGGACTCCAACTCCCACAATCCCTAACAGCCGGTAGGCTGTTAGGTATTGTGGGAGTTAGAGTCCAAAACACCTGGAGGGCCGAAGTTTGCCCAGGCCTGTTCTAGAGCAAAAAGATTCAAGTTTCTTGAGGCCGAATCAGGAAGTCCCAGACCCAAAATACACACAGCAGAGAGTATCCCTTTTGGCCTTTGGCCTAAGTTGCACCACCACAAAACTTTTTTTCCTTCTGCCCCACCTAGTTCCATCAACCATAGCACAGAATTTACCCCTCCCAGCAAGCCCAGCCACCCCTGCCCCCCTTGACAATACTTTGGCTTGACACAGCCAATAACACATAATAACAACTTTTTAAAATCATCAAAGCAGTAGAAAATGGACATTTCCCCAGCATACACTGACGTGGAGCCCATAAATACAAAATGGCAACAACACATTGATCCCCACAAGCAAAACACACACCAAGAAAAGGACATTTCCCCAAGCAAATACATGGCAACAACACATTGATCCCCACCTCCCATGCCTCCAAGCCACAACCGCCAGGCGACCTCCCACAGGCCTACACCAGGCCGCTGCAGTACCTCAACCCGCCACTAGGCCCAAAACGCCTTCCCTCTCCCCGCCGCGAAGAAACTTCCCTAAACCAGACAAAACACACCAAGACAATAGAGAAGCCCACCCACTCACTTCAATGTATTCGGCATCCACACTTTTAAAAGTTTCACCAATTTATTCCGTTCTTGTTCCTAAAACACTCTGCCGCTTCTCCCATTGTTTCCTCTCCCTCCTTCTTCTCTCCCTATCCCTTCTCCGGCCTGGGGGAAGCCAAGAAGCTCGGATCTCCCCGCTTCCCCTTCAAAAACGGCAGCTTATGGGCAATTTGGCCCAAGGAAGCTCCAGCAGGGTGGTGGGTGAGGACAAGGACTGCTGCCAAAGAAGATCTAGTTTTCTCAAGTACAAAGACCCCATTTGCACCTTTCTGATTGATTTTCTCCTGGACTGTTCCTGAAGCTTCTCCCTGGCTGATCCTAGCAGAGAAGCCTTGTTTTCTTCATCATGGACTCAGGGAAGGGGGCTTGGAAGGGCTGCCTGACCCTCTCTGCCTTGGGAGAGGCAGTTCACCAAGGACACTGACTCAAGGACTCATTACTGCCGTTTCTCAGTCCTGAGTTGCCCCGTACAAGCGGGCTTACCCAGGATTGATGCACACAGACCCTCTCCCCTGCATTATAGATTTATAGTTTCCAAGGACACTTCCCAGTTGAATATTCCCAGCCTTTTCCCCTCTTGCCACATGGACTTTGTGACTCTCTGCCACTCTATTGCACTCCAGAAGCAATTCTGCCCCTCAGGACTCTATAGTTTCCAAGGACATCTAAGGAAACTATAACTCCCAGAAGGAAAGCAGCATTTTGCTGGTTGTTTTAAAAAGATCATTTCTCTGGGGAAGTGAGTTGCATGGGGATGATCTACAATGGTTGTTGAGGGGGTTGTCTTGTCTAAATTGTACCCTTATGTGTTCTCCCTCCTGTGTCACTGTAACATTTAAGAAAATGCCCTCAAACAGAGAGTTCCAAAGATTAACGTAATGCAATATCTTTCCCCATCCATTTTTCCTTTGCACAAATAATATTTTCAAGGGATGCTGAGTTCCATCGCAGGGACCGCCCTGCAATCTTAGCTCAGGTCCCCCCGCATATGTTTCTGTCACCATCGGAGCTTGGCCACTGATAGAGAATATGCCTGGACAAATTATTATATTCTCAAAATATGGTTGTTTCATTGTGAGCTTCGGAACCTCACAGCCAGCCCAAATAAGACATTTTTCAGGACCATATTTTACTAAGAAACCATATTTCCCGCCCAGCCAAAGCTTCCAGACAAAAGAAGTTTCGGCCTGGACAAAGAAAGCCATTAAAGAATTCAAATTGACAATAGCTAAGGTGGGCTAGAAGCTCCAACGGACGCTCGCCCACCCCAAGGCATTATTTTAACAAAGGTAACTTCCTTTTCACCCCACTGTTTCTTTGTGTGCCATGCTGCCTTACACAGCTCCGGCCTGGATTGGCTAATTCAAAGAAACACGCTGTTCTCTGATTGGCCGAGACACGCCGGCCGGCTTCCTGTTCAGCTGACTTTGACATCTCAGCCAATGGGCTGTTGCCGCACGTAGGCAGGGAAGGCGCGCCATTCAAATGTAAATGTACTTCTCTATATATATTGCCTGTACTACACATTAAAGACATGTTAGCCATTTTGGACATCTCAGGTTTGCGGCTGCATCCTTTCCACAGCTGGGAAAGACTCTTCTCTCGGTTTCTGGCGTGCTTCTGTCTGGGTGAGATTGCAATATTGGGTTTTTTGTGGGATTTATAGTTTTAATGGGATCACCTAGACTTCGGCCGTGATCCTCGCATTTTAGGGGCGGTCAGGGCTCTGTCCCCTTATGGGAAGAGTCCCCTAACATTGTTCGATAACATCTTGTAGGCACACACACGAGCAGGGCAGTCTCCCAGGAAAGCTTCCACTATTAGTTGCCTTTCATATCAGGAATCATTGATATATATTGCTCAACAATCGTTGGAAAACTATTGGGCTTAGAACGCAAAGGAAGAAGAAATGGGCCCCTTTCTCTGAAGTTAAGCCTTGGATCTTCTGATTAAGCCAGAGGTGTGCCGAGCATTGTAACCCAACATTATTTTGTTTTCAGGGCTGAATTCTATCTTCTAGAACAGTGGTTCTCAAACTGTGGGTCCCCAGATGTTTTGGCCTTCAACTCCCAGCAATCCTAACAGCTGGTAAACTGGCTGGGAATTCTGGGAGTTGCATACCAAAACCCCTGGGGACCCACAGGTTGAGAACCACTGTTCTAGAACGAGCCACCGTCCCGCCCCCCTGCAAGCCATTCTGACATCCTTTGGGGGGGGGGGGGTGTCAAAAAATACCCATATGTAATTTTGCCATTACATAGTATTGATACGAGGCCCCGGTGAAACTTTGTCTGCAATTGGAAGATACCTGGAAGACACCTAGGGGCATCTGGAGTTAATTTTCAACCGAATTCCTTCTAAAATGCAGGGATGAAACAGTGGGTGCATTTTCTAAAATCCCATGGAAGACCTATGTGCCCCTTCCCAATCTGATACTTGCCCACCTCAGACTCTTGGTACTGACAAAACAATAGCATTATTTATGGATAGCCTGTTGTTGTTGTTTGCCTTCAAACTGTTTTCAGCCCATGGCACAGCACTGTGACTCAGTTTGTGGCATATCGATGATTTTCCGCTCCATGGCATGATGTTCACGTGTCATAATTAACTCTTGCAAATTGCACATTCAATTTCTTCCTGGCGAGTACAAATCACAATTTGCTGATTCAGCTGAAAAGAAATCAGGACGGAAAGAGCACTACGGCCTTAAAGATCAGTCCTGCAAAGCTAAACAATGATTTAGCATTATATAGGAGCCTGGACTATGTGCCAGCGAAAGAACAAAAAGGCTGTAACAGGAAATTCATGAAATCAAGCTAGCATTCTGTTCACATCAGATTCTCAATCATGCAGGCAGCATAATTCTTCATCACATACAACTACATGGAAACAACACTCTGCATTTCACAAAGAACATGCAAGTCCCAACAGCTACAACCCCAACCATAATGTATGTACTTTAAAGAGCAAGAATCTCATAAACCTGGCAGAATTCAAGGCGCCAAGGAGTCAAACAACTGAGCCCAGAATCTTTGTATGTGATGGTCAGACAGATGCAAACATTCATACTCCCCCCAAGTCTGCACTCCCCTGAACTTTCTAAACCACTCCTTCTTTCCCCTGGAACAAGTTTCAAATATTTCCCGAAAATAGAAGCAGAGAAGCCACATTTGCTATAAATAGCCAGGCCGAGGGCTCAGAAGTTAATCAGGAGATCACAAACGAACACACTCCCAAAGCCCCGGCCAAGACGTGTGTCTGGCCCCGGCCCACAAGAGCAATGGCCAACTTTAGCTGGTTGAGAGGCAGAAACGCCAAGGGAAAAATTCCCTCTGGATGACACTCGAATTACTACACTTTATTGATTTATACACTGACTAACACTGATAGTTTTGAAGCACGGACGTAACTGGTCTCAAAATAAAATATCCTGTCTGGTATATATAACAAATGCTGAAAATCCATTTCACCAAGTATCATATATGCAAGAGAGCACCAATAGTGGCTTGACTGTATGACTAGTACTCTGGAAACTTTTGACATGCTCTCTCAGCCTCAGAGGAAAGCAATGAGAAAGCTCCTCTGAATAACTTTTGTCCAAAGAAGCCTATGATGAGCCTTGGGGAGTGAGCCTGGACATCGCTGAGCCTGGAACCCCAGGCCTCGGCGGTGGTTGGGAGAGCTTTTGCACAATTAAAACTTGTGCGCCAGCTACGCCCGTAGCTTGGAAAGTCTGATCTGGCCAGGGCGGTCCACGCTCTTGTTACAGCCCAAATAGATTACTGCAACACGCCCTACGTGGGGTTGCCTTTGAAGACTGTTCGGAAACTTCAACTAGTCCAGCGGGCAGCAGCTAGACTACTCACAGGAGCGTCATACAGGGAGCGTACTACTCCTCTGTTATGTCACCTCCACTGTCTGCCGATCCAGTTCCGAACACAATTCAAAGTGTTGGTCTTGACCTATAAAACCCTATATGGTTCCAGGCCGGCGTACCTTTCCGAACGTATCTCCTTCTACATTCCACCTAGGAGTTTAAGATCTTCTAGAGAGGCCCTCCTCTTGGCCCCGCCCCTGTCACAAGCACGGTTGGCGAGGACGAGGGACAGGGCCTTCTCTGTCGTGGCCCCTACCTATGGAATTCACTCCCCTGGGAAATTAGGTCATCTTCATCCCTCCTCTCCTTTAGAAAGAAATTAAAAATGTGTATGTGGGACCACGCCTTTGGGTAATATTGCAGACTTGACGATGACAATGACGACAATTACTTTGGAAATAGTTTATGGACAAGCTTAATGGAGACGGCAATTACAGAACTCGACGGGACGGCGGCCACCAGACTGGCCACCTTTTAAAGAAACTTTACTGCATTAATTTAATGTTTTAACTATTTAATTATTGATTTTGATGTGTTTTTTATTGTATTTTATGTGTGGGCATCGAATATGTGCCGGCTGGAAGCCGCCCAGAGTCCAGTCGTCGTCGTCCCCCCAGGGGGTGAGAAGGGCGGGGTACAATTATCCGAAATAAATAAATAAAAATAGGGTTGCCATCAGCTAGGAATGGCTTGGAGGCACACAAGAACAACAGATAGTCAGCTCAAAACTGAAATTCCCAGAATCCTTGAGGGAAAAGCAGGAAACCGGTTGATTTCACAGTTGAGGTTCCTAATGTGACTGCCACCAAAGGCAATGCCCAGCAATGTATTATGCTTTCTTGGGTTGCACCATTTCTACTGCTTTTCCTTGACATCTGTTTTCCCCCACCGAATGTTCCAATTTAAAGCTCTTTATTTAGCTTGCCAATAACCCATGGCATGAGCTACCTGGGAGATAGCTCACAGCCAATTTTGTGTTATGCAATCTGTGGGAAAGTGAAAAAGTAAGCTTTAAAAAGTAGTAAAAGTCACATTGGAATATTCCACATAAACATACGTACTATGTGTGATTATTTGTAAGTTATACATTCACACCTGCAGAACAATTACCATGCACTCCTCCTTAAGGACTATCCTTAGGTCACAGACTGCACATGGGAAAGAAAAGAACAGGGTTCCAGAAGAAAGCCAGGTTGTAGTAATCCTAACACCTGGTTAAATAGCAGTAAAGAAGTACTACATGGAGAAAAGTAGGTAAATAGTACATTTTACAATTGTAAAATCATAATTTAAACACCAGGAAGAACATTTTACTGTAAGAGCTACACAATAGAGCAGTGTTTCCCAACCAGTGTGCCGGGGCACACTAGTGTGCCGTGAGCGATCATCAGGTGTGCCGTGGAAATTGGCACTCTTCCCCCTCCTAGCAGCTCTTTCTCCCTCTTTCCCTCCCCAAGGCAAAGGAAGGGCTCTGCCGAATGCCTGGGCCAGGCCCGCTTTGAGCAAGCCTTCAGGAGCCTCGACTCAGCATGGCTCCAGCTCCCGCTCAGGGCTGCTTTAGCCTCCCAATGCTCCCAGGTTCGCTCACTGCCCAATTCAACGACATGGTGAAATTTCACAAGGGTCTGGAAAACAAATCCTATGAGGAGCGGTTTGAAGAGCTGGGCATGCTTAGTCTGAAGAAGAGAAGGCTGAGAGAAGACATGATAGCCATGTATAAGTATGTGAAAGGAAGTCATATATATGTTGTGTTCATCAAAACAGGCCCAGGTTTCACACTGAGTGTATAAATAATTTTAAAACATATTAACTATATGTATGATTGTGTTAGAGTGTCATTTTGGGTCATTTTGGTTGGTGGTGTGCCCCAGGATTTTGTAAATGTAAAAAGTGTGCCATGGCTCAAAAAAGGTTGAAAAATACTGCAATAGAGCAGGGCTGTCCAACTTCTGCCAGCCCAAGGGCCGGACTTCTGGTGAGTGATCACCTGGCGGCCACTCGGCCAGGCCCCCGGCCAGGCCCCCGGCCACACACCCCGGGCACAAAGCTCTGCCCCCTCTCCCAAAGCGTCACAATAGCCTTGGAAGCGGGCGATTTCGCGAGGCTGTTGTAACGCTTTGGAGAGAAGGAGGAGCCACGGGGCCTTCTGCAGCTCCACCCCTCGCCCAAAGCATCACAACAGCTGTTGTGACACTTTGGGGGAGAGGGCGGCCGCGAGGATGGCTCGCGGGGGAAGCAAGACCCGGGCGCTCGCTTCCCCCACGAGCCATCCAGAAGGCTTCCCTGGAAGGCCTGCCCCCTCGCTCCCTCCGGCCCTCCCGGTGCCACCGGTGTCCCGATCACCGCAGTGCCGGGGAAGGAGGAGGAGGTGGAAGGATTCCTCCTCCTCCTACCCCGGCGCCGCGGCGATTGGGACACCAGCGGCGCAGGGAAGGAGGAGGAGGAAGGGAGGATTCCTCCTCCTCCCCTCCCTCCCCCGCCACGAACCAGATCGCAGCGGTGGGGCGGAGAGAGGGACGGAGGGGGCGGTGCAGGGAGGAGGAGCTGGCTCCCTTCCTCCTCCCTGCCCCACCTCCTCCTCCCCCCCCCCGCCGCCGCCATTTTTTAAAAAAATGTTAATAAATTATTTTAGGAGGGTAGCAGGGGCTGTGTCCAACAGGCTGGGGGGGGCGTATACGGCCCGCGGGCCACCTGTTGGGCAGCCCTGCAATAGAGGAACAAACCAACGTTAGGATGAGGTTCTTAATGGCCACCTCTCAGAAGTGCTTTATTTGTGTATAGGAAACAACTAGTATAGCCCTTGCAGTCCACTTAAATTCTATATTTTTAAAAATTGCAGAATCCTTTGAAGGTTTTTTCCCCTGACACTCCCATCATTGTAACCAACCCCTGCAACAGGCTATGCCATGTGTCCAACAAGAAAGGTTTCAGAGAATAATTCTCTTGATCACACTTGATCCTTAAGAAGTGAAATGAATTACATCCATCCTTCTCTGTTGTAATAAAGCAGCCATCATATTGAGGTACTCAATGTGTCAGATGAAAGGAAGATGAGGAAGCACAGAAACATGATATCAGCCCTAAAAAAAAAAACCACAGCTAATAATCCAAGCTGTAAAAATGGCTAAGCGTCCACTTTGAATCTTGCAGCTACTCTTGAGAAGTCATTATGTGCAATCCCTACAACTACATTTAAGAAGGTGGCTGTGATGCAGCAGCTAAAAAAGCCAATGCAATTCTAGGCTACATCCATAGGATAGTGTCCAGATTGAGGGAAATCCTAGTCCCACTCTCTTCTGCTTTTGTCAGGCGTCATCTGGAATAACTCCGTGTCCAATTCTGGGCACATTCTAAAAACGTGTCCAGAGAAGGAGAACCAAAACGATCAAAGGTTTGGAAAGAAAGCCCTATGAGGAAAGGCTGAGGGAGCTGTAGATGTTTAGCTTGGAGAAAAGGAGGCTGAGAGGGGACATGAGATCTGTGTTTAAATATCTGAAAGGATGGTGGCACAGAGGGTTAAACCACTAAGCTGCAGAACTTGGTGACCAAAAGGTTGGCGGTTCAAATCCAGGGAGCGGGGTAAATGCCAGCTGTTAGGCCCAACTTCTGCCAACCTAGCCATTCAAAAACATGCAAATGTGAGAAGATGAATAGGTACTGCTTCTGTTGGAAGGTAACAGCGCTCCATGCAGTCATGCCGGCCACATGGCCTTGGAGGTGTCTACGGACGATGGCTCTTCAGCTTAGAAATGGAGATGAGCACCACCCCACAGAGTCGGACACAACTAGACATAATGTGAGGGGAAAACCTTTACCTTTACCTATCACAATGAGTAGGAGGCAAGTTTCTTTCCTGCTGCTCTAGAGACTAGGATACAGGGGTACAGGGAGCGCACAATTCCCCTGTTGCGCCAGCTCCACTGGCTGCCAATTATTTATTTTATTTATTTATTTATTTGTTCCATCTTGTATTCCGCCCCTCCCTGCAGGCTCGGGGCGGATAACATCATAAAATTCGGCAGGCATGTACATCCATGTCGCCATACAATAAAATGCAACATAAAACATACAATAAAACAAAATACAATAGGTCCCGAGATTAAAATTATGTACATGCCATGGCATTCCCTGAACCAGGGCTTCCGAGCACAATTCAATGTGCTGGTGTTGACCTACAAAACCCTATACGGTTCTGGCCCAGTTTACCTGTCCGAATGTATTCTCCCCTATGAACCGTCAAGAGTGCCAAGATCGTCTGGAGAGGCCCCGCTCTCGGTCCCACCACATTCGCAGGCGCGTCTGGTGGGAACAAGGGACAGGGCTTTTTCTGTGCTGGCCCCCCGGCTGTGGAATTCCCTCCCAAATGAAATTAGATCCGCCCCCTCCTTCCTGACTTTTAGGAAGCGGGTGAAAACGTGGCTGTGTAATGAGGCCTTCGCAGAATGAAGGAGAAGATTGCGAAGCGACTAAAGTCGCTACTACCTGATACGGACCGAATATATGGATTAAGTTGGACTTGATTTTACTTTGGCAAAAGGCTTTTTAAATGTATTTATTGTATTGTATTTGATAATTTTATTGTAAATTTATGATGTTTTTAGATTTTAAATGTTAGCATTAAATATTTGCTGTTTGCCGGTCTGAGTCCCTCTTCGGAGGTGAGAAGGCCGGGGTATAAAAGTTTTAAATAAATAAATAGGATGTAGAATAATGAATTCAAACTGAAGGAGAAAAGGATTCCACCTAAATATGGGGAACTTCCTGACAGTGAGAGATGTTTGGCAGTGGAATATGCTGCCTCCGAGTCTGGTGTACCCTCCTTTTCCAGAGATTTTAAAACACAGGCTAGATAGCCACCCGTCAAGAGGGCTTTCATTGTGCATTCCTGCATAGCTGAGGTTGGATTGGATGGTGATGAACATTGGTATGTATTTTTTTCAGTGCCTGGTGTCCTTTTTTGGTGTTGTTCTCTATTTGGAACGTAAATATTTGATGTATACTATGATATTGCTATACTTATACTTTGTATATCTATTCACTAGACTTCCCGGACCAGTGGAATTGTTGTTATTTGTGGATATTGTTACCCCTTGGGTCCAGACGAAGCCTATACAGGCGAAACGGCAAGGCCTTATTTTGACCGTCGACCCGCACCCTTCCTTTCCATCCCGGATTATATTGATGAATGCTCCGCATTGATTTACGTTATTGCTTTGGGATGTTTTGATCGGAAGTTGGATTCTTCTACATTTGCAACATGTATTCACTTTGATTCCACTTATACTGTGATGACTTCGAATCAATTTATTTGGATGAAACAAGAATAAAGAATTTGATTTGGATATACAGACGTTCCCTGCTTCTCTTCAGTTACCCCCGTTGGATTGGAATGGTCCCTGTGGGTCTCTTCCAACTCTGTGGCTCTATGGTTTTGTGATGCTTAGAGAAAATAAGAAAGAGTTGAAGACAGAAAACCTTGATTGTGAGGCCTTATCACTTGACCATTTGCACGCAAAGTTCTAGAAAAATAACTGAGCCAGGCCAGCATCAAGAGAGATTTCTGCTTCAGCATTGCTCAGGCTGACCCTTCTGTGAAAAAGAGATTACAGTTTTAAATTGATGCTCATGTGCCTCATCTCCCTTTAATAATCTGGTGGAATCTGTCTTCCTCTTCCTGCTGAACACTAATGGGAAAGGAACTGTGTGGCTCGTCCATTACCTTCCATCCTCTTTTCTCACTTATTAATGAATGTACTCTGGCGGTTCCTTTCCACCCCATAAACCCTTTCCCCAGCAATTTCTCCAGGCTGATATGAATGGAGTCCAGCTATAACACTTCACTTGAAAGTCTTAAGGAGTCTTATGGGCACACAACAACAATCCTAATTCACTTGACTAGCTCATCAGACAAAAGCAGCCAGACGCTTCCCATTGAAATCCTGCTTTGTTTCTTGGCTTTTCTTCGCAAACGAAGTTTCAGGAAGGACTCATCCCACGTTTTCTACAAGCTCGTTGATGACTAAAAAGGCCAATCCGACATAGGCAAGTCCAGTTGCAGAAAGCACAGCAGAAAGTCTCCTTGGGTGATGTTGTTTCCAAGTTGTGGTTCTTCCTGCGTTGTCGTTTCTCTTCGAGACTCGTTCGGCGTGACTTCTCGAAAGAGGCTGCAGCATTGTGGATAGTGCGTCTCCATGCCTCCCGATGTGAGGCCAGGGTGGACCATTGTTGGTGATCAATCTGGCCGAGCCTGAGCTGTTGTTTCAGGGAGTCCTTATATCTCTTTTTGGAAGCGCCTCTCTTATGCTGACCCGTGGCGAGTTCACCATAGAGTAGTATCTCTGGGAGGCGGTGGTCCTCCATCCTAGAGACGTGCCCTACCCAGAGCAGCTGTGTCCTCAATAGCATGGCCTCAACGCTGGTGATCCCTGCTTGCTCAAAGACAGCAACATTCGTCACATAGTCAGTCCAGTGTATATTTAGGATTGTGCGAAGACAGCGCTGATGAAAGTGTTCGAGGAGTCGTAGGTGTTGGCGATAGGTGACCCATGTTTCAGACCCATAGAGGAGAATAGCCAGTATGATAGCTCTGTACACACTGATTTTGGTGCTTTGCCTCAGGTGTTTGTTACTCCAGACTCTTTTGTGAAGCCTTCCAAATGTACTCTATGCCTTTGCTAATCTGTGATCTATCTCTTTATCAATCTTGGCATCTGAAGAGATTATGCTTCCCAGGTAGGTGAACTGCTGAATGGATTTAAGCACAGATTTGTCTATGCTGACATGGGGATGATGGTTTTCTTCCTGTGGTGCAGGCTGGTAGAGGACTTCCTTATTTAAATAAATAAATAAATTGTTCCTCATTTTAATTATTGTATTGTTCTTTCAGGTATTTTTTTTTTGCATTACAAATAAAGTATGTGCAGTGTGCATAGGAATGTGTTTGTGGGGTTATTTTTCTGCAAACTATAGCCCAGCCCCCAATTGTCTGAGAGATCACGAACTGGCCCTTGGCTTAAAAAGTCTGAGGACCCCTGGTCTTAAATAAGAGGGCATCCTGGTTTCTATTTCCAAACCAAATCAATATCATTCTCTACTTAATATTCAAAACCTAGTCAACTGCTCCATGCTTAAAAGGCAGGATGAAGAATCATGCACCACAGATTAGATCCTAAATCTTTCCCAATAATTAAATTTCGAAAGATAAAAATAAAAGAGGCCACAGTTTGAAGCCACATTAAATAGAACAAGATTGCTGTCTGAAACATGTAATTGCCTACATTATTACTTTCTATGAACAATTCATGCAATGATCCAAACAACTGATTCATAGTTATCGGTTTATAAATATCGCCACAGCAGGCCATAAAAATAACATTCTTAAAAAGCATATCAAGAATAAGCTGCAATAAGCACCAACCACCATTAAGCAATTGTAAAACTAGGGAAATAAAAATGCCATCGCCTGAGCTGCATATCAAGGGAAACGTGATACCAAGCAAAAGTGCACCATATATGTGATACAATCACCAGCTTCAATTCTATGTAGAGAAAAGCGTAATGAAATTGTCCCATATATTTATTTATTTATTATTTATTTATTAGATTTATTAGCCACCACTCCCAGTGGCTCAGGGCGGCTTACAACAAACATCACAACAAAATCACAATCAGCAACAGCATTAAAAGAAAGAATAAAACAGTTCCTAAAAGAAACACAATCTTAAAAGATAGGATATCACAGCTCAAAGACCTGCCGGAATAGGAACGCCTTGCAGGCCTTCCGGAAAGCCAACAAATTGCACAGGGCCCTAACCTCCGGAGGTAACGCGTTCCAGAGGACTGGGGCAATGATTGAAAACGCCCTTCTCCGCGTTGAGGTGAGCCGGTATTGCTTGACACTGGGCACGGTTAAAAGATTCCCCTCTTTGGATCTAAGTGTTCTCATGGGACAGTATGGGGTTAGGCGGTCCCTCAGGTACACTGGCCCCAGACCATACAAGGCCTTGAAAGTCAAAACTAACACTTTGAAGGTGATCCAGAACTCAATAGGGAGCCAGTGCAGTTCCTGCAGAATTGGTGTAATATGGAAGCTAGCGGGAGTCCCAGGAGCAACCGAGCTGCGGCGTTCTGCACCAAATTAATTTTCCGGGTCACCGACAAAGGCAGGCCAATGTAGAGAGTGTTACAGTAGTCTAGCCTTGAGATGACCGTAGCTTGGATCACCGTGGCCAGGTCGTGCCGAGACAAGTAAGGGGCCAGCCTCCGAGCCTGGCAAAGATGGAAAAACGCCACTCTGCTGACAGCAGAAACCTGAGCCTCCATTGACAGCAGAGGGTCGAGGATCACTCCGAGGCTCTTTACTGAAGACGACGGGAAGCTGGACATCCCCACTGCCCGGACGACCCAGCCAAAGGATCTCCGTCTTTGCTGGATTCACCTTCAACCTACTGGCTCACAGCCATCCAGTAACAGCCTTGAGGCAGAGGTGGAAATATATGCCTTTGGGATGAACAAAATGTTGGGACTCAAGCAGACAATGAAAAATGCCTCTTGCCGTCCACAGGTAACTTTCACACTTCTCAACATTTCAAAGATGAAAACCAGAACAAAAGGGGCCAATAAACATCAGACTGTGGTCAAATAGAGAAATGTATGACTCAGGAAAACCAGACAACCTGAAGAGGTTTTAGCAGTTTGCTTTTGCTTTAGCTTGCTGGGAAGGGCAAGATTCTACCCTCCTCTCTACTGTTAATTGAGTGCGAACAATTTTTGCATTTTGAACCCAAGAGCAATAAAAGTAAGCTGAGAACAAAAAGAGAAACAGAGACATTTTGCAACTAACTAAAAAAAAGTGGGACAGGATTAATTGGGACTGTCCCTGTTATATGAGGACAGTTGGAGGGTATAACTTTCCCCACTTTAAATTTAAAAACACCAACAGGCCAGTGCAGAGGCCATGCACTGTTCTAAAATGTATATGGCTTTACATGATTTTCAATACAAAAATAGTACTATGTTCCCAGTGATTGGTCCTATTCAAAAGTCATACAAGTGTTATTTTGAACAGGTTTTGGTGACAGCAAGAGTGGCCCAGTTGTTGAGCAGGGAATGCAAATCAAGGATCCCTTCAGGCATTGTTGGGCCTCAATTCCCAGAAACCCAAGGCCATAGAGCCCATGGTGAGGAATGCTGGAATTAGCAATCCAAAGACATCTAGAGCAGTGGTTCTCAACCTGTGGGTCTCCTGTTGTTTTGGCCTACAACTCCCAGAAATCCCAGCCAGTTTACCAGCTGTTAGGATTTCTCAGAGTTGAAGGCCAAAACATCTGGGGACCCACAGGTTGGGAACCACTGATCTAGAGCAGGGGTGCTCACACTTTTTCAGCATGTGAACTACTTCTAAAACAACCAAGTCAAAATGATCTACTACCCACTACTCAGAGAGCCATAAAAGCAAAATATTTGGAAATTTATTTCAGTGAGAGCCATATAATATATTTTAAGACTGAATGAGTATAATAAATCCCCGAATTTATTTATTTATAATAATAATAATAATGATGGTGATAATATTCATTCAGCCTCTGCTACTGCTACTACTAATAATAATAGTAACAACAACAATAGGTTCCTAGAGTAGAAGGAGACCTCCAAGGGCCATCCAGTCCAACCTCCTTCTGCCATAAGGGAAAAACACAATCAAAGCATTTGTCACAGATGGCCATTCAGCCTCTGATAATAATAATAACAATGGGTTCCTAGAATAGGAGGATACCTCCAAGGGCCATCTGGTCCAACCTCCTTCTGCACCTGGGCGGCGTCGGGAGCTTGTGGGGCGGGACTGAGCCTTCCTCCCGTCCTGCCTGCGATCTACCAGGACGCCCTACGTGATCTACCAGTAGATCGCGATCTACCTAATGAGCACTCCTGATCTAGAGGGTTGACTCATCCTTACCTCCAGACTGGGCTGGATTGAGTTGAGTCTTTGGATATCTGCACTCTAGGCCTCATAAGATACGAATTCATTGACTGACATGAACCAGTAACTCTCTCCCTGATGTAGCTGACATAGTTGCTATTAGGATAAACTGAGGAATAGTTATAACTCCTTATCCTTAGAAGTCTTCAGGAAGCAGCTTTTTGTCTATCTATTGTATTTTATCTGAAGGTTATCAGAGCATTAAGTGTGGCCAGAAGAGGACAGCTAAAATGGTAAATGCTCTGGGAACCAAGGATGCCTCTACATTCTAGAATGAATACGGGTTCACACCAAGAACTGTCATGGTTCAATGTTATGAAATCATAGGAGCTGTAGTTTGGTGAGGCACCAGTACTATTTGGCAGAGAAGTACAACAACCTATGATTGCAAGCCTTTGGGGCAGTGCAATGAGGCAAAATGGTGTCCTGAGAATGTTTTTAAGCAACTTTTAATGTGGATATAAATGATAGCACAGCGGTAACACAGCTGTTCTTGCAATCTGAAGGTTGCAAGTTCGATTCCCGAGCTGGCTTGGACAACCAGCTGTGAGCCCTGTCCACTGCTCACCCAGCAGTTCGAAAACAGCCCAGCTGTAAATAGATAAAATTGGGAACCGCGAAGCAGGGAAGGATTTTTACAGAAGAACTTTACAACACCTGAAAAAAGTTTGGCTGTCGGGAAGGTGGAATGCGGAAACAGAAGCTCCCCGTCATGAGGATGGAACAACAGCACCCCCTTGTGACGTAACGACGCAATGACATAACAACAATGATGTAATGGAGCAACCACACCCTGTGACACACACCCTGTGACGCACACCCTGTGACGCAGCCAGAAAGAAGAAATCCTTCTAAAAATTGGACTGTGTACTGTGTATTGTAATTTGTATGTCTTCGTATGTGACTGTCTGTCGTATGTGTAATGTAATCCGCACTGAGTCCCCTTCGGGGTGAGAAGAGCGGAATATAAACAGTATTATTATTATTTTAATGTTTGTATATATTTATGGTCTTATGTCCCGGTATTGAATGTTTACCGTCTATACGCATGCTGTGCTCCGCCCTGAGTCCCCTGCAGGGTGAGAAGGGTGGAATATAAATATTTATTTATTTTAAATAAATAAATACATTTCTTAGCAGTGAGCTATCGCAGTTAAAATGGTGTCAAACTGAATTCATTCTACGGTGCACGCATACCCCAAGTCTGGAAACCTCAAGAAATGGCTTAAAGGTCTTAAAGCATTTACTTAAAGAAAGGGCTTGAAAGGTGACATGTGAGGCATCTTTAGGCAACTGAAGGAATGTCATGGAGAAGACGAAGCAAGCTTGTTTTCTACTGCTCTCGAGATTAGGATAAGAACCAATGAATTCAAATTACAAGAAAGGTAATGCTACCTAAACATTATGGAAAAAAATTGACTGTAAGAGCTGTTTGACGGTGGAATGAATTGCCTCGACAGGTGCCAGACTCTCCTTCTTTGGAGGTCTTCAGACAAAGTTTGGGTGGCCATTTCTTGGCAGTACTTTATCTGTGTATCTCTGCACCACAGTGCTTAAAATAGAGACCAAGTTGTGCCTTCCAGCTCTATGATGTTCCAGACTTTTATGGCATGCTCCCTCTTTCCAGAAAGAGCCACAGCTGGCACATCAGCCTCAGCCACTGAAAGACTCTACAAACACCTCAATGGCAGCTGGACTTCCAATTACAAAATGGCACTAGAAATCCACCTTAGCTGCACCCCTGGCAATTTCTGGGATGAGTGCAACCCTCATTCGGAACAAGTGGTCCAGATGACCATCTGCTCATTATGAAGGTGATAAACATCTTCCTCGGGGTGGAAAAGCACTACACAACCCTCCCAAAATACAAGTAAAGTTCTCATGTAACTTCATTTTGAAAAAAAGCCTTCCTCAAGGAAGCCAAGTCAGAACTATTACGTAAAACATACCTGCCAGAACACTTATCACATTTGATCTACCTGCAAAACATCGATTGTTCCTCACACTTAAAATTGAATTTTCAGTTATGGTAGTCCTTGATGCTTAGTGATAATGCAAAGATGCCTTCACTAAAAGGGCAAAAGAAATCCTGAACTAATTGTCTATAGGAGGAAGGAGAATGTCTAGAATGTACAAGTGTTTTTCCTACTGAACTCAAGCCCACAAAGGAAACTGGCAAGTTCTAACATCTTGCAGAGAAAAATGTTAAAAGACGCGAACATGCTCCACAAATGTAGTGGACCACGTCTGGATTACCAACAACCTAGTATAACAAACAAAGCACCATACAGATGACACAGAATGCAAGATGTGAAGAGTTATCTTTCTGTATCTTTTAGACAGGTACATATAGATCTGTACGTCAGGCATTAACTCTGTAGCTGCATTCAGGAGTGTATGTCCGATAGCGGACTGAGGCACATATGGAGGACACCATTTCACCCACTTCACAGATTAAAAGAATGCAAAATGCTTAGCAGTGCACCATAAATCCCTTCACTATTTATTTATTTATTTAGAACTTCTGTACCCCGACCTTCTCACCTCTATCGAGGGACTCACACCGGCATAACAGCAAAAATTCAATGCTAGACAATTTAAAAACAACTACAACAACATATTAAAATACATAAAACCCCAGCATAAAACCACATCGCCATTAAAACAATTCAATTCAATCTTTAAACGTGGTCATTCATTCAGACAATAGCCAATCTCAGCCTATTCTGGGAAAGCTTGGTTCCACATCCAGGTCTTCACCAGCCTCCTAAAGGACAACAGAGAGGGGGCAGATCTAGCTTAATTTGGTAGAGAGTTCCACAGCCGAGGGGCAACCACAGTCCCCACCAGCCGCACTTGCGAAGCCGGCGGGACCGAGAGCAGGGCCTCTCCGGAGAATCTTAATGTTCTTGATGGTTCATAGGGGAGAATCCGTTCGGACAGGTAAACAGAGCCAGAACTGTATAGGGTTTTGTAGGTTAAAACCAGCACTTTGAATTGTGCCCGGAAGCTAATTGGCACCCAGTGGAGCTGGCGCAGCAAGGGAGTTGTATGCTCCCTGTGCCCCTCTCCTGTTAGTAACCTGGCTGCCGAACGTTGGACCAACTGCAGCCTCCGAGCAGTCTTCAGAGGCAACCCCACGTAGAGAGCATTGCAGTAGTCTATTTGGGATGTAACCAGAGTGTGGACCACCTTGGCCAAGTCAGACCTCCCAAGGTACGGGCGCAGCTGGCGCACAATCTTAAACTGTGCAAAAGCTCTCCTGGCCACCGTCGAGACCTGGGGCTCCAGGCTCAGCTATGAATCCAGGATCACTCCCAGACTGCGAACCTGCGCCTTCAGGGGGAGTGTAACCCCGTCAAACACAGGCTGTAACCCTATGCCCTGTTCGGCCTTATGACTGACCAGGAGTACCTCTGTCTTGTCTGGATTTAGTTTCAATTTGTTCGCCCTCATCCAGTCCGTTACAGTGGCCAAGCACCGGTTCAGGACTTGAACAGCCTCTTTAGTAGCAGGTTGGAAGGAGTGACAGAGTTGGGCATCATCTGCGTACAGATGACACAGCACCCCGAAACTCCAGATGATCTCCCCCAACAGCTTCATGTATATGTTCAATAACATAGGGCAGTGTTTTTCAACCTTTTTTGAGCCGCGGCACACTTTTTACATTTACAAAATCCTGGGGCACACCACCAACTACAATGACACAAAATGACACTCTAACACAGTAATACATATAGTTAATATGTTTTTGAATGTATTTATACACTCAGTGTGAAACCTGAGCCTGTTTCAATGAACTCAACATAGATATCCTGGCAGGAATGGCAGAAAGACACAAACTTCCCACACAGAACTCCCATAACCAAGAGAAAATACTATAAGAGTTTGGTGGGCATTGACCTTGAGTTTTGGAGTTGTAGTTTACCTATATCCAGAGAGCACTGTGGACTGAAACAATGTTGGATCAGGACCAAACTTGGCATGAATACTCAATATTTCCAAATGTGAACACAGATGGAGTTTGGGGAAAATAGACCTTGACATTTGAGAGCTGTAGTTGCTGGGATTTATAGTTCCCCTACAATCAAAGAGCATTCTGAACCCCACCAATGATAGAACTGGGCCAAACGTCGCACACAGAACCCCCAGGAGACAAGAGGAGGTCGCTACTTGGGGAAAGGGAGGTGGGCCTTCCCAATGCATGGAGAGGGAGAGACCAAGTAGACAACGGGTGGGGAGGGGGGTGTTTTTAATTTTGTGCCTTTATCAAGGTAGGTTTCTTAGGGTTTTTATACTTCAACACACTAGACTCTTCCCCCCCCCCCTTTCCTGGAGGTTCCAATTTCCCACGGCACACCTGATGATCGCTCACGGCACACCAGTGTGCCCCGGCACACTGGTTGGAAAACACTGGCATAGGGGACAGTATTGAACCCTGCGGGACCCCACAGTTCATTCACTACCATGTTAACTCTTTCATTTTACTTCACAAAGTACACAGGAGAGGGGGCTTTTTCTTCTGAAAACTCACATCTCTGGAATTAGTTGCCATGCACGTTCTACCAGGGCTTTAGGACATTCTGAAGACCCATTGGGTTTCTCTGTATCAGTAGTTTTCATATTTTGCTCCTCCAAGAGTTTTGGAGTTCATTCTTAGAAGCCCCAGCCATTGGTCAATGAGCAGGTATTGAATAATGGAAGCACAAAACATCTGGAGAACCAAAGTATGAGAAACCGTGCTCTACATTAATTTATGTTAATGGATATTTAGCTGCTATTATGTTCGCATTTTATAGGTTGATAGTAATTGCCATCATCACTAGCATATATTCATATTCCGTTTTCTTTTCTTCTGGAAGTTTATTACGTTTTAAGTATTGAAGCTGCTTTGAGAGTAGTATGAAAATATCTGAGTAAAAATCAATAAACATTTTGGGCTTAGAAGCCAAACTTTTAGTATGTTTAATCTTTAATGGGGTTATGTACGCTACAGCATTGATAGCACAGCGAGAACCAAACGTCTCCATCCCGTATTAGCGCAGCATCTGTGCTAACGTTGTGATCCACTTTGTTCCAATGGAGTTTGCAATTTTATAAGAACATGAAACTCAACTCCAGGAGAACTACGGAGTGCAATAAACTCCACCTGATTGACAGTACAGATGCCATAGCCTAGTTGACCTCAGGCATGAAGCCTTGACTCTAACCTCAACCCTGCAGAAAAACCCCTATGTTGAATTTACTACGGTATGTATTGAAAGGGAGGATGTTCATAAATGTTTCCTGTTTCCAGACTGTTCCAACACAGGTACAGTTGTTTAAAATCCCAGAGAATAACAAAGGAATGACAACACGCACTGTTTTTCATGCTCAGTATCAAACAAAACAAAAAAAAGATAAATCAAACCTTTATTTCTCTCTGTCCTCAAAGGCAGAAGTTTTGACCAAAAAGAGCTCCGATGCAATATTTTTTTGCACTGACAATCACTTTCCCAGGCCATTCAAACGTCTTAACTCGTATTCCACATAGACACCAATACTACGTTGTAATGAAATGTAATTAAAAAGTCCAGTCCCATTCGGCCTTGAGAGTAACTACTGCAGTAAATCTATGCTATGATGCCACAAGTTCTTTCTTGAATACTTTTGAAACACACAAAAACATACATAACAATCACCTTTGGAAGTTTGGGAGACTTTTTGTACCACTGCTTTAAAAACAAGCGCTCCCAGGTGCTCATTATCCCAACACAGTTAAGGCAAAACGTAACGGAGGAGAAACTCTATCTTAATTTTTATTAGATTTTTAAATTAAATGCCTGAATGTGGCAGCCTTCAAAAATAGAGGGCAGAATAAATTAACTCTGAAATAAGTGGAATTCAATGAAAGACTGCATTCCTTAAAACTTTCTCTTATGAGTTATACTTAATTATTTTATAAAATGCTGCCAGGAAATTCATTATCAACCAGATTGAAACACAGGTAATGCACGGAGCCACGCTGAATGAACATTCACCCTAACCACCATTCAGAACAAGCCTAACTTCAAGCCACACACTGAATGAACATTTCAATAGGGTGTTTGGCTAGCTAAACAAGTCTAGGTATAAAGAGGACTTGGAACTGAGACTATTTACTTATTTATTTATTTACATCATTTCTACCCTGCTCTTCTCAACCCCCGAGGGGGGGGACTCAGAGCGGCCTAACAAAAGGCAACAATTCAATGCGGATACACAATATAAATACAATATAAAACCATAAACATTCAGAATTAAAATACAATTAGCATTGACACATAATACACATACACTTAAGTTAAAAACAGAGTTCCGTCCACCACATAAACATTGAGCCATAAACAACAACTTACCAATTCCAATCCAAAGTGCTGCTGAGATCTCAGACTACATCTGAGATTAAAGTCACAAACACACACACATACAGTAAGTTATGGCCAATTGTTCAGATGAGTTCGTCACTTTCTACTCAACTAAAAAAAACAAGATAAAGCCACATTTAATTCTTGCACATATAAGGAAGCAAAGAATAAGAGAAGAAAGATGTTACAATAGAAGTTTCCCATGTCTGCCACCTCTACCTTCATCAATTTTTCATTTGTTAACAGTTGTGAGAAAGTCCTGGCACCATTTGTTACACGGCCTGATGCAGTTTACTGGCAGAGCAGCAGACAGGTTTAAGTTACAGTACTTACCATAAGTCAAGTGTCACCCTGTATTAATTAACAAGGTAATTCCAATATACTTTAAAAGGCTCAGTAGGTCATTCACTTCTTAAAAGCACTGAAGGTGTAATCAGCTGTGGCGCATGAGCATTCGCTCCTTCCATGAAATCAGGCAGCAGAATTAAAGGCAAATGGTAAGAGAAATTATTTCTGGGTTCTTCCACCATAAATAGTTGTGGCATCAAACAAAAAAGATGATGAGACTTCTATTTCTTACTGACTTTAAAGGTAAGATTTATGTCCAAAACCAACTCATTTTTTTTCACTGACAATTTCTCTCTCAGGCGATTCGAATGCTTTTTAAAGTAACTCTTATTCCACATACACAACAGCCCTATGTTGTAGTAAAATACAATGAAGTTCAGCCCCACAAGCAGCCATTGCACAAAATCTTTGCTATGGGAGGACAAGAGCTATCAGGCTCTGCAACAGTCTGAAAGGAAAGAAAAGCCCAATGCCAACAGCCGACTTTCAGATTATAGATCAGGGGTGGGCAATTATTTTTTCCAAGGGGCCACACGAGAGCCAAAAAATATTATGGAGGGCCGCACTTATGGACTGAACTACATTTTACATAATATCAATTGAATTTCTTTAATAATAATAAAAAGGCAATACATTGCGTTTTAGATATATTAATAAGACTGATAAGAGTATATATGTTATGAGCAATGAAAAAGAGAGGTTGTCATAGGAAAAATGACATTTATTCATTAAAATTTTTACAAAACAAAGGTTAACAAAATGTGAACATCATTTGTGATTCATTATATCAGGGGTCAGGAACCTTTTTGAATCAGAGAGCCATAAAAGCAAAATATTTGGAAATTTATTTCAGTGAGAGCATTATAGATAATAATGATGATAATATTCATTCAGCCTCTGCTAATAATAATAATAATAACAACAACAGGTTCCTAGAGTAGGAGGAGACCTCCAAGGGCCATCCAGTCCAACCTCCTTCTGCCATAAGGGAAAAACACAAAGCATTTCTCACAGATGGCCATTCAGCCATCTTGAACCAAACTTGGCACACTGAACTCACATGAGACCAACAGAAAGTACTGAAAGAGTTTTCTGGGCGTTTACCTTGAGTTTGGGAGTTGTAGTTCTACATCCAGAGAGCACTGTGGACTCAAATAATGATGGGTCAGGACTAAAGTTGGCACGGTCAATTTGCCCAAGGAAGGGAGAAGAGAAGAGGAGGAAGACGAGGGGGGAAAGGAAGTGCCCCCCCCTGGCGTGCTCCGGCCTTGGCCCCACCCCTTTCCCGCTCTGTCCCCGCCCCCTCTCCATCACTGCCCTCCCGCTCCTTCCCTCTTCCGTTCAGGTGGTGGAAGGGGGAAGGAATGAAAGGGAGAAAGAGAGGAGGAGAGGAAACAGGAAACAGAAGGGAAAGAGCGCCGAGGCAAGAGGGAGGGGGGAGCGAGCAAGGAAGGAGGAAGTGAAGGGAGGAGGAGGAGGGCGAAGGCATGCTCTTGCTCCTGGCCGCCTCCCCTTCTTCCCCCTCCCTTCCCTTCCCCTCCGCTTGCCTGCCTGCCTGCCAGCATCAGCCAGAGGGCCGGATCCGGCCCACGGGCCGTAAGTTCCCACCCCTGTTATAGATCAACAGGATTGTGATCCATTTCAATATGCAATGAGCCCATTTTAAAAACACAACATGCAGCCAGCCCTCCACATTCACTGGGGTTAGGGGCATAGGACTCCCATGAAAGCAAAAACCCGGAAATAAAGAAATTGCTTTTTTTTAAACCTGAGAAAACACCTTTCTAGAAATGTTTAGATGTTCTAGTATGACTCTATGGTCAACTTCTGCTGGAAACTGACCCCAGAATGGTATTGGAGAACTTAAGCAATTCCCAGAGAGGTGTTCTCTTTAGAAATGTCTAGATCAAGCCTGGACAAACGTTGGCCCTCCGGGTGTTTTGGACTTCAACTCCCACAATTCCTAACAGCCTCAGGCTATTTCCTTTTGCCCCTCAGCCGCTTAAGTGGCTGAGGGGCAAAAGGAAGGGGCCTGAGGCTGTTAGGAATTGTGGGAGTTGAAGTCCAAAACACCTGGAGGGCCAACGCTTGCACAGGCCTGGTCTAGATTCTGCAGCAATACTGGAGGAAGTTGACCACAAAGCCCCACTGGAGGACCTTGGAAGTTCTAGAGAGGACATTTTAAAGTCGAATCTATGAATAGCAAAATCTGCAAAAGTCAAAGGCGCAAATTTGAAGGGACAATTATGTTGTAATTTCTCAGAATTTAAAACATGCAGAAGTTTAGCTGTAAATAAAACATCAGTTCAACCGTTAATTCTAGCCCTTAGGATCCAAACAAAATCTAAGGCCTTACCCTCACCTCTCTACAGCCCATTTTCGTCAACAGAAAGACCGAGTACTGACATTTACTTCACTTCCTGTTTGCATTAACTTCCAAACCTATGAAAGCAAGGCCAGGCACACAATCCAATTGAGCCATAATTCTGGATTTGTGACATTTGTGACATCATTCTGCTGTCATGGACATTGGGGCAAGGACAACACAGTTCATTGAAGCCAAGGAAAAAAGTCCTCCATTGAATTAGAGAGACATCAATGGACTCAAACAGGCCAATAGACTCTGACTGGATTTCCACTTTGTTTCAGAAAGCATTGCTTCTTGCTAGGAATTCCTTGCCTGTCTCTTAATTGGTCCCAGCAGAACGGACACAGAAGCCTCCAACAGTGACAAGACTCACAGATGTTGTTTGGGAATGGAGTAGGCTTCCAATCGCACTATGATGCATCGAAAAACCAACAGTTAGGTGTCTAAAATAACCTCACAACTTGAGTTAATCCACCAGATTGTTACAACAGCTCAGCACTTAATTTGTTGCTGCCAAGGCAACTTCTATAGCAGAATCAAGAAAATATAATGTACTGTGGAACACTGCAGGAATTGCATAGGATTATACAGGACCACAAAGAAATTTCAGTCACTACAGCAGGGTCGCTCACAAAGTCGATCACGATCAACCAGTCAATCGCGCTGCGAAAGCAGGTCGATCGTGCAGCACCTTCCTTCTGCGCGGCGCTCCTTCCTTCATTCCACACAGCGCTCCTTCCTTCTGCGCCATGCGGCGCTCCTTTCGCGTGGCGCACCTTCCTTCCACGCGGCGCATCTTCCCCTTCGTCATGCTGCCCCCTGCGGCGACTCCCCTGCCTCCAACCTCAGTGCCTGAGGAGGGAGGGAGAAGGAGGGCAGCAGAGCAAAGGAGGGGGCGAAGACGAGCCATGAGGGAGGACAACCAGAAGGAGGCTTTGGCAGCCATTTTCTGCCAAAGCCATCTGCAACTGCGAGGAGTTCATCTGCTTGGCCACACTGATCAGCATTGAATGGCCTTGCAGCTTCAAGGTCTGTGTGCTTCCATTCTGCCAGTTTATATCTCTGGAATTATGTCAGGGTGGGAAAGTAACTCTTGTCTGGGTGCATTTTTTAATGTCCTTTTGGCCACATTGATCAGCATTGAATGGCCTTGCAGTTGAAAGGTCTGGCTTCTTTCTGCATGTTTATATATCTGTGGAGGAATGTCCAGGGTGGGAGAAGGAACTATTGTATGTTGGGTGCAGGTCTGAATGTACCATTGGCCACATTGATCAGCATTGAATGGCCTTGCAGCTGAAAGGTCTGTGTGCTTTCATTCTGCCAGTTTATATCTCTGGAATTATGTCAGGGTGGGAAAGGAACTTTTGTCTGGGTGCATTTTTGAATGTCCCATTGCTCACATATATCAGCATTGAATGGCCTTGCAGCTGAAAGGTCTGTGTGCTTTCATTCTGCCAGTTTATATCTCTGGAATTATGTCAGGGTGGGAAAGGAACTCTTGTCTGTTTGAAGTTAGTGTGAATGTTTCAACTGGCCACCTTGATTAGCATTTAATGGCCTTGCAGTTTCAAGATTTATTTATTTATTTATTTCCGGCATTTTACGCCGCTCTTCTCAACCCCCGAGGGGGGACTCAGATTGGCTTCTTACTGCCTGGTTTATATATCTGTGGAATGTCCAGGGTGCAAGAACCAGCTCACTGAGGTAGGGATACACGGGCACATAATTCAAAACTGAAAGAAAGCACTCCTGGCCATCTGGTCATAAAGGAGCAGCAGTCATAGATTGATACATAGAACAACATAGACAGAGAGCAACAACATCTTCCCTCACACACACTCATGCACACCCCGGCGCAGAAAAAGTTCTACCTAAAATAAACCTCCAGCAAAACCTAGGTATATCATGTTGGTTGGTTTATTAGTAGCTCGCATGCTGAAAAAGTGTGAGCACCCCTGCACTACAGAATTGTGAGCATTACCACATTTAAGCATTTCACTCTTACCAGACAGCCTTCTTGGGGTGTCTCGTAATGCCTGATACAAAGCGGAGTGAAAAAAAAGCCTTTTGCCACAGTTTGGAGTCACTTTAGCTATAAATTTGTACCTCCCGAATTTTTCTTTGGACAAGACCCCATACATGCTACTGTGCCTGCCAAAAGCATCCCTCTCGTATTTGTTTTCTTCAATAGTCGATTATTCTTCCACAGGATGTCAAGCAGTGTTCCACGGGATATGACATTGTTAGATCTCAGGCCATATCTAACCAATTCTTTAATGTTTCTGTTTCCTTTTCAAACAACCACTGGGCTAACAACATTTTCTGTCTTGCATCCCATGGAGCAGAGAAGACGCTGTCTCCAAAGAAGCCAGTGCCTGTGTTTATGCATTTTTAAAAAGGAGGAAACAGAGCTTTTAAGAGTTGGTGGGAAAACCCAAAGCAAAGATGTATGAAAACCCCTGGGCATAGAAATGCAATTCAGATCAAGATGCTGACCATTTTAAGGCTTGGAACAAGCAGAATCCTGGCGGCCTAGACAAACATCTAAAGAACTTATATCAACCTCCTCTGAAGTCACAATCATCTACTGACACTGTCCATCTCTGCACTAAAAGGGGTTTAAAAATAACCAGAAAGAGGATGCTTTTTGTGATGGTGTGTTCTCTGTGGAACTTCTTTCTTAAGGGACCAAACCTGGCACACATCTTAATACATAAACCTTTTGCAACCAAGCGTATCTTTCCAAGTGCTATATAAATTTCAGGCATGAGGAAAACTTCCAGGAATTTAGAAACCATAGAGAAAAAATATGTACAATTTGGTTTGTCATAAAATTACTGTGTTTGGGCTGGAAGTCAGCCTGAAGAAAACGGAAGTCTTCTACCAGCCAGCACCACAGAAAGAACACCATCATCCCCACGTCAGCATAGGCAAATCTGTGCTTAAGTCCGTTCAGCAGTACACCTACCTGGGAAGCATCATCTCTTCAAGATTGATAAAGAGATAGATCACAGATTATCAAAGGCATAGAGTGCATTTGGAAGGCTTCACAAAAGTGTCTGGAGCAACAAGCACCTGAGGCAAAGCACCAAAATCAGTGTGTACAGAGCTATCGTACTGTCTATTCTCCTCTATGGGTCTGAAACATGGGTCACCTATCGCCAACACCTACGATTCCTCGAACGCTTTCATCAGCGCTGTCTTCAAACAATCCTAAATATACACTGGACCGACTACGTGTCTAATGTTGCTGTCCTTGAGCAAGCAGGGATCACCAGAATTGAGGCCATGCTATTGAGAACACAGCTGCGCTGGGCAGGGCATGTCTCTAGGATGGAGGACCACCGCCTCCCAAAATACTACTCTATGGTGAACTCTCCACGGGTCAGCGCAAGAGAGGCGCCCCCAAAAAGAGATATAAGGACACCCTGAAACAACATCTCAGGCTCGGCCAGATTGATCACCAACAATGGTCCACCCTGGCCTCACATCGGGAGGCATGGAGACACAATATCCACAGTGCTGTGGCCTCTTTCGAGAAGACACGCCAAATGGGTCTCGAAGAGAAATGACAACGCAGAAAGAACCGCAACTTGGAAACAACATCACCCAAGGAGACTTTCTGCTGTGCTTTCTGCAACTGAACTTGCCTATCTCAGATTGGCCTTTTTAGTCATCAACGAGCTTGTAAAAAGCGTGGGATGAGTCCTTCCTAAGAATCTTCATTCGCGAAGTAATGCCGAGAGAGAGAGAGACTGTGTTTAGTGTACTAAAAGTAAAGATTCTTCACAACCTGAATTGAATGTAGATAATCTACAACAGGCATCCTCAAACAGTGGCCCTCCAGTTGTTTGGGCCTCCAAATCTCAGTATTCCTGACCACTGAACAAGGTGGCAATCAGGGCTTCTGGGAGTTGGAGATCCAAACAGCTGGAAGGGCCACAGTTTGAGGATGCCTGATCTAAAGGTTCCTTGAAGGAAAACATGAACCTTCAAGGGTCTGCCAATATAAAAAGGAGCACTCAAAAGAAAGTAAAACAGAAAATTTAAATTAATAAAATACATTTATTTTGCCTCCTTTAGTCCTCTATAAGAGCCAGAAAGATGTGATGATTTGAGTTTGGGGACTGTAATTCTGGGTGACCAGGGTTCTAATCTTCACTCAGCCATGGAAACTCAATGGGTAGACCTGGGCCAGAGGGAGGAAAAAGTAAATAATCTCAGAATAAATCTTGCCTTAGGATATGGTCACCACAAACCAAAGATGACTTGAAGCTCCATAACAACAATTAAGTCTTTCATATAATCAAGTACACATAACACACTTATTTCTAAAACCTGAGAAAAAGGAAATCAAGACCATGAATTATAGTGATGTCATATTGTAGGATTATTGTCTTACATAAAGCTCTGGCACAGCCCTCAGAAATAATTTTGTGGGTGTAGACTTATGAGTACTATGTCCAGCATCTGTCATTCTGAAAGAAAAAAAATCCACAATACAATTTTATTTGGTTTTCCAAATTCTTCAATAGGGAAGACTTTGGGGAGAATGAGATAATTCTCTAAGTCAGTGTTTCTCAACCTTCCTAATGCCGTGACCCCTTAATGCAGTTCCTCATGTTGTGGTGACCCCCAACCATAAAATTATTTTTGTTTCTACTTCACAATTGTAATTTTGCTACTGTTATGAATCGTAATGCAAATATCTGATATGCAGGATGTATTTTCATTCATTGGACCAAGTTGGGTACAAATACCTGGTACACCCAAATTTGAATACTGGAGGGGTTAGGGGCGGGATTGATTTTGTAATTTGGGAGTTGTAGTTGCAGGGATTTATAGTTCACCTACAATCAAAGAGCATTCTGAACTCCACCAATGATGGAATTGAACCAGACTTGGCACACAGCACTCCCTACAACCAAAAGAAAATACTGGAAGGGTTTGGTGGGCATTGACTTTGAGTTTTGGAGTTGTAGTTCACCTACATCCAGAGAGCACTTTGGACTCAAACAGTGATGGATCTGGACCAAATTTGTCACGAATATTCAATGTGCCCAAATGTAAACACTGGTGGAGTTTGGGGAAAATAGACCTTGACATTTGAGAGTTGTGGTTGCTTTGATTTACAGTTTACCTACAATCAAAGAGCAATCTGAACCCTACAAATGATAGAACTGGGCCAAACTTCCCACACAGAACCCCCCCTCCCAATGACCAACAGAAAATACTGTGTTTTCTGATAGTCTTTGGCGACCCCTTTGACACCCCCTCGTGACCCCTCTAGGGGTCCCGACCCCCAGGTTGAGAAACACTGCTCTAAGTCTTCTAATGAGAAGGAAAGACTAGCTCTATTTCCAAATGTTGAATAACTGATACATATGCAAGCAATTTACAGAAACAACACATTCAAAGGTTAAAACTCGACTGCATATCTGATTCTCTCACCCTCCACAAACTGCCACTCTCCAGATTTGTTGGATTACAACGCCCATGATCCCCAGCTGACATGCTTGCTTGGTTAAGTGGGGAAAGGAAGGTGAAAAAATTGTAGTTCTTCACACCCATAAGAAGACTGAATTAGATCACTCGCTTATTCATAATGCAGAGACTGCATAATTATCTATCTTCACAACACAGTAACGGGAAAGAAACATATCTGGCGTCTCATATGACTTGAAGTCTGCTTCTCCTGCCAATTTTTGGAAGTCACACTAGTGTGTCTGCGGACGTTGCTTCTGAATTACAATACAATAAAACTTGATATACTAAAATAAAAGAACCAAGTAAATTTTGAAAAATTACATGTGCCACACAAAACATTCAATTGACCAAGAATTTCAGTTGAGAGATTACATACAGCTGATTAATGAAAATTAAAACTAACTTTCCATAATTATGAATGTATTCAAGCAACCTTAATAAGACAAAGGAAACTGGCTTCTCATAACTATGTCATTCTTATTCCAAACACAGCTAGACTCTAAAACTTGTAGATCATATACTGAAGAAGGTACATCACATACTGAAGAAATCTGTACTCAGGAACATATTTCAAGCTTCAAAAGAATGCCTACCTTATCAAGTTTGCAGGGCACAAAGATGTTTCTTAAACTCAGAACCATCCCTCCACCTCTACCACTTTGAATCCTTTCACAGCCACAACTTCAGAGGTGTCTGAACACACCCTGTATTCTATGTCTCATGAAGTTAATGATGTTTGATGTCTACTTGCACTAACATGCAAAGGAAGAAGGTGCCACTGATCACTACCACTTAAGAGCACCCAAAAGCAATCTTCTTGCCTGTTCTAAATGTTGTTTTGTCTAGCCCCATGATTTTCATGGTAATCTTCAAGAGGTATATGGATTTCTCCATGGCCAATTCCAACATGCCGTTTACCTTTCACTGGATCAAAAGGTAAAGCACAACTACACAAGTTTCTAATTGTTACAGCTCTATAACAGGCACAGAAACATTGTTAAGACTACAAGTCCCAGAATCTGTAGCCAATACAGCCAATGGTGAGGAATGCTGGGAACTGCTTCCCAGAAACATGTGGAGTGGCACATGATTCCTGCCTTAAAATGAGCTTGGAAAGACATAAGCAGTATCCAAGGAAAGTTCAGGTATCAGGAAAGACCTTCCAGTGGGAAACAGATGGAGTGTCAGTATGACGCTCATTAATCCTTCCCAAAGCTCACAAAAACATGTGCCAATTGGATTACTGTGCGGTTTGGATCAACTGTCACGCATAAATATTGTACCACATCTGTAATAACATGGAAAACCACTGCACAAATTTAATGAACTACACTTCCTGGTAGACATACTGTACCTTCATGCAGAAGCCAGGATCATGAAATCTGCCTGAAAATGAAGTGACCAATTTCAATATGTTACTTTTCCTTGAAAAAGCTCCTGGTACCCAGTTATCAGTGCCCAGATTGCATATCTAGCTTCTCCAGCGAAACTATGCAGAAATGAGCCCTCAAACAATGCACACAATCAGCTCAACACTACATATAACTGTAAGAAGATTTCACAGCTGGCCAGATAAGGGCAGAAGAAAATGCAACATCCCCGGCCATTATCTGCTATTCACATACTCAGACAAACCAGGAGGAACCTTGGGATTCAAGCCATGTAGCACAGTGTTCTCAATACAGATCCATTCAAGGCCCTCCGTGTCCTTGAACTCATAATTCTTTCAAATCCTTTGAATGTTCTCAATCTCAAACCAGCTTTTAACATTGAAAAAAGACAGACACACATCCAAACTAAGTCTGGCTGGCAGACGCACATTCAAAACTGACTGAGTGCACATTTCTGGCCAAACCGACTGAACTACAAATGTGCCAGGTGCAAACTGTATTCATTATTTCTCCTGTATAACCTGTTCCTGAAGTCTGTACAAGCAGCCCCGTTCATCCGAGTAGCACGGACCACACACAGGCACTTCCAAGAATTTCTGATATAAGATCATTAGAGTTAACATTGTCTTCATGTCGTAAGAATCCTAAGACAAAAGGCTATATTAAAGGTAACAGTAAAGGCATAAGCAGGACAACTGTTGCTCTTCATGAAAGCTTTCATCCTAAACTACTTCAAGAGGGTGTAAAATGCGTTACTATTTAGAAATATTTCAATTTCTCCAAAACACTGAAATTAACTGCCTGGACTTTACAGCTATTTTCCAAGTTTCATGAAGTTTAGGCGAGGGGCCCACTAGTTCTTTAAGGATTCCTCATAGCTTACATCAGGGGTGCTCACACTTTTTCAGCATGCAAGCTACTTATAAAACAACCAAGTCAAAATGATCTCCCTACCCACTACTCAGAGAGCCATAAAAGCAAAATATTTGGAAATGTATTTCAGTGAGAGCAATCTATTATATAAATGGGTTCACGTCATGTGATGTATACCTCAAACAAAGAAACCTTACAACGCAGAAACACAATATTTGCCAACAGAAATAGGCCTCAAGCAAGGTACGTTTGTAGCAAAGAAACTTTCCCCCAAAACCTAAAAGCCCCCCAAAACCACGAGTAAAAATAAAACTACATTTCCCAGCATCCTCTGTGGCAGCCAAAGACTCACCCAGCCTCTACATTCTGAACAACATGATTGGCTGCCAATAAGGGCGGATTTGCATAACCGCTGCACTGGCCAGCCAACATGAAAATTCCGATCCATAATAAACGGCCAAAACAGAATAAGGAAAAGGCCTGAGCCAATCCCCAACACAAACACCCAAATCACTTCCAACCGAAAATTTACACCCCAAAAAATCACAGACCACGCCCAAACTTGACAGTAAGGCTTCATTAACTTGATTTCCCTAACTAGCCCTCACTTACTGGGAAGCTGTTTACGCTCTGAATTGACAGTAAGACTTCATTAACTTTATTCTCCCGACTAGGCCTCAGCTCATTGGACATTGTGTATGGCCTGAATTGACAGTAAGGCTTCATTAACTTGCTGTTCCTAACTAGGCCTCAGCTCATGGGACATTGTGTATGGCCTGAATTTACAGTAACCTACCTTGGCACACAGAGCCCCGACCATGCATGATGGGACTTGAAGTACCACCATGGAAAATGGGATTTGTAGTACTTCAAAACCCATCATTCCCCACAGACCACTGTGGCCCAGAACCAAGACCAATAAAGACCCAACTTGGCACACCATGCCCCCCATGACCCACACTCCATCCAACTGCAGTTTAGAGGAGGGCACACCGTGGATGATTGGACTTTCTCACATCTCCTAAAAGGGCACAGCAACGCGTGCCGGGTACAGCTAGTATAATATATTTTAAGACTGAATTCAACTAAATATGAGTATAAGCCCCTGAATTTATTCATAATAACAATGATGATAGTATTCATTCAGCCTCTGCTGCTACTACTACTACTAATAATAATAGTAACAACAACAACAATAGGTTCCTAGAGTAGAAGACCTCCAAGGGCCATCCAGTCCAACCTCCTTCTGCCATAAGGGAAAACACAAAGCATTCCTCACAGATGGCCATTCAGCCTCTGATAATAATAACAACAACAATGGGTTCCTAGAATAGGAGGAGACCTCCAAGGGCCATCCAGTCCAACCTCCTTCTGCACCTGGGCTGCGTCGGGAGCCTGCGAGGTGGGACTGAGCCTTCCTCCCGCCTTGCCTGCGATCTACCAGGACGCCCTACGTGATCTACCAGTAGATCGCGATCTACCTAATGAGCACTCCTGGCTTACATTGTATAACTCTTACTCCATCCTCCAAGCGAGCTAATTTTTCTGAACAGTATACACCAGACATGGCCAAACTTCAGCTCTCCAGGTGTTTTGGACTTCAACTCCCACTATTGGCTATTAGGAATTGTAGGAGTTGGAAGTACAAAACACCTGGAGGCCCAAGTTTGCTCATGCCTGGTATACACTCATGTTTACCTTGTGTGTAACAATATCCATTCAATATTAATCTTAAGCGTCAGGTGTTATATAAGGCAAGACTCTGGGTGTTGTTCTGCACACGTTTCCAAATTCAGTAAGAAAAAGTGTAGCACTATCTTTGCCACCATTCTAACGCTTCTTCATGAATCATGAAATGTGTGACTGTGGGTGTTTTTAAGCAGCTCCATACTGTTTCAGTATAGCTATTTTTATTTTGTTGATTATGATGCAGACTCTTTGATTTGGCTTCCTAACTTATAATTATGTTTAGAAGATTCATAACCAATATTTTCAATATGTGTAGATCTCAAACATTTTAAAATGTGTTAAGTATGGACTGTTTTGAGTACAGATAAACAAAGACTGACAATGTTATACAATGGGTGACAATTCAAAATAAACAATTACAGGCACCAAATTACCAGATAAGGGAGCTAGTATGACAAAATATGGATGACTATGCACCGTGTCACACGCAAATATAAGGGTGGGTCAAAAGGTTTGCCTCCTGTGTTATAAAAATGTTGTGAATGAACATACAACAACAGAAGTTGCTACAGATCATAGCCTGAACTTATCCTCCACACAAAACTACTGTTCAACATCGTCACCATCAATTTGTATACATTTGTACCATTGTTTAACCCAGACATCAAAACCAATTTTGAAAAATTAAGAGTTTGGCTTCGTGACCCATGATTTTAAAGCTGTAAAGCAGGGGTGCTCACACTTTTCAGTATGCGAGCTACTTATAAAACAACCAAGTGAACCCACTACTCAGAGAGCTATAAAAGCAAAATATTTGGAAATTTATTTCAGTGACAGCCATATGATAGATTTTAAGACTCAATTCAATTAAATGTGAGTATAATAAGCCCCTGAATTTATTCATAATAATAATGATGATGATATTCATTCAGCCTCTGCTGCTACTGCTACTACTACTACTAATAATAATAATAATAATAATAACAACAATAGGTTCCTAGAGTAGAAGGAGACTCTAGAGTAGAAGGAGACTTCTACCGGCTGTTAGGAATTGTGGGAGTTGGAGTCCAAAACACCTGGAGGGCCGACAATTGCCTAGGCCTGGTTTAGACTGTGGCACACTCCTCTAAGTTAAAAAAAACCTAAGAAATAAAAAGCAGGATGTAGAGTTGGTTACTTTATCATTCTGTGTTATTTTGAAGTTTAATGAATTTTAGATTATTTTAACTGTATAGAATGCATACTACAGATGATTTAACTTTTAAAAAAAATATATAACTTTGAACATTTTTTGGTGTGTTCTGGTTTTAATAGCTTGTGGAACTCAAAATAGTTCCAGTAAAGGGGGAAAGGATGGACCTAAATTCTCTGGCATTACTTCACGAACGAAGATACTTAGGAATGACTCATCCCACTCTTTCTACAAGCACGTTGATGCTTTTTTGGAAGTTGGATGTGTCCTTCGAGCCTGTGCAATGGATTTTTCTGATGGAGCGCAGCGTGTACAAAACTGGCCTCACCCTTTAAACCAAAGGTTCGTCTGCCGGGGCCCAGCAAGCTTGGATAGTGGCAGCGAGGTCCTCAGGTCGTAGGTTTGATTAGAATTACCTTCTCTAGATGGTTGACCTTACAGGGTTAGACGAGCACCATCTGTCCGGGTTTGAAGTTAGTTTTCCTTCTCCTAGGATGGTTGCCAAAAGGCTAGAAAGCCCATCCTGCCCATTGACGCTCTTTGTCAGACCCTTCAGTTGTGACCTGTCTGGCATGGGAGGCCTATCATGCCACCGCCAGCATAGCTCACAACTTCATTAGCATACGCAAGCCTCTCCCCCATGACAAGGAGGCACCAATGGAGAGGGCCTAAATTAATAAAGTAACAAAATAAAACTTTTTAGTTCCAATGAAATGGTGATCAAAATAACCCTGCCTAAGATTTTCCAAAGTTGCTGTTGGCCTGAGTAGACAATGCAAGTGCAGATATATTTCATGTAAGTCAACCTTCCGGAGGTCAATGTAACAGATAAAGTATAGCTAGAGTTGTGGTATGGAAACATACCATCATTCCAATACAATACAAAATGTCTCATTACCTTAGAGCACACAGCCTGTTTTATTAGTTTCAATGTTTCCGAAACATTTTCTTAATTTCTGGCCTCAATGGTCTTTATTTAAAAAACAAATTTTCTTGTTTACACTGAACTTTTATAAAAGCTAATTCAGGAAACTCTTTCCCAGCAGTCAAGAAAATACTCAAAATGGACTAGAAAAGGGATCTGTTGGTAGCAAAAGATTAGATTATATGTGACTGAGCATGACAACACTTTGCAATGGAATTGCTGTTCTCAGCGTTTCCAGGAAAGATTAGAAGGCAATGGCGGTGAATAAAGGACCCAACTTTATTGAAACTAAAGCTTACTTCCTCCTCCTTCAGTTTTAAGCATCCTATGTTGCTGGTCATAAGATGTTTCCCACTCCCAGGCAACAATTCACAAGTTTTGTACAACACCCTGCAATGGGAACAATAATTGACATTTCTCTTTACCAAATCTCGCCTGCCGTGCTAAACCAGTTACCAGATTTATATCAGCCTTAAACAAAACCAAGCTAAACAATTTTGGCACCCTTGAACTGGAACCAAACTAGCAGCATCTAATTTGCACACACACATGAATATCTGCTGGTCTAGAATTACTGGAATATTCAGAGTTGGGGAAAATAGGTTACAGAAATGAAGAACGCTTTTTGAATACACAGTAGTTCAGGAAGTAGTCACTGGGAACAATTTCCTACAAATACAAAATAACACAAGGTTTTAGCTTCTTCCCGTCTTTAAGTATTTGTGGCTAAGCAAGTGTGCTATGTCTCCTTTTTACTGTTCAAAAAACTATGCCACAACACCTATGCCAGTGATAATGATATATTCTATAATCAATGGATACTGAAGATTTTACTGGGGCACTATGGCAAGCTACTGCTTCTCCTTAGGTAACTTATTATTTATTTATTTATTATTTGTACTTTTACGCCGCCATTCCCCGAGGGCTCGGAGCGGCTTACAATCAGGTAAAACACACAGAGGTAAAAGCAAACATATTAAACTAGCTTAAAAGGGATTTCTGGCCTAGCAATCAAAGGCTAGCCGGAAAAGATGAGTCTTGCAGGCCTTGCAGAAGGAGAGAAGGTCCTGCATGGCCCGTACATCGCTAGGAAGAGTGTTCCATATTGACGGCGCCACTACAGAAAAGGCTCTGCGCCGGGTCGATGTAAGACAGATTGCTTTGAAGGTCGGTACTTCAATGAGGTTCATTTGTTCTGAACGAAGTGACCTCTGGGGTTGGTAGGGGAAAAGACGGTCCCTCAGATACAGCGGCCCCAGACCATGCAAGGCCTTGAAAGTTAACACCATCACCTTGAAGGTGATCCAGTGCTCGACCAGAAGCCAATGAAGCTGCTGGAGGATGGGTGTTATGTGACATCTCACTGGAACCCCAGTGAGAAGTCATGCAGTGGCATTCTGGACAAGCTTAAGTTTCCAGATCACTGACAAGGGCAGGCCAATGTAAAGGGCGTTACAGTAGTCCAGTCTCGAGATGACCGTGGCTTGGAGCACCATGGCCAGGTCATGTCTGGAAAGGTAGGGGGCCAGACGCCTAGCTTGCCGCAGATGGAAAAAGGCAGTTTTGCTGACGCTGGAGACCTGGGCCTCCATCAACAGCAATGGGTCAAAAACGACCCAAAGGCTCTTAACTGAGGATGTTGGGCATAGTGCCTCGCCATCCAAGCTAGGCAGTCGGGTCCCCCCACCAACCGGGCGGCCCAGCCACAGTATCTCTGTCTTTGCTGGATTCACCCTCAATCTACTGGCACGCAGCCAACCAGTAACGGCTGGTTGTTGAACGGGTGTTGAACGGATTAAAACATGTTCATGGGAATAGGCTGCTGTGGAACAGCATTGACAAGGATGTTCTGCTTTACAATCTACAAACTTAAAAGAACTTTCTTCATAAAGTCAAATCCTTGTGTTTCAATTCAATATCCCATAAATACAGCAGCCAGATCCATTTGGTATTTGAATCCCCAAACACAGGTATAAATGGTATCCCTAATGTAATATGAAATTGAAATACTTTCTATTGAAGAAAAGAAAAATAATCTCTCAGCTTATAAAAAAAATGGATGACTTGTTTTATTAAAGACAAAATCTCTTCATCACTCAGGAAACACTCCAGTATATTTACTACACTCTGTTCCCCCTTTAGCCATATTATTATCTCCTTCAGCTACACTATTAGAAAGTGGAATTATATTCACACACACAAAAGAAATGTACTGTTGGTTTTCCTCAAAACATTCCTTCAGTCTAGACTGAAATGGTTAACATAAATGCAGTTCAAAAATACCTATCAATTACACTTCTCCCAAGAATGGCACTAAGGAAGCCAACAACACATGGTACAGATTAATTCAACATTGTTTAGTTTCATACACACAATGGATGTGTGCATATGCCTTCAAAAGGTCTGTCAATTTATGGAAACCCCGTGTATTTCAGAGGCAGTTTTGCTAGTTTTTTTCCCCCTGGAATATAGTCCACAACACCTGGTATTATTTATTTATTTATTTACTACATTTATATACCGCCCCTCTCAGCCCAGAGGCGACTCAGAGCAGTTAACAAATGGCAACAATTTGATGCCAAAACAGATACAACAATAAAACAATCATAAAATACTGTTAAAACATTAGCAAACTATATAAAAATATAAAAACCGTACAAAGCCTTAAAAACATTATCATGAGCGTCTCCATATCAAATCATTATTCAGTTGCGTCATCAAGTGGTTCCGTGAGTCGTATAACTATGCCGTGTTTGGGAAGGCCTGCTCGAAAAGCCAGGTTTTCACCTTTCTTCGAAAAGTCAGGAGGGAAGGAGCCGATCTTAACTCTATAGGCAGGGCGTTCCAGTCGAGGGGCCACCGCTGAGAAGGCCCTATCTCTCGTTCCCGCTAAATGCGTCTGTGATGAAGGCGGGACCAAGAGCAGCGCCTCCCCAGAAGATCTTAGCATCCTAGAAGGTTCATAAGGAGAGATACTGTACGTTCGGATAGGTAAATTGGACCGAAACCGTTTAGGGCTTTATTGGCTAAAGCCAACACTTTAAATTGTATCCGGAAGCAAACTGGCAGCCAATGGAACTGGAGCAACAAGGGAGTTGTATGCTCCTTGAGTGTCGCTCCTGTTAGCAACCTGGCTGTGGCCCATTGGACCATTTGCAGCTTCCGAACAGTCTTCAAAGGCAACCCCACGTAGAGCGCATTGCAGTAGTCTATACGGGATGTAACCAGAGCATGGACTACCGTGGCCAAGTCAGACTTCCCAAGGTACAGGCGCAGCTGGCGCACAAGTTTTAACTGTGCAAATGTTCCCCTGGTCACCACAGAGACCTGGGGTTCTAGGCTCAGCGATGAATCCAGGATCACTCCCAAACTGCGAACCTGCGCCTTCAGGTAGAGTGTAACCCCATCTAGCACAGGCTGTAACCCTATGGCCTGTTTTATTCATTAGTGGTCCCCCTTCCAAGTACTAACTAAAATCACCCCTGCTTAGCTGTAAAAGTCATATAAAATCTGAGGGCTTTACGGTAAATGAGATATATACCCTAAAGATTTTCTTAACTTCTATCAAACACCCCTCTATTTCAGTAATTGTTAAAGAAAAAAAATGTGATTCACTACACATGTATCCCTTATCCAAAAGTTCAAAATACTCCAAAGTTCAAAACCAGTCACTTGAGTGGCTGTGAGAGAGATAAAATATCTTTATACAACTTTTTGGTTATGTGCATTAGATGCACATGAAGCATAAATAAATTTTGTGCTCAGACTATGCAAATATTCCAAAATAAAACCCGAAATACTTTGGTCCCAAGCATTTTGGATAAGGGCTAATAAACCTGTACTACTCTTATCACATTATTATTATATAACTTGAATTCACCTTACTCATACTACTAAGGATTTATACTCTAACATAATAATGGCCTGGAAAAGCAGGAGTTAGGCCAAAAGCAGCCAGCCTGTCAGCAACAAATAGAAACAAGTCTTCCAAAGTTTTACCAGGCTCCGACACTTATTTATTTATTTATTTATTTATTTATTTATTTATTTATTATTCGGGCTTCTATGCCGCCGACTCCCAGAGGCTCGCGCCGGCTTACAGGAGCCGAAAGCCACCCCCTGAAGGCACAGTAAATACAGGCAATAAACAGTTAATAACAATTAAAACCAACAGCACTACAGCAGTTAATAACACAGTTAAAAACAATGAACAACACATCGTCCTAGGAAGTTATCAATATCTTGTGCTTCCTAAAATTATCAAGTTGGGCAGCACTAAAAACTGCAATCACAGCAAGGTAAAAACAAATTAAGCATCTTAAAGGATATTAAGAAGAAAAACTACATACAGTACCATGTTTGGGGTGCTAGTGCCCAAACATCCCAAGCACCACCTGCAGTGGGGTATCACTTTAATTAGGGGGCAAACTGAACACATCATAACAGTGGGCACATCACTTTGCAACAGAAGCCGATGCTGCTATCTGTTATGATGTCAGCTTCAAGATATAGTGACTCCATGAATGAAAGATTACCAAGAGCCCACTGGTAAGTTTATGTTGCTTAAAATTGCTCTTCAATTTAAATATTGAATTGTTCTTTCATATATTTTGCACTACAAATACGTACAGTGTCTTTGTGGGGTTTTTTCTAAACTATAGTCTGGCAACCCAACAGTCTGAGGGACCGGCTTTGAAAGTTTGAGGATCCTTGTCCTATATCTTTCAACTCTTCTCAGCATTACTGTCTCTTATAAGACATGCAGTTTCACTGTGTGTCCAAAGTATGGTAGTACAATTCAGTCCCTTTGGCTTCTAGAGTTCAGACTCGAAAGACTGTCTGAACCATTTACTTTTGAAAATACTGAAGTAGCCTAACACTTAAAAGCCTGTCAATGATCCCTACCACTGTATCAGATACTCAAGCTTGAAGTCTAGATTCCCCAGAACAAGAGATGTTTAACCTTAGTCCATGGACAGCTAATAAGGCTTCAGTGTACCTGTTAATTGAGCTGCCCAAAATAATTATTTTTGTTCTTCAATTGCATCCCTGTTGTTTGTCTGAGATGGAGGATTCGTCATCATTCTGAAAAGAGTTCATAAACCCACCGAAAAAGAATCTTGCCCTAAAATAAAAATTGCAGTCAGCCCTACACATTCCATGGGGATAGGGGCACAGGACTCCCATGAGCAGAGCAGCGTTTTTCCATCTGCGCCAGGCGAGGCGGCTGGCGCACTACCTTTCCGGTGATGACCTAGCCGCGGTAATCCAGGCCACGGTCATCTCGAGACTGGACTACTGTAACACCCTTTATATTGGCCTTCCTTTGTCGGTAATCCGGAAACTGAAGATGGTGCAAAACGCTGCGGCTCGACTGCTGGCTGGAGTGACACTAACATGCCACATCACACCAGTCCTCCAGCGTTTGCATTAACATAAGAACATAAGAAGAGCCCTGCTGAATCGGGCCTCAGCCCATCTAGTCCAGCATTCTGTGTCACACAGTGGCCCACTAGTTGTACACAGGGATCTCTAGCAGAAAGGAGGGCAAAACCCTCACCTGCTCCCGACCCCCCACAACCAGTACCCGGGGAAAATCCTGCCTGCCTCCATCAACACAGAGGTAGCTACTGATTCCCTTGGTATCCATGAATCTGTCTAATCCTGCCTTGAAGCTGTCCAGGCTGACCGCTGTCACAACCTCCTCTGGAAGTGAGTTCCATAACCCAATGACCCTCTGGGTGAAGAAATATTTCCCTTTATTTGTCCTGACTTTCCTACCTTGGAGCTTTAGGGAGTGCCCCCTAGTCCTAGTATTGTGTGACAGAGAAAATATTTTTTCTTTGTTCACCTTTTCTATCCCATGCATGATTTTATACACTTCGATCAAGTCACCACTTAAACGCCGTCTTTCAAGGCTGAAAAGACCAAGGCGTTGCAACCTGATTTCATAAGGGAGCTGCTGCATCCCTTGGATCATTTTTGTTGCCCTTCTTTGTACCTTTTCCAGTTCCGTTATATCCTTCTTAAGGTGCGGTGACCAGAATTGTACACAGTACTCAGATGTGGCCTCACCATAGATTTGTAGAGAGCAATACAACATTTGCCGACCTATTTTCGATTCCCTTCCTGATCATGCCAAGCATAGAATTTGCTTTTTCACTGCTGCAGCGCATTGGGTTGACATCTTCATTGAGCTGTCCACCAAAACCCCAAGATCCCTTTCCTGGTTTGTCTCAGAAAGCTTTGATCCCATCAGTTGATAAGTGTATTTGGGGTTCTTTTCCCGATGTGCATGACTTTACACTTGTTTAGGTTAAAATGCATTTGCCACTTTGTTGCCCATTCACTCAATTTCGAGAGATCTTTCTGGAGCTCTTTACAGTCAGTTTCATTTTTAACTACCCTGAACAGTTTAGTGTCATCTGCAAACTTTGCTACCTCACAATTTACATCTACATCCAGATCGTTTATGAATAAATTAAAAAGTAACGGTCCTAAAACTGAACCTTAGGGTACGCCACTTCTCACCTCTTTCCACCCAGAGAAGTGTCCATTTATTACCACCCTTTGTTTCCTACAGTTTAGCCAGGTTCCAATCCAGGACAAGACCTGTCCCCTGATTCCATGGCTGAAGAGCTTATTTAGGAGCCTTTGGTGAGGGACTTTGTCAAAAGCCTTTTGAAAGTCAAGGTAAACAATATCGACTGGGTCCCCTTTATCTATGTGTTTATTTACACCCTCAAAGAATTCTAACAAGTTAGTAAGACATGATTTGCCTTTGCAGAAACCATGTTGATTTTCCTTCAGCAATGCCTGTTCTTCTATGTGCTTAGTAATTTTTTTCTTTAATAATGGTTTCCATCACTTTGCCTGGAACTGAGGTTAGACTAACTGGCCTATAATTTCCTGGATCACCCTGGATCCTTTCTTGAAGATCGGAGTTACATTTGCCTCCCTCCAGTCCTCGGGTACAGTGCCTGATCTTAGAGAAAGGTTATATATTTTGGCTAGAATTTCAGCAATTTCACACTTGAGTTCCTTAAGAACTCTGGGGTGGATGCCATCTGGCCCTGGTGATTTGTTGACATTTAGTTTAGTCCCATCGAGTACCGGATTGCCTTCAAAGTGCTGGTGTTAACCTTTAAGGCCTTGCATGGTCTGGGGCCAGTGTATCTGAAGGACTGCCTCTCCCTGCACATTCCCAAGAAACCACTACGGTCCATGGACCAAAACCTATTGGAGGTTCCATCACTCAAGATTTGCCAATTGTCATCGATTCGGCAGCGCACCTTTTCTGTAGTAGCGCCTACCCTTTGGAATGCCCTCCCGGCAGAGGCACAAGCAATAACGGAGTTACAGGCCTTCAGGAGGTTGTGCTTTCCATTCTGGTCCTAATCTGTTTTTATTCTGTTTTTAACTATGTTGTGTTGTGTATTCATTGTTGTGAACCACCCTGAGCCTTTTTGGGAAGGGTGGTATATAAATCGAAATAATAAATAAATGAAAGCAAAAATTTAAAAAATCACAAAATTAAAAAAATGATTTTGTTTACTGGAAGAACGACTCTTTGGAAATCTCTAGGTACTTCAGCATAACTCTAGGGTCATCTTACAATTGAAGTGGGCCATGGAGAACCTACTAATATGCCTGGAAATTTGTTTTTCCTAGGTAGGTGTAGGTTCTCCAGTATGATATCTAACAGAGGCTGACCACAGAGTCACTGGAGGACTTAAGAGATTCCTAGAGAGAGTATTTTTATCATATCTGTAGAAGACAAACCTGCAAATGTGGAGGGTTAACTGACCTATCCATTTGATTTTTAATCAAGATTCATAATAAGAATCCAGGCAGGGAGTGGTTTACAGGCAGTATCAAAATATTCACTATAATTCCCTATATTTTTAAAGTAGATTTTAGGAGCTAAGAATGGGAGAAAAAGATATATTAATAATCAGACTTCCAATCCTTGAAAAATAAGAAAGCCAGAGTTTGCATTGCCCCCATTCCTGCCAGAACATGCCCTACAGCCCAAATGGAAGCGGCCCAGAGATGCTCATGTCTAGAATGTTTTTCCTTCCATGGACATTTACAAGACAAAAGGAGACTAGCATCCCAAACAAAGTGGAATCATTTTATGTCAGACAATATGTACAAAACCTTTTAGGAGTAGCAAGATAGATTTCCCTTCACCCTTAAAAGGGATCAGGAGGTGGTTTGAGAACACGTACACTGAGAACCTGATTCTCTCTTCCGCAAATTCTATTCAGGTTCATAGATGCTTCAGGAATTTTCACTTTAAGGCAATGATTTTCAATCTTTTTTGAGCCGCGGCACATTTTTTACATTTACAAAATCCTGGGGCACACCACCAACCAAAATGACACAAAATGACACTCTGTCATTTTACTAACTGTCACCCTCCCCCCTCATGACGCCACTGCTTCCGCCAAACCCCCCTCCTGTCCGCCCCCCCCCCCACCGGAGGCCCACGAACAGGAGGCCCACCACCGTCCCGCGGAGGAGGGCTGCGCTGAGTGGCCGAAGCGCACACATGGCTCAGCTGAGCAGAACAAATAGGAATTGAGCACACAGGGTGGCTCCGAGTCTCCGAACAAACTGTGGTGGAGGCTCGCAGCTGTCGCCACCCCCAACTTTCCTTCCCGAAGGGGTTCAGCCCCCCCCCAGGAGTGCCCCCCCCGCGTCCCTTCGGCTTCCCTGCTGTCACCTTGGGGCCAGATCAGGAAGGAAACAAGCTGGGCTGTAGAGCTGCGCATCCCGGCCTCTGCTCTGCAGCGAACCCGGAGCCCAACCAGGAGAAGCCAGGAGATGAGGGGTTGCTCCCCTTCCCCAGTGCGGGGAGGGTAGAGAGCAGAAAGCCTCGCCTCAAGCCTCCGGGAGCAGGGGTTGGGTGGGGGCAGCTCCGAGGACTCCTCCTCCCTCTCCTCCTCCTTGCTGCCGGAGGGGAGGAGGGCAGAAGAGCGCCCAGGAGCCAGGAAGCAGGAGGAGCTGCAGCCCGCCCAGGTAGCCCTTGGCACGCAGAGGGAGGGAAGGAAGGAAGGGAAGGAGAGAGGAGGGAGAGAGAAAAGTTCTGGACACCGAGGGCTCTCCCTGACTGCAGCCAGGGTGACTGGCATTGCTGCTTCGGCCAGGAAAGCCTCATTTCCGCTGCCTGAAGTTTCCTGCTAGGCTCTCTCTCTCTCTCCACTGTAATTTCCCACGGCACACCTGATGATCTCTCACAGCACACTAGTGTTCCGCGGCACACTGGTTGAAAATCACTGCTTTAAGGTATTCTTCTGAAACTATTACTAGATGCAGGAAGCCCTGTATGCATTTAACACAGGGAGCAACTCACCAGATGTTGCTAAACTGTAAGTTCCATTATGTTTTCTCCACCAAGTATGATTAGAGCTGATGGGATCTGACAGTCCAACAAAATACAGCAAGCTCGCATCAAAATATATTATCCACTCCTTAGTTTTAACATATGTTTAGACTTTGGCATATCTTCATAGACAAAACTTACAGTTCCAGAGAAACCACTAAAGAAAAGTCACCAACTGCAGACTTTACTGTTCCAGCGTTCAACAAACACTTCGTACAGCATCCACACACCTCCTGGCATACACATACATGGAGGGTTGCTTAGCAATGCAGCTAAACCGATATGGATGGATGCCAACAATAGCAGTACTGTAGAAGGAACCATGAAGTCAGCCACTAAACAAGTCTGCTGTAAAAACTGTCTAAAATTCTATCTTTGTGATATATTATTTTGACCATTTAAAGAAGATAATGAAGTCAGGACAAGAGAAAAACACATTTTGTAGCCTTTGTAGATTCCACCACCACCACTAACCCCCCCCCCCCCTTGGCTAAATAGAAGTTTCATAACTCCAAACTGACTGACTTTATTTAAAGATCTAGCACAAGAACTCAGAACATATTTACTTATCACTGAAGCAGAAAGGGCAAAAAGAGCTTAACCTGAATTCTTGGCTTCTACCCAGCTTGTAGCAGCAGTATGCCTAAAGAGCCTTTTCTATAGCTAAAAAAAGTGAGCTCACAGCTTAATTTACAGTTTACAAATATATGAGGAAATGGAAAATATAAAACACCTCCTTTCCCCACAAGGCTGCGTGTTAAGTGTTTACAATGATTAATATAGAACCACCACATAGCCTATTTGAAGCACAAAAAGGCTACTCCAACACAGCGCACAGATTTAGCACTGCTGGCATACACACTTCACAAGAGTTAAAACCACTATCTAGTCTTCCATTTGAACAAAAACCCGATTTGGTTCATAACCCAACAGAGAAATATGTGACATGAACTAAGCCAGTGTTTTTCAACCTTTTTTGAGCCGCGGCACATTTTTTACATTTACAAAATCCTGGGGCACACCACCAACCAAAACGACACTCTAACACAGTAATACATATAGTTAATATGTTTTTAATGTATGTATACACTCAGTGTGAAACCTGGGCCTGTTTCAATGAACACAACATAGATATCCTGGCAGAAATGGCAGAAAGACACACACGAAGGTCTTGCTCAACAGTAGGGAGTTACAGTTCACCCGCAATCAAAGAGCATTCTGAACTCCACCAATGATGGAATGGAATCAAACTACCATAACCAAGAGAAAATACTATAAGAGTTTGGTGGGCATTGACCTTGAGTTTTGGAGTTGTAGTTCACCTATATCCAGGGGAGGGAGGAAGACGTGGGGCGAGTCTGTGCAGTAGCACCCGCACGGGTCACGTCTTCCTCCCTCCCTCTCCCGCAGAAGCAAAACAAAGCAAAGCAAGCAGAGCGAGGCTGGGAAGAAGGGAGCCCGAGTGGAGAAGAAAAAGTGTTCGGTAGGAGGGGGGGGAAAGGGGTATTGGAGGTTCCAATTTTGCACAGCACACCTGATGTTTGCTCACGGCACACTAGTTGGGAAACACTGAACTAAGCAACTACCATAAAGATCTACTAAGATAAAGGAACTAACACCTTATAATGAGGCTATTTCAGGGAGCAAAGGGTTATTCTTCTCTATCCTACTGCATTTTTCTTCTCTCCTCCCTATCTTCAAATTCAGCTCCTACTCGGGTGGAGGAGGGAACTGTTATCTCTTTCTAGATAAAAGAACCAAAAAAGTGACTAATCTGAAGAATGTGGTTATCTTCCTTCATCACTGATTCGAATTAAGACAACAAGAGATTGTTTTCACAGGTGGCAGGAGGACACGAAGAATTTCCAAGAAGTCACCTACCAGGTTAAAGACAAGGGAGTTCAAGTTACATGACTGGTTAGTTCTACAGAAGCATCATTTTCTTTAGGGAAAATGTAAACACGCATTGGAGAAGGGCCTCCAAGCCTCTCAGGCACCTGCTCAAACCAGTTCAGGACTTATATTTGTTTACCAAACATCCTACTCTCAACTGCTCCCTGCACTTAAACCCAAAATAGCAAATACTTTTAACTGTTTTCAACTCCCAAGCTTTTGTTTTAAAAGTGGGTCAGTCACCATGGTTGCTGCAATTCCATATATAAAGAGAATTATATAAAGAGAATACAAGACAGACCTGGTTTTTTTCTTTTAAAGTAAGTTTTCCCAAGAATGCAGCCTCGCTCTGCTTAAATTTCCACATGAGTCCCAAACTTATACACAAAAGAGGTGAGCCATGGGCTAACTAAGGGCACCTCTACACTGTAGAATTGATGCAGTTCGATACCACTGTAACAACCATAGCTCTATGCCAGGGGTGCCCACACTTTTTCAGCATGTGAGCTACTTATAATAAAGCCAAGTCAGAAAGATCTCAAGGCTGGAGAGGGGGGTGGAGGCGGGGCTTGGCGTGGCCTGGCTCCGCCCCCCTCTGGCTTCCGCTCTACCAGCAACTTCTCCAGGCTTGAGGATGGCAATGCCAAGTCGGCCTTGTGCTAGCTATGCCACCACTGGCTTGGCATTGCCATCCTCAAGCATGGAGGAGTTGCTGGTAAAGTGGAAGCCAGAGGGGGGCGGGGCCAAGCCGCGCCAAGCCCCCCCTCCCTCTGGCTTTGGAGCTCCCAGCAGCTTCTCCAGGCTTGAGGATGGCAATGCCAAGCCAGTGGTGACATAGCTAGCAAAAGGCTGGCTTGGCATTGCCATCCTCAAGCCTGGAGAAGCTGCTGGGAGTGCCGAAGCCAGGGAGGGGTGGGGCTTGGCACAGCCTGGCTCCGCCCCCCTCTGAGAAGTGCCCCATACGGCTGGGATCGACCTCCTTCGGTCCCGGGATTGACTGGTCGATCGCGATCGACTTCCTGGGCAGCCCTGCTCTATGCCATGGAATCATGGGTGTTGAAGTTTTACAAGGTCTTCAGTCTTCCATGCCAATGAGTGTCAGTGCCTCAACAATCCACAAATCCCAGGATTCCACAGCCACGAGCCATGTCAGTTAAAGTGGAGTCAAACAGCATTCATTCTACAGTGCAGATGCACCCCAACAGAGTGGGCAATCCATCTTCAGGGAACTTCCCATAGCTGCTGCAGTGGTGTCAGTGTTTTGTTTGCAGAGGCTCTTATGTTGCAGTGGTTTCCTCTGCAATTTGAAAGCAGCAGCCTTTAAAAGAAAATACTCTTTCTATAGCTGAAGGAGACTTAGAAGAGGAATCCTAGAATTATAGAGAAGAGACCTCAATAGCTGTTCAGTCTAACCCCCTCCTGCCAGGCAGGAATGCACAATCAAAGCCCTCCCAACAGATGGCCATCCAGTCTCTGCTTAAAAACCTCCAGAAATGGATACTCCACCCCATTCCATGGTGGAAATAATAATAATAATAACAACAACACTCCACGGTAGTAGTATATCCAGTCTCTGCTTTAAAACCTCCAGAAATGGATACTCCACCCCATTCCATGATGGAAATAATAACAACAACACTCCACGGTAGTAGTATATCCAGTCTCTGCTTAAAAACATCCAGAAATGGATACCCCACCCCATTCCATGGTGGAAATAATAATAACAACAACAACACTCCACGGTAGTATATCCAGTCTCTGCTTAAAAACATCCAGAAATGGATACCCCACCCCATTCCATGGTGGAAATAATAATAATAATAACAACAACAACAACACTCCACGGTAGTAGTATATCCAGTCTCTGCTTAAAAACCTCCAGAAATGGATACTCCACCCCATTCCATGGTGGAAATAATAATAATAACAACAACACTCCACGGTAGTAGTATATCCCACTATCTGAATGGTTTTCCTAATATTCAGACATAATCCCTTTTCCTGCAACTTGCTCCCATGTATCCTAGTCTAAAGAACAGCAGAAAACAAGCTGGCCCCCTCCCCAATGGGACCTCCTTTCCAAATATAGCTCTCATTCCCCTTCTCAGCCTTTTCTTCTCCAAGCTAAACATCCTCAGCTCCCATAGGGCTTCCTACTCTTTTGGTAGCCCTTCTCTGGACACATTCCCGCTTGTCCATCTCCTCCTTGATTTCTGGTGCCCAGAACTGGACATAGAATTACTGTAGTTGAGGTCTGATCAAAGTAGGATGATCCAATGGGTCCAGTTTACTCTCCTCCTGACAGGAGCGAATGTGACACAGACACATGGCACGAGGGGAGAGAGCAAAACCCAAGACATCGGAAGAACCTGTTCCCTGCAGAACTCAATGGGACGGGTGAGAGAAGGCCTGGCAACTGTTCCTTGCTGGGAAGGAAGCCAAAGCTAGTAAAAGCACAAGAGGTCCAGAACCAGGGCCACCCTCCCAAAATAAAAGCAAGCTCAGAGGAAAGGAGGCTGTCCGCACTCCTCAGCATAAATACCAGAGAAAGGGAAGCTGCTCCAAGGCCTAGTTAACACAAGTCTAGTTGTCGCATATCCTGTGTTTCTGGGACAGGGGACAAGGAGGGGTCTGGCAGGAGAGGCTTTAAAAACTTTAACCAACAAAAGGAATTAAAATGTTATGATTATATAAAAGTATAAGGTGCAGTCAAAATAATTGTAAACATATGCACTATACATTTTATACCAATATTCAAGAACATGGACATGAGATGCTTATGTGTATACGCACCAGATGAAATCAAGTGTTAAACAACAGGATGAAAAGCTGAAATAATATACATATTCATACACCCAAAAAAAACAACTTTTATCTCCTTTCAAAGCACCCTGAGAGTTCTGTCATGTCTGCCTGAAATTATTATTTCAAAATTGAGTTTTAGGACTGCTTTTAAAATATTTTAAAGAGAATATTTTAAAGAGGTTGCTGTTGTTTTGGCTTTGAATACCTTTTTAACCAGTTTTTATGGCTCTTAACTGTTTATTTTTTAATACCATTGATATTTAAATCTACCATTTGCAAATCTACCATTTGCAAATGGTAGTTCTGCATGAAGCCCAAAGGAGTGGATTGACACAAATCAGATATTTAAATCCATCCTTGGAAACTTTTTAACAGAGACTGGATGGTCATCTGTCAGGGATACTCTCATTGTGCATTTCCTGCATGGCCCAAAATGTACAAATATCGTAATGTTTGTACATTTTTAGGTTTTAATTTGTATTTTAATTAGGTTTTATTATAAGCCACTTTTGGAGTCTCTTTTGTAGAGTGAGAGAAAGCTAGGTATAAACACATAATAATAATAGACCTTGTTTACATTTATTTGGTTTTTTCCCTAGCGAATTGGGAGGCGATACAGAAATAACTTTAAATAAATAGATATTATAGTTGCAATAGAGAGGACAGAATAATTTAATGTGGGTTTTTTTGTAATTTTTTAAAATATTTGCATTGTTTTAATCAGTTTTAATTTATTCCTCACTTCAGAGACCTAGTAATTTCAGAAGGTGATACAGAAACACATTAAACCAGCTGCTCTCAACCTGGGGGTCGCGACCCCCAGAGGAGTCGCTTGGCCATTTTTGAGGGGTCGCAGCCCCGCCTCGTTCAGCCCCGCCCCCTGTGCCTCCCGAAAATGGCTGCCAGGCAACTTCTTGCAGCCAAATAGCCAGCCAGCACCCACACTGCTTCTCCTCTTTCCACCTCCAGGTTGGGCTCCTCCTCCTCCAGTGGCGAAGAGACACGGAGAGATGCTTGGAGGCAGAGGCACGTGTGCGCGTCAGGAAGAGCCCCCCCCCCTTTCCATTTTCCCTCTCTTTTTCCTTCTTGCCCTTTCTCCCCTCTCCTGAATGAAAAGATAAAAATGATGAGAATTGAGGGGAGAAAGAAAAGAAAGGGATATAAAAAGGAGAGAAAAAATAGGGGGAAAGAGAAGGAAGGGAGAAAGGAGGGGAAGAAAGAAAAAAAGAAAGGGTCAGAGCGAGAGGGCGGGGGGCAGAACCTGTGTCTGAAGGACGTCAACTGTCTGTAAATTGGGCTGGGGGGGGGGGTGGCGGGCCTTCTGGCCTTCCACCCCTCACCCCCACCCCCACCCCCCTCAGCCCAGAGACCCCTGAGTGGCGATGGGGGCTCAGGGGTGGCTTCTCTGCCGGCGCTCACGTGAAGTGGGTACATCATGAGGACTGGGTGGGGACCCTTTGTCGGCCCCACCAAGCAGGGACCCCTTCTCCTTTCTTTCCCTCTGGCGAGGCTGGATGCTCTATGCAGGTGCCGCTTTGCACATGGGAGTTGTAGTTCACCCACATCCAAACAGAACTGAACCTGGCTTAAGAGGGAAAGAGTGGGCGCCAGGCAAGCGGGCGCCATTGGAGGCACCCACCCACAGGCACAACACTGAACCAGGCAGGGCTTGAGGCATCAACCCCACCCCCACCCGCCTATCAAAGGATAGGCCGCTCACCAGGCCTCGCCTTCCCTTGCCTGGGCACCAGAGGAAAGGAAGTCTTGCAGCGCCGGCCCCTTCTCTTTTTTGCCGCAGCCATGGGGCACCTTCTCGCCTGTTTGGCAGGTCGCTGCGCAAGCAGAGGTCATGTGCAAAGAAACCTTTGATTTTCACACAATCCCGTCTGCGCGTCCACCCGCGAAAAAGCCAGGAAGGGGCTCCACAGCCATGGCAAAAAAGGGAAGGGGCCAGCGCTGGGCGAGTGAGGCCTGCAAACGGAGAGGGATGGGTATTTTAATCTGTTTTTAATGCTTTCTTACCTTGGAATATTTTTAATTGGAGTTTATTTGTTCTTGGCTTTAAAGAAGCCTAGCAGCAATACAGAGGCAATGCAGAAAGGCTTTAAATAAATAGCTCTTTACAGCTGGGATTGAAGAGTATACAATTTCAAGAATACTTTCTTCAGAATCATAGAATAATAGAGTTGGAAGAGACCACATAGGCCATCTAATCCAACCTTCTGCCATGCAGGAATAGCACAATCGTAGTATCCCTGACAGACGGCTATCCAGCCTCTGTTTCAAAGTTTCCAAGAAAGGAGCTTCCACCCGACTCCAAGGCAGAGAGTTCGACTGCAGAACAGCTCTTTTTACAGTGAGGAAATTATTTCTAATGTTCAGGTGGAATCTCCTTCCCCGTCATTTGAACCCCTGGCTTCATTAAGTCCTAGTTTCCGGGGCAGCAGAAAACAAGCCTGCTCCCTCCTCCTTATGGCATCCTTTCACATAGTTACACATGCCTCTCATGTCTCCTCTCAACCTTCTCTTCTGCAGGCTCAACAGACCCAGTTCTTTAAGACACTCCTCAGAGGGATTCATGGTCTCTTTTAGTTGCCCTCTTCCTCTGGACACCTTCCAGCTTGACAATATCTCTTTTTGAACTGTGGTGCACAGAAGTGCACCAAGTGTGATTCCATGTAAAGAGGTCTGACCAAGGCTGAATAGAGAGGTACCATGACTTCCTTCAATCTAAACACTAACCTCATTCAGATGCAGCCCAGAATCCTATCGCCTTTTTGAGCTGCTGTATCACAATCTTGGCTCATGTCACGGAAGACTCCAAGATCTTTCTCACATGGACTGTTGTCGAGCCAAGCATCACCCACCCTGTATCATTGCATTACAATTTTTTCTGCCTAAGTGGAGTATCCAAGAGGTCAAGTACTTCAACGGCCTATCTGCCCACTGCCGACCATAACAACACCTATTGAATATATGCTTTTGAGCTATTAGGGTATTGAAAGTACGCTTTTAAGCTGTTGCATTGTACTCATATTTTTTGTGTGTTTATATTTTAACTCTACTGTTTCCTTGTACTTATATTTTAACTGTTTAAGTTGGTATGTTGCATTTATTGTTGTATATGTAATGTGGTTTTGAATTTGTCATGGTCTGTAAGCTGCCCTGAGTCCTCTTAGGGGTGAGAAGGGTGGGGTATAAATATAGTATAAATAATAATAATATCTACATTTCTCCTTCTTGAAATGTGTGTTATTAGTTTTGGCCAATCGGCTCTGTAATCTGTTGTGGTCCTTTTAAATTCCGATCCTGTAATCTGTGGAGTATGAGCTCTCCCACCAAATTTGGTGTCATCTGCAAACTTGATCAGCACACCCTCTAAACCTTCATCCAAGTCATTACCTACATGTTAATGAACATGGTCAAGATCAAGCATGGAACCAACTTGGGCCCTCCCTCCAGATGTTTTGGACTTCAACTCTTACAATTCCTAACAGCCTCAGGCCCTATAATAATAACAACAAAACTTTATTTAGACCCCACCACCATCTCTCCAAGGGGACTCGGGGCGGCTTACATGAGGCCAAGCCCAATGAAACATAATAAACAATACATTCAATATAACTTACACCACCTTTCCTTTTGCTAATGTAGTTGTATTTTAATGTATTTTTAATGTATTTTCATTGTTGAAGGGTTTTGGGGTTTTATATTGTTATTATGTGGGCATCGGATTGTGCCGTACTGTAAACTGCTCTGAGTCCCCCCTTGGGGGTTGAGAAGAGCGGGGTAAAATCCCGAAATAAATTTTGCTTAAGTGGCAGAAGGGGAAAAGGAAGGGGCCTGGAGCTGTTAGGAATTGTGGGAGTTGGAGTCCAAAACACCTGGAAGGTTGAAGTTCGCCCATGGCTTGTCTAAGAATTGAATAAACATACAAGTGAGTATAGTAGACTTAAGTGGCTGAAGGGGAAAAGGGGTGGGGCCCTGGGGCTGTTAGGAATTGTGGGAGTTGTAGTCCAAAACACCCGGAGGGTTGAAGTTTGAAGTTAGTTACTGAAAAGGACATTCAAGTACCACCTCGGAGTTGGTTGAGGTAGGCAGGATTTCCCTGGGTACTGGTTGTGGGGGGTCGGGAGCAGGTCAGGGTTTTGCCCTCCCTTCTGCTCGAGATCCCCGTGTACAACTGGTGGGCCACTGTGTGATACAGAATGCTGGACTAGATGGGCTGAGGTCCGATTCAGCATGGCTCTTCTTATGTTCTTATACAAGTGAGTATAGTATAGACTTAAGTGGCTGAGGGGAGGAAGGAAGGGGCGTGGGGCTGTTAGGAATTGTGGGAGTTGGAGTCCAAAACACCTGGAGGGCTGAAGTTTGCCCATGCCTGGTCTAAGCATTGAGTAAACATGCAAGTGAGTATAGTAGACTTAAGGGGCTGTGAGGATTTGTGGGAGTTGGAGTCCAAAACACCTGGAGGGTGGAAGTTTGCCACAGGCCTAGTCTAAGCATTGAGTAAACATACAAGTGAGTATAGTAAACTTAAGTGACTGAAGGGGGGAAAGGAAGGGGCCTGAGGCTGTTAGCCAAAACACCTGGAGGGTTGAAGTTTGCCCATGCCTGGTCTAAGCATTGAGTAAACATAGAAGTGAGTATAGTAGACTTAAGTGGCTGAAGGGAAAAAGGGAGGGGCCTGGGGCTATTAGGGATTGTGGGAGTTGGAGTCCAAAACACCTGGAGGGTTGAAGTGTGCCCATGCCTGGTCTAAGCATTGAGTAAACATACAAGTGAGTATAGTATAGACTTAAGTGGCTGAGGGGAGGAAGGAAGGGGCGTGGGGCTGTTAGGAATTGTGGGAGTTGGAGTCCAAAACACCTGGAGGGTTGAAGTGTGCCCATGCCTGGTCTAAGCATTGAGTAAACATACAAGTGAGTATAGTATAGACTTAAGTGGCTGAGGGGAGGAAGGAAGGGGCGTGGGGCTGTTAGGAATTGTGGGAGTTGGAGTCCAAAACACCTGGAGGGCTGAAGTTTGCCCATGCCTGGTCTAAGCATTGAGTAAACATACAAGTGAGTATAGTAGACTTAAGGGGCTGAGGGGGGGAAAGGAAGGGGCCTGGGGCTGTGAGGATTTGTGGGAGTTGGAGTCCAAAACACCTGGAGGGTGGAAGTTTGCCACAGGCCTAGTCTAAGCATTGAGTAAACATACAAGTGAGTATAGTAAACTTAAGTGACTGAAGGGGGGAAAGGAAGGGGCCTGAGGCTGTTAGGAATTGGAGTCCAAAACACCTGGAGGGTTGAAGTTTGCCCATGCCTGGTCTCAGCATTGAGTAAACATAGAAGTGAGTATAGTAGACTTAAGTGGCTGAGAGGAGGGAGGAAGGGGCCTGGGGCTGTTAGGAATTGTGGGAGTTGGAGTACAAAACACCTGGAGGGTTGAAGTTTGCCCATGCCTGGTCTCAGCATTGAATAAACATAGAAGTGAGTATAGTAGACTTAAGTGGCTGAGAGGAGGAAGGAAGGGGCCTGGGGCTGTTAGGAATTGTGGGAGTTGGAGTACAAAACACCTGGAGGGAGGGCCCAAATGGTAGAAGTAGAACCCTAACACAGGCCTGAGCAAACTTGGGCCTTTGAGGTGTTTTGGAAGGGGCCTTCGGAAGGGGCCTGAGGCTGTGAGGCATTGTGGGAGTTGAAGTCCAAAACACCTCAAAGGCCCAAGTTTGCCCAGGCCTGGCCTAACAGCTTTTCCTGCGTACAAACCAGACTTAGTTTCCCTGTGAAGTTTGGGGAGGAAAAGGAAAGGGAAGAGGGGCCTTGTAAGGAAAGGAAAAAAACACTCATTTTACTTTGACACGTGTTCTCTGTCCGTCTAAAAGCGAACGCGTGTCAAAAGAGGAACGAAATCGAAATACAAACAACTTCTCAACCACGCCGCCAGCACGTGTAAACCCATCCCCGTTTCCCTACACGTGTAAACAAGGCTTCCACGACCCGCCTCCAGTCCCAGGAGGGAAGGAAGGAAGGCAGCCCCCCTCGAGGCCTAGCTTTCCCAGCCGCCACGGCCCCTCAAGGCTCACAAGACCTCTCCTCACAAACGCGACCCCGGTTTTTCCTCGGTTTCGCCTCAGGGAGGAAAGGGTGGGGGATCCTTCCCTGAGGGAAGGGGTTAGGCCCCCAAAAGGTGGTCCTGGCCCGCTTTCCTGAGGGAACGGAGCCGCCACGAGGAGGGTTTCGGGGGGGGGGGGGGAGAAAGAAAGCGAAGGCCGCCCGCGCTGCTCACCTGCCTGAGGCGCTCACAAAAGCAGCAGCAGCCGCGGTCACGTGACTCCGCTCCTTCGCCTTCCCTCCTCCCTCCTTACTTCACCCACGTGACCAGAGAGAACGAGAGAGAGACCGAGGAAAGGTCTCCGCCAATGAGGAAAGAGGCAGCGAGTGCGCGTGCGCGAGTCACGCCGCCCCCCTCTCTCCCCTCTCTGCGCCTTCGCGCACGCGCAGCTTCACCCCCGTCTGCGCATGCGCGGGTTAGCCCTTCCCGCTTTTCCCCTTCCCTCAGCGCCATCCCTTTTTTCTTCCCTTCTCCGTACTCCTTTGCGCATGCGCGTTGTAGCCCCGCCCACTTCCATTCTTTATTTCCTCCGGCCCTTGTACCCGCACCGCTGCGCATGCGCGAGATAGCCCCTCCCACTTTCCCTCCCTCAGCGCCATCCCTTTTTTCTTCCCTTCTCCGTACTCCTTTGCGCATGCGCGTTGTAGCCCCGCCCACTTCCATTCTTTATTTCCTCCGGCCCTTGTACCCGCACCGCTGCGCATGCGCGAGATAGCCCCTCCCACTTTCTCTCCCTCAGCACCATCCCTTTTTCTTCCCCTCTGCGCATGCGCGTTGTAGCCCCGCCCACTTCCATTCTTTATTTCCTCCGGCCCTTGTACCCGCACCGCTGCGCATGCGCGAGATAGCCCCTCCCACTTTCCCTCCCTCAGCACCATCCCTTTTTTCTTCCCCTCTGCGCATGCGTGTCCCAGCCCCGCCCACTTCCATTCTTTATTCCCACCGGCCCTTGGACCCGCTCCCGTTGCGCATGCGCGGAATAGCCCCTCCCACTTTTCCCCTCCCTCAGCGCCATCCCTTTTTTCTTCCCTTCTCCGTACTCCATTGCGCATGCGCATCCTAGCCCCGCCCACTTCCATTCTTTATTTGCTCCTGCCCTTGGACCCGCACCGCTGCGCATGCGCTGGTTAGCCCCTCCCACTTTCCCTCCCTCAGCACCATCCCTTTTTCTTCCCCTCTGCGCATGCGCGTTGTAGCCCCGTCCACTTCCATTCTTTATTTGCTCCTGCCCTTGGACCCGCACCGCCGCGCATGCGCAGAATAGCCCCTCCCACCTTCCCTCAGCGCCATCCCTTTTCTTCCCCTCTGCGCATGCGCATCCTAACCCCGCCCACTTTCATTCTTTATTCCCTCCGGCCCTTGGACCCGCAGCTAACGCATGCGCAGTTTGCTAAGCACGAACAACGCATGTGCAAACGCAGCTGCCCGAGAACGGATACACGCATGCGCACATATGCGCTTCCCTGCCCATCTCAAGGAGCACGGACAACGCATGCGCACAAGCAACACCTGTCCTCTGTGACGTCAGACTTCTCTTCCCTTTTTGCTCTACTATTGACAAAACAAACGGATGACGCAAGCGCATAAGTAACACTCGTCCTCTGTGACGTAAAAACTTCCCGCCCCTTTTTCCTCTTCTATTGCCCGGAGCACTGACAACGCATGCGCAGGGGCAACTGGCATGGATCTTACGCATGCGCAGAAGCAACTCTCGTCCTCTACGAGTTAGAGCAGGCCTGGGCAAACTTGGGCCTTTCAGGTGTTTGGGACTTCAACTCCCACAATGCCTCACAGCCTCAGGCCCCTTCCAAAGGAAGGGGCCTGAGGCTGTGAGGAATTGTGGGAGTTGAAGTCCAAAACACCTGAAAGGCCCAAGTTTGCCCAGGCCTGAGTTAGAGCTTCCCCACTTGTCTTCCACATGGATTTACGCATGCGCAAGGCACAGAGGCCTTCTGTGACGTACTGGTTCCCAATCCCACGTGACCGGCTTGAATTCCCGCGGAGTTTTGACTGACAGGCGGGGAGGCGGGGCGTAAGCAGTGACGCAACCAAGACCTATTCATACATTTCCAGAGAAGGGCGGGGCCAGCTGTGGGCGGGGCCACAAAGGGGCGGGGCTTCCTGATATATTATTTTTCTCTCTTCTCTGTTTCTGCTCTTACTTATTGTATGGTTAATTACAAATTATTTAAGTTGTTTTAATCATGATTATATCACATTACATATAAATATAATTTGTCATTCATTCATAATATGTTATAACATTAGCATTAATAGCAATTTTAATATTGTAAATAATTATACTTTTACAGTAAATGAATATTTATGAGTTAATAACATTAATAATTAATATTAATGAACAATACAATCATAGACACATGCTGCTGGCTTTGAAATTGTTCATATTAGAGAGTACTGCTAATTATCAATAATTCTATATACTTATATTACTTATTCTCGGCATTACTTCGCGAAGGAAGATTCTTAGGAAGGACTCATCCCACGCTTTCTACAAGCGCGTTGATGACTAAAAAGGCCAATCTGAGATAGGCAAGTCTGGTTGCAGAAAGCACAGCAGAAAGTCTCCTTGGGTGATGTTGTTTCCAAGTTGCGGTTCTTTCTGCGTTGTCGTTTCTCTTCGAGACCCATTCGGCGTGTCTTCTCGAAAGAGGCCGCAGCATTGTGGGTAGTGTGTCCCCATGCCTCCCAATGTGAGGCCAGGGTGGACCATTGTTGGTGATCAATCTGGGCGAGCCTGAGATGTTGTTTCGGGGAGTCCTTATATCTCTTTTTGGGAGTTCACCATCTAGTATTTTTGAGTTCACCGTAGAGTAGTATCTCTGGGAGGCGGTGGTCCTCCATCCTAGTGTAGATGTGCCCTGCTCAGCAGAAGCTGTCAGGAGAGAGTGATGCAAAGCACAGCATGGCCTCAATGCTGGTGATCCCTGCTTGCTCAAGGACAGCAACATTGTTAAAGTCACATAGTCAGTCCCGTGTACATTTAGGATTGTTTACATTGTATCGATTGGTAGACAGCGCTGATGAAAGCTGTCTTGGGACGAGGCTAGTCGTAGGTGTTGGCGATAGGTGACCCATGTTTCAGACCCATGGAGGAGAATAGACAGTACGATAGCTCTGTACACACTGATTTTGGTGCTTTGCCTCAGGTGCTTGTTGCTCCATACTCTTTTGTGAAGCCTTCCAAATGCACTCTATGCCTTTGCTAATCCGTGATCTATCTCTTTGTCAATCTTGGCGTCTGAAGAGATGATGCTTCCCAGGTAGGTGAACTGCTGAACGGACTTAAGCACAGATTTGCCTATGCTGACGTGGGGATGATGGTGTTCTTCCTGTGGTGCTGGCTGGTAGAGGACTTCCGTTTTCTTCAGGCTGACTTCCAGCCCAAGCACAGTAATTTTATGACAAACCAAATTGTACATATTTTTTTCTCCATGGTTTCTAAATTCCTGGATGTTTTCATGCCTGAATTTTATATAGTAAAGCGGTTTTGGCACTTTCTGTGCAGGAGTAAGGTCAGAAGGCGATGCTGCACACGTGTAGAGCCTAGAAAGTGGGTTTCTGTGCCAAGAATCAGGCAGGCACAAGCTCCGTGAATGTAACACTATGATTGGTGCTTCTAGCACAGGCAGTGATTTGCCAAAGTACACCCCGTGCCTAGCGTAAGATAACGTAGGCTCAGATTGGTCAAACAGTGCAAAGCATGGGGTTTGTTTACCTTAATGCCAAATGGGTAAGAACTGCGCATGAGCAGAGAGTTGGCCCCCTCCGTTGCTGGCAAGGAGAAGCCAAATGTTGCAAACTGAGAACACAAGAGTCCCAGCCACTGATAGTTGCACTGTGAGAAAGACTACCATAGAAATGTTCATTGTTCTAACACATAGGAGGGGATTAAGATGTGATGCAAAAAAATACTACAAATAGAATTTAAAATGAGACCGGAATTGTATTTAATAGGGGTAATAGAACAAGAAATATTTCCAAGTGAAAATGTGGAGAAGCTCTTTGTGTTTCTCTCAACAGCCGCAAGAATGGTATTTGCAAAATTATGGAAACAAAACCTCCTCCCCACAAAAGAGCAATGGCTAATTAAAATTATGGAGATAAGAGATATGGATGAATTAACTTACTGGTTACGATATAATCATGGTAAAGGGGTAAGAAGGACAGACTGGGCCATGATAGAAGAATATAGAAAGAAAGTGTAAATAAAGAAAGGAACGCTGTCGATAAAAAATTGTTAAGAAGAGCAACAGGGATGCCTCGTGACTGAGAAAGAAGTTTAGTAATGAAAATGTATATTTAGTGCAGAATGAGAATGGAAGTCAACATATCCCTCTGTATTCTTATCCCCTCCCCCCATCCCTGATCCCTCCCCTTCCTTGTTGTGATGTCATGTCTTATAAACATAAAAATTGTCAATAAAAATCATTTTAAAAAAAGATGTGATGCAAATGAAAATGTAATGGTTAATTGGATTAATGAAATGTTCTGTAACACCAGCCAATGATGATTGTGAAATGATCAGGAAGGAGGGCGGGCTTTGTGGATGCCGCCATGAGGGGTATAAATGCTTTGTGTTAAGGATGACCGGGGCCGTTTGCCCTGATCGCAGCTTGTTCTGTTGGCAGACCCCACCAGCTGGTGTTAACTCAATAAATCTCTTTGATTTCACGTTGAGCAGTGAAGTTGTTGCGTGATTCCTCATCCCTGCGCCCGCACGTCCATGCCGCCGTTTGGTAAAAGGTAAAGCTTGCCACTTGGAGTTCCATAACTCCCAATTTGCTGCTACAATAGCACTTGGAAAGATACGCTTGGTTGCAAAAGATTTATGTATTAAGATGTGTGTCAGGTTCGGTCCCTGTCCAGCGCAGCTGTGTTCTCATTAGCATAGCCTCAATGCTGGTGATCCCTGCTTGCTCAAGGACAGCGACATTTGTCACATAGTGCAGGGCTGTCCAACCTCTACCGGCCCAAGGGCCGGAATTCCGGTCACTAATCACCTGGGGGGCCAAAGGGTCTGCCTCCACCCCCCCGGCTCCGCCCCTCCCCGCCCTGGCTCTGCCCTGGCCCTGGCCCCGCCTCTTCCTCCTCACCAGCGCGAGGAGGAGGAGGAAGGAAAGCCACACCCCCAGAGCCGATGCCGCGGCTCCTCCCTCTCTCCTAAAGCAGTGACATGCCGGCCGCCTCAGAAGTGGCCGAAATCGCCCTTCTGAGGCGGGCGGCATGTCACGGGTTTAGGAGAGAAGGACGAGCCGCGGGGAGAGGCTCCCTCACAGCTCGTCCCAGGACGCGGCACCCCTTCGCGCTGCCTATTGCTCCTTCTCGGTCCCCCCTCCCTTCCTTCCCTGAAGGGAAGGAAGGGAGGGGGAACCGCCGAGAAGGAGGAGGAGGCGGCGCGAAGGGCGGCGCGTCACAGCCAGGCCTCTGACGCGCGCGCCCTTCCCGCCGCCTCCTGCTCCTTCTCGGCGGTTCCCCTTCCCTTCCTTCACTGAAGGAAGGTAGGAGGAACAGAGAAGGAGCAATAGGCGGCGCGTCAGAGGCCTGGCTGTGACGCGCCGCCCTTCGCCGCCTATTGCTCCTTCTCGGTCCCACCTCCCTTCCTTCACTGAAGTGAAGGAAGGAAGGGAGGGGGAACCGCCGAGAAGGAGCAGGAGGCGGCGCGAAGGGCGGCGCGTCACAGCCAGGCCTCTGACGCGCCGCCCTTTGCACCCCCCCCCCCTTTGTGTTGGTTTCTTGCAGGAGGGTAGGCGGGCCGCATCCAAGGGGCTGGCAAGCCGTGTGTGGGCCGCGGGCCGCCTGTTGGACAGGCCCGACATAGTGGGTCCAGTGTATATTTAGGATTGTGCGAAGACGAGCCCTGCCCAGCACAGCTGTGTTCTCAATTGCGTGGCCTCTGCTGGTGATCCCTGCTTAACATAAAAACATAAGAAGAGCCATGCTGAATTGGACCTCAGCCCATCTAGTCCAGCATTCTGTATCACACAGTGGCCCACCAGTTGTACATGGGGATCTCGAGCAGAAGGGAGGGCAAGACCCTGACCTGCTCCCGACCCCCCACAACCAGTACCCAGGGAAATCCTGCCTACCTCAACCAACTCCGAGGTGGCACTTGAATGTCCTTTTCAGTAACTACCGATACACTTGGTATCCATGAATCTGTCTAATCCTGCCTTGAAGTTGTTCAGGCTGACAGCTGTCACGACCTCTTCTGGAAGCGAGTTCCATAACCCAATGACCCTCTGGGTGAAGAAATATTTCCCTTTATTAGTCCTACCTTGGAGCTTTAGGGAGTGCCCTCTAGTCCTAGTGTTGTGTGACAGAGAAAATATTTTTTCTTTATTCACCTTTTCTATCCCATGCATAATTTTATACACTTCGATCAAGTCACCTCTTAAACGCCGTCTTTCAAGGCTGAAAAGACCAAGGCGTTGCAACCTGATTTCGTAAGGGAGCTGCTCCATCCCTTGGATCATTCTTGTTGCCCTTTTCTGTACCTTTTCCAGTTCCGTTATATCGTTCTTGAGGTGCGGAGACCAGAATTGTACACAGTACTCCAAATGTGGCCTTACCATCGATTTGTAGAGAGGCAATACAACATTTGCCGACCTATTTTCGATTCCCTTCCTGATCATGCCAAGCATAGAATTTGCTTTTTTCGCTGCTGCAGCGCACTGGGTTGACATCTTCATTGAGCTGTCCACCAAAACCCCAAGATCCCTTTCCTGGTTTGTCTCGGAAAGCTTTGACCCCATCAATTGGTAGGTGTAGTTGGGGTTCTTTGCCCCTCCACCCAGAGAAGTGTCCGTTTATTACCACCCTTTGTTTCCTACAGTTAGCCAGGTTCCAATCCAGGACAAGACCTGTCCTCTGATTCCATGGCTGAAGAGCTTGTTTAGGAGCCTTTGGTGAGGACTTTGTCAAAAGCCTTTTGAAAGTCAAGGTAAACAATATCGACTGGGTCCCCTTTATCTATGTGTTTATTTACACCCTCAAAGTGTAGCAGCAAATCTGGAGTCCCAAAACTCCCAGGTGGTACCTTTTTACTTACAGGCGGCGCAAACGTGCAAGCACAGGAACGAGAAAATGCAACAACCGTGCTGCAGGTACAATGAAGCCAAAGTTTATTTGCACAACGTCAGCTGACGGGACCTGCTCACAGAACTCGCTGCTTCAGGGCAAGAACCCCGTACAATCTTCAACTATCCCTTATATACACTCTATGGCGGCAGGTCCCTTGTCCTCCTTTCTTCATCATCATCATTGGTTCACAGCATCAACACATTTCTATTATCCAATTAAACATCACATTATTTGGCTTCACCCTCTAGTTGCATTCTTATTTGCTAAACAGCTCTACGCAGTATTAATTCTTCATTCCCACAGTATGTTATCTGCCATATGAGCATCCTGTTCTTTAATTTGCAACATTACTAAGCCGTCCTTCTGTGCCAGCAAGGAAGAACGGTCTCATTTGCCCATCTTGCGGTTTCTACCAATCAGTAACAATGTAAACAAATACACGCTGGGTGCTAGCTAGGCCAATCACGGCCAGTGTTATCAGGGAAAGGCACATGATGTACTCTAACGAATCACAGCCTGTGCCTGACGTACCAATCAAAGTGCATTATTCTCGGGAAGGCTGCTAGCATGATTTCTGGCAAGCTGTATCGCTATACTAAGGCCTGTGCTTGTGCATCACTCTCTCCTGACCGTACTTCTGCTATAAACACCAATTCTGCTTTAAAAGAATTCTAACTTGCTCAAGGACAGCAACATTCGTCACATAGTCGGTCCAGTGTATATTTAGGATTGTGCGAAGACAGCGCTGAGGAAAGCGTTCGAGGAGTCGTAGGTGTTGGCGATAGGTGAACCATGTTTCAAACCCATAGAGCAGAATAGACAGTACAATAGCTCTGTACACATTGAGATATTATGAAAACAGGTCCAAAACACTTTGGGGGCCCAAGCATTTTGGAGAATGGATGCTCAGCCTATTCTAAAAAACAAACAAACATTGCTTGACTTTTTGTGGTTGGTCGTATTGATATTCTCCCTTGTTTCGTTCAGCATAACCATGCCACTGTCCTGATGCAGGAAGCTCTTCTTGTATTCAAAACACATCCCTCCATGGCTCTGTAGTCAATGCGCTCTCTCCTTGGCAAAATGTGCAAAATGTGCACAATCCGTTTGTGAAAATGAGCCGGGGACTTTTTTTTTTTGCAGAGTTGCAGAGGAGGACAAATAATTACAGGTCTCAATGCCATTTTGTTAAGGTTTACCACAAACAAATAACACATGTGTTGCCATAATCCGTGCAGCGTTAATGACCGTCATTAGCGTATTTTAATTGTGAGTTTAATGAAGACGGGCTGTCAGGCAGCCAATTCCCAGCAACAAAGGATGAGGCTGGAAAGGAAGGTGAGTCGCTCTACCTTTCATTAACGTATTCAGATCTATTTTCTTAAACAGGTATGGACCAACTTTGACCCTCCAGGTGTTTTGGACTTCAACTCCCACAATTCCTAACAGCATTCTGGCTGTTAGGAATTGTGGAAGTGGAAGTCCAAAACATCTGGAGGGCCAAAATTGGCCCATACCTGTCCTAAGGAGTAGCTTTCAGAATGTATGAGGGCAGGTCAATAAGTCCGTGACTTTTTGAATCTCCCGCCTCTGAACTGCAAAGGCAACGCTGCTCCTGTCAACAGGCATCTGTCACTTGACTCCTGTCAAAATTTGAACAAGCTGCGTCATTTAGTTTGTGTTTGACAGCCATTGATAGCAGACTACCACGTGATTTGAGGAGAAAATGGAAAAAAGTGAATTTTGTGTGCTCATTAAGCATTACTTTTTGCAGGGGAAAAACCATCACTCAAACCAAGGCCAAGCTTGATAAATACGATGGGGACTCTGCACTATCAATTTCAATGGTAAAAAAGTGGTTCACTGAATTTCGTTGTGGCCGTACAAGCACGGAAGATGCCGAATGTTCTGGATGCCCAGTTGAGGTCTCTACACCTGAAACAATTGAAAAACTTGTTGTTGTTGGCCAATCGATATGGTGTTGGCCGATCGGAAATTGAAAGTGCAAGAGATTGTGGAAGCCATAGGCATCTCACATGGCTCACTTGGGTATGAGAAAGCTTTCCGCAAGATGGGACCAGTACAATGCAAGGGTGCACACAATGCAAAGGTGTACACATGTGGAGTTTCCATGGCAACAATCCATGAATTGGGATATGAATTGCTCCCCCATCCGCCCTATTCTCCGGATTTAACCTGAAGAAATGGCTCGGCGGAAAGAGATTTGACTCCAACGATGAAATCATCTCACAAATAAATCCCTATTTTGATGACCTCAACAAATCTTATTTTTTGGAAGGGATAAAAAAAAATGGAGAAATGTTGGACAAAGTGTATAGAGCTCAAAGAAGACGACGTTGAAAAATAAAATGATTTTTTATCCAAAAACCTGTGTTTCATTCAAAAAGTCACAGACTTATTGACCCGCCCTCGTACTTGCATTCCTAGTCATCCGCAAACCAGATCAACAATTGAGCCACACAGTTTACAGAAAACCCACGCATACTAATAGATACCAGCATAAAAACTTACACCATACCCAACTCAAAAAAGAAGCAGAATCAGAGCCCTAGGACAGTGTTTCCCAACCAGTGTGCCGGGGCACACTAGTGTGCCGTGAGCGATCATCAGGTGTGTCGTGAGAAATTGGAACCTCCAGGAAGGGGGAGAGTGTGTTGAAGTATAAAAACCCTAAGAAACCTACCTCGATAAAGGCACAAAATTACAAACACCCCCCTCCCCACCCGTTGTCTACTTGGTCTCTCCCTCTCCATGCATTGGGAATGCCCGCCTCCCTTTCCCCAAGTAGAGACCTCCTCTTGCCTCCTGGGGGTTCTGTGTGGGAAGTTTGGCCCAGTTCTATCATTGGTGGGGTTCAGAATGCTCTTTGATTGTAGGGGAACTATAAATCCCAGCAACTACAACTCCCAAATGTCAAAGTCTATTTCCCCTGAACTCCATCTGCGTTCACATTTGGGCATATTGAGTATTCATGCCAAGTTTGGCCCTGACCCAACATTGTTTGAGTCCACAGTGCTCTCTGGATATAGGTGAACTACAACTCCAAAACTCAAGGTCAATGCCCACCAAAGTCTTATAGCATTTTCTCTTGGTTATGGGAGTTCTGTGTGGGAAGTTTGTGTCTTTCTGCCATTCCTGCCAGGATATCTATTGAAACAGGCCCAGGTTTCACACTGAGTGTATAAATACATTTAAAAACATATTAACTATATGTATTATTGTGTTAGAGTGTCATTTTGTGTCATTTTGGTTGGTGGTGTGCCCCAGGATTTTGCAAATGTAAAAAGTGTGCCGCGGCTCAAAAAAGGTTGGGAAACACTGTCCTAGGAGACTGTGGAAACAGGATCTGCGAATCCCACCTCCTCCAAGGTGAACTGAATCCCCTGAAACGGGCTCTACAGACCAATGGGTATGTATTCTACGACAGGCAACAGAAAAGCAGCAAGACCAAGAACAAGCCACGAGAGTCAAGACAAAGATCCTCCCACAGGAAAAGTGTTCTTTGATGCCGTGACGGACGGGATTCAGCTGCAGGGAGTTCCACAGTTCTTCATGATGACCGGGTAAAAGGTCACTCGTGGCCCCCACCTTTGTTTCCTTTGTTTTGTGCAAGTGTGTAGGAGTGTGCCCTCAGGGGAAAACTGATGTTGCTTACAAGAAATGGGTGCTTACTGTTGCTGCAGATTCCCCACAGTTACCAGTTTGGGACACATAGTGCCCAAGTACAATGACACATTTTGCCCCTTTTTCTGATTGTTTCTTTCTCCTGGACTGTTCCTGAAACTTCTCCCTGGTTGATCCTAGCCAAGAAGCCTTGTTTCATCATGGACTCAAGGGGGCAGAAAAGCTTCCTGCCTCAGGTAGATCGACTATGAAGAACTCCCATAGGGATCATGCCAGGGAAGGGGGTTTAGAATGGCTGTCAGATCCTTTTGGCTTGGGAGAAGCAGTTCACCCAAGGACCTCATATAATCCGGACTTTCTTGCTGTTCCTCTGCCCTGAGATTGCCCAAGCGGGCTTACGGAAGATTGTTATACACAAGCCTTTTCCCTGCCTCATGGACTTATAGTTTCCCCAAGGACTTTCCCAGTTGGACATTGTCAACCTTTTCCCATTCTGCCTCATGGACTCTGTGATTCTCCCAAGGACTCTGCCACCCTATTGCACACCAAAAGCAACGTTGCCCCTCAAGACTCTATAGTTTCCAAGGACAGTGACTACATCTAAGGAACTATAACTCCCAGAAGAAAAACAGCGTTTTGTTGGTTGCTCTAAAGATCATTTCTCTGGGAGGTGGGCTGCATGGGGATAATCTGGGATGATTGTTGGGGGATATCCATTTGTCCTGTCTGACCTTCCCCTCATGTGTTTCCCTCCCAGTATTACTGTATGTTTAAGAAAATGTCTCTCGGCAGAGAGTTCCAATGGTTAACATTACTGCCACAATTCTAGCTAGCCATTTTCTCCTTGCACAAACAATATTTTGATGGATGCCAGGTTTTTTCTGTGAGGGCTGTCTCACTACCATTGTGCCTGGGTCTATTCTGCCCCTGATTTCCTTAGCATCGGAGCAAGCCCACTAAGGGAACCTGGGCTTGGGCATTTCCAGCCGTTATTCCATACACATAGCTGGTCCAAAATGGGATTCGGAACCCCATTCCCAGCTGCCATAAGTATATTTCAGGACCATTTCAAATCAGAGAAACCATTTTTTCCCGCTCAGCCAAAACTGTCTCAAACAAGGAAGTTTCGGCTATGGACAAAAGAACCTATTGAGAAATTCAAATAGACAATAGGCCTGATGGGCCAAAGCTCCCAACGGATGCTCACCCATCCCAAGGTATTATCTCTTAACAAGGGACACTTCCTCTTCACCCAGCCGTTCCTTTGTGCCTTTCCCGCCTCACGCAGCCCCGGCCTGGATTGGCTAATTCAAAGAAACACGCTGTTCTCTGATTGGCCGAGACACGCCGGCCGGCTTCCCGCTCAGCTGATTTTGACATCTCAGCCTATCAGCTGTTGCCGCACGTAGGCAGGGAGGGCGCGAAATTCAAATGTAAATGTACTCCTTTCTATAAATATGACTGTATCTTCACATTAAAGACATGTTAGCCATTTTGGATCTCGGGCGTTTGGCTTCCATCCTTTGACCAGCTGGCAAAGAAATTCTTCTCTCGGTGTGCGTGCTTCGAATTTGGGTGAGATAATCTGATCTGGGACTCTAATGGGACTTTTAATGGGAATTTAGTGCTTCAAAAGGGATCACCCAGATTGGGCTGAAATCCTCGCCTTTAGGGGTGCTCTGGGCTCTCTCCCTATTAAGGGAAAAGCCCCCTAAATTTCGGTAACATTCTTAACATAGATCAAGGGAACAACTGACCACATAGGGAAACTAATGAAGAGCACAACCTATAAATTATGTGGCATGCACATAATTTTAATCTCGGGATCTATTGTATTTTGTTTTATTGTATGTTTTATGCTGCATTTTATTGTATGGCGACATGGATGCACATGCCTGCCGAATTTTATGATGTTATCCGCCCCGAGCCTGCAGGGAGGGGCGGAATACAAGATGGAACAAATAAATAAATAAATAAATATAAACCACTGTTTCTCAACCTGGGGGTCGGGACCCCCAGGGGGGTCATGAGAGGGTTTCAGAGGGGTCGCCAAAGACCATCAGAAACCATGTATTTCTGCTGGTCTTAGGAAGTCCTTTGGCAGAGAAGGCTGAAGATCTCTCCGCTTTTTCTTCTCTTTCTTTTTGGAAACAGACTGCGAATTCTCCCACCTAAAGCTTTCCTCTGCTGTGATTGGCAGGCCTCCCAGCCAAGAGGAGGGCTGATTCTGAGACTCCAAGCTGGGAGGGGAGAGCAGGCGTGCTTGGCGCATGGCAGCATGATGTGCATGTGTGGGTGAGCGAGAATGTGTGAGGTGGGATGGAGGCTCGTGCCAGCTAGTTCCTTCAAGGCATGAGGGTTCTGTGTGGGAAGTTTGACCCAATTCTATCATTGGTAGGGTGCAAGGGGCTCTTTGATTGTAGATGAACTATACATTCCAGCAACTACAACTCCTAAATGTCAAGATCTATTTTCCCGAAACTCCAACAGTGTTCACATTTGGGTATATTGAGGATTTGTGTCAAGTGTGGTCCAGATCCATCATTGTTGAGTCTATAGTGCTTTCTGGATGTAGGTGAACTACAACTCCCAAACTCAAGGTCAATGCCCACCAAACCCTTCCAGTATTTGCTGTTGGTCATGGGAGTTTTGTGTTCCAAATTTGGTTCAATTCCATTGTTGGTGAGTTCAGAATGCTCTTTGATTGTAGGTGAACTATACATCCCAGCAACTACAACTTCCAAATGACAAAATCAACCCCCCTCCCCCCAATACAGTGATGAAGTAGCAATGAAAATAATGCTATGGTTAGGGGTCACCACAACATGAGGAACTGTATTAAGGGGTCACAGCATTAGGAAGGTTGAGAAGCACTGCTATAAACCATCTACAGACCCACCAAGAAAATCCAACAAATGCTATGTTCAGCAAAGGATCCTCTTACCTCTGCGGGAGTCTAAAGTATACCATGCAGCTGTGGACAATTAAGTCTACATAGGGACCACCAAACACAGCGGCATTGCCCAGGCACGAATCAAAGAACAAAGGCTCTGCGGACTGATTCAACCAGAGAAGTCAGCCATAGTTGAGCACTTTATGAACCACAGGACCTCCTTCTTGGAGCAGAATCTCCACTTGTCCATCTGGTCAAGGTCCAATAACTGCACCAAGGTAGCCAATTCAAGTCCTGGAGCTCTTCTGTGTAAAATGGGGGGAACTCATTTCTGTCTTTTTCCTCAACCCCACACACCCACGTTCCACTTTGCAGCAGCCTCCAAACTCACAAAAATAGGAAATGAAAAGTGTCATTGGAAAACCCCAAGGCCCGCTCTCAAGATCTCCCTTCTGCAGAAATCAATATGAACAGGATCTATTTTTCCTTAATTTCCCCAGCATCACAAAGTGCTTTTGGGAAAGAGAAAAAGGAGTCGGAATGAGGCTTATGCCAACGAACCTTGGCATTAATGCTCAGCTGTAACTACACAAAATTCTGGCAGAGAAAATACTGTACACACACTCAGACAAGAGAAATAAAAGTATGCTGGATACTTGTATTATTTAAACCCTATTGAGTTAATGGGTATTAAAAATTCACATTATTATAATAGTCATTGATACAATAGTCATTGATACATATTATAACAGTTGAGTAACCCTTGCAACATATCAGCAGTATGCAGCGCATCACAGGAACATATACATGGTGGAGGAGATTCACAATACACCGTGCTCCTGCTGACCCCAGGTATATGTTCCTGTGACGCGCTGCATACTGCTGATATGTTGCCGCTTGAAAAAGCCCTCTGGGCGAAATGAATCGGGCCTTGCAGATCGACCATTGACCCCTTCAGCGTCTCAAGCAGTTAATGACAGTAAACCTGCAGCAACTACACAGTTAATCATTTGGATTACTAACTTGAGAACTGTATATTTTGTGAACATTATCCTGATTTGGATTTGGGAGACTCCACTCATTGGATTATTATCAGTGGCATAACCGGGACTGAGTTACTCTTACTCCCAAGGAGACCACATGAACTGAGTTTTCTCCCCCTCCCCGGTTCACTCCCCACATCCTACTATATCTCTGTTTGTTTTCCACTGTGAATCTATATGTTGCAAGGGTTACTCAACTGTTATAATATGTATCAATGACTATTGTATCAATGACTATTATAATAATGTGAATTTTTAATACCCATTAACTCAATAGGGTTTAAATAATACAAGTATCCAGCACACTTTTATTTCTATTGTCTGAGTGTGTGTTTACATTAATGCTCAGCTGGCAAGATACCTCTCGGCATCTGGTCGCCCGCCGTGAAAAGAGAATGTCAGAATAGGTAAAGAGTTGAGTCTCATCCAACAACCGCCTTCTTAAACATTAATGGGACTAGGCTCAGAAAATTGAACTCAAAACTTCCATGTCATTCTTTGCATTTCAATGCAACTAAACAGAGAGAGGGAAGAAATAGGACAGCTGGATTATTTCGTCCTCAATGTACATTTTGCAGCTCTAGTTGGGGTTGGCCAAGTGAAACCTTGTACCACTCTCCCCTTGGCCTTCGATCTTTCTGTTCCCTTTTGCAAAGAGGGGCCCTGTCATTTTAAGCTAACATTTCAGCATTTTGCACTAGTAAGCTCACTAACCCCTTCAGTTCATGTTGGTAATAATGTTCATATTGAAGTGCATAATGGGAATGATGTTTCTGATGATTGGCATGAGGATGTGTGGGAGTTAAGTTCGGAAGAGAGGCCTGAACAAGGCCACATTCCTGGGAGAGACCTTTCACTGCTTTTCTCAGAGCAGCCGCCTGAAAACGATGATGAGATTGCTTTGCCATGTGCAGAAGGAGAGGATAGTGAAACCTGGCACAGTAAACAGGAGCAGAACTTTAACAATCTCAGGCGTTCTAATTGTTTTCAACAAAATATAACAAAACATTTATCTAGTGCAGGGGTGCTCAGAATGGTGATCGTGATCACCAGGGTGATCTTCGGGCCTCATCCTGGTGATCTTCAGGCCCCTGACCAGGTTTTTTGCTGTTGGTCCTCTTCACGCACCCCTGCACGCTGTATAATAAAATATATTATATTATAGTATTTTAGTATTTCCTCCGTCGTTGCTCCTCCCCGCTCCCTGCTTGCGCGCCGCCTCCAAAAGCTCCAGAGTCCAAGAGGCAGAATGGGCCCCCTCTTTTGGATTCCTCCTCCTCCCTCCGTCCTTCTCCAGCCACTCAGAATCGTAGGGGGCGGGCATGGATGACACGATGCATGGCTGGCCCCGCGCACATGCGCAGAAGCGCCCATTCTGCCTCTCGGACTTCTTGTGAGCTCTTGGAGGCGGCACGCATGCTGGCGGCGTGGAAATAGGAGCAACGACAGAGGAGGAGAAGAAGAACGATTTTTGGGTCATTTCCTTACCGCATCTCAAAGGTCGGTCTTTTTACTTTGGGGTGGGTGCTTGATTGTTCTGTGGCATGTCTATTTGTTTATTTTTAATGTTTAAAAATGGCCTTTTAGCTCCAAAGCCTCTCTGTTTGCTTTGTTCCTTGAGAAATATATGTTGGGGAATATGGAAATGTGGGAGAAATGGGGTGGTTGGATGTATTTTTGCATGCCCCTTTGTTTACCTTGCTGGGTATTAAATGGCCTTGCAGTTCAAAAGCCTCTCTTCTTACTTTCTGGCTGATAATATGTGTGGTAATATGGCAGTGTGGGAGAAATGGGGTGGTTGGATGTATTTTTGCATGCCCCTTTGTTTACCTTGCTGAGTATTAAATGGCCTTGCAGTTCAACAGCCTCTCTTCTTACTTTCTGGCTGATAATATGTGTGGTAATATGGCAGTGTGGGAGAAATGGGGTGGTTGGATGTATTTTTATGCCCCTTTTTTATATTGTTGTTATTAAATTGAAATGTTGATGTTTTATAACTTCATTTTATGTAAACTGCCCCGAGCCTGCTGGAAGGAGCCCTTTGTTTACATAAAAATGAATAATAAATATAAATAAATAAGAAAATAGTTATATGTTTTACATTTCTGGGGCTGATAATGTGTGGTAATATGGCAGGTGATCTTTGGGACTTGGCTTTTTAATCAGTAGCTCCCATGCTGAAAAAGTGTGAGCACCACTGCCTTACCACATCTCAGAGGTCGGTCTTTTTACTTTGGGGTGGGTGCTTGATTGTTCTGTGGCATGTCTCTTTGTTTATTTTTAATGTTTAAAATGGCCTTTTAGTTCAAAAGCCTCTCTTGCTTACTTTCTGGCTGAAATAATGTGTGGGGAATATGAAAATGTGGGAGAAATGGGGTGGTTGGATGTATTTATGCATGTCCCTTTGTTTACCTTGCTGAGTATTAAATGGCCTTGCAGTTCAAAAGCCTCTCTTCTTACTTTCTGGCTGATAATATGTGTGGTAATATGGCAGTGTGGGAGAAATGGGGTGGTTGGATGTATTTTTATGCTCTGTTTTATATTGTTGTTATTAAATTGAAATGTTGATGTTTTATAACTTCATTTTATGTAAACTGCCCCGAGCCTGCTGGAAGGAGCGGTGCATAAAAACGAATAATAAATATAAATAAATAAATAAGAAAATAGTTATACGTTTTACATTTCTGGGCAGGTGATCTTTGGGACTTGGCTTTTTAATCAGTAGCTCCCATGCTGAAAAAGTGTGAGCACCCCTGATCTAGTGGGAAAGTGAGAAAGAAGGCTTTCCTCTCAGTTTCGTCCTTTGGAAAGGGTTTATAATGATTCATTGGAGACCAGTGTCTCAGTCGAGTCAACATCTTTAATTCATGCCGGTTTCGTTTTCCGGTGCTCTATGTTTCATATATCTAGTTGTTGCCAAGTCAAAGCTTTTGTTCCATGTTTTCATGTGCCTTGCTTCATGGATTTCTATGTACTAATGGACTTGGTTTCCTTATGGATTATCTTGGATTTTTACAGTTTTAGTATTTTTTGCTGCTTTGGCTACCTATATTATACAATCTACTGGTAGATCGCGATCTACTGGTAGATCGCGTAAGGCGTCCTGGTAGATCGCAGGCAGGGCGGGAGGAAGGCTCAGTCCCGCCCCACAGGCTCCCGCCCCCACCAGGTGCTGCCGGCCAGCCCAGGTGCAGAAGGAGGGCCCATGGAGCCATGGGTGTGTGGCTCCCATGCCATTTCCGCCACCGTGACTCCGCGCTGTTTTCCCGTTTTGTGTGTGTCAACTGTAAAATAGGATGTGTGGAAGGGCCCTGGCAGAAGGAGGTTGGACTGGATGGCCCTTGGAGGTCCCCTCCTATTCTAGGAATCCATTGTTATTATTATCAGAGGCTGAATGGCCATCTGTGAGGAATGCTTTGATTGTGTTGTTCCCTTATGGCAGAAGGAGGTTGGACTGGATAGCCCTTGGAGGTCTTTCTACTCTAGGAACCTATTGTTGCTATTATTAGTACTAGTAGTAGTAGTAGTAGTAGCAGAGGTTGAATGAATATTATCATCATCATTATTATTATGAATAAATTCAGGATCTTATTATACTCACATTTAGTTGAATTCAGTCTTAAAATGTATTATATGGCTCTCACTGAAATACATTTCCAAATATTTTGCTTTTATGGCTCTCTGAGTAGTGGGTAGGGAGATCATTTGGACTTGGTTGTTTTATAAGTATTTCGCATGCTGAAAAAGTGTGCGCACCCCTGTACTACAATAAACTGCTTGCTGATTTTACCAAGCTGGTGTGGTGTTTCAAGTCAGAGGTGTTGCTGCTCTGGAGTATGGCACAGCAGAGAATTTGGGTCTCTTTATTTATTTACTAGCTGAGGACTCGGCGGTGCCCGGGTTATTTGAGGAAGGCATTGTGTGCCAAGGTTGGTTCCTATTAGATATTTATGTGGCTTGCAGTGGTCTCCGGAACTTAGTGAACGTACTGCGGGGGGGCCTAGTCAGGAAAATCAAGTTAAGGAAGCCTTTCTGTCAATTTTGGGGCTGGTTTGTGTTTTATAGGGGCTTTAGTGTTGTTTGGGAATTGAATGACGTGAAGGTACTGCAAATCCCATCATTTGTGGCCCCTCCTGCCCTAAACCACACCTAGTAGTGAAGTGGGCCATTGGTCGCCTGTTTGCCAAGTTTGGTCCTGATCTGTCAGTGCTGTGGGCCTCAGTGGCTGACTATACAAAACAGAGGGGGAGTTGCTAAAAGGCAACGCAACACACAGAGTGTAAACAATCAGTGAGCTCCTGCGGTATATTTAGGGCAAACCGCATTATATTGGTTTCACCTGGTCTTTGGTTGGGCTTATAACCCGACCAAGTAGCACTGTGTATTTGCTTCGGCCGTTGGTCATGACGTAGAAGTATGCATTTGCCTCTATGATCTAGGTATGTTACCTTACATGTACTACTTTGACTGTATTCGTATTTGATATATGATATGATTGTATGAGTTGCTTTTGAGTGTGTTTACACTTTATCCAAGCCGTCCATTTATTTTAGCTTGTTGTCTACAGACCTTGCACTTGCATCAGGATGGATATGAGTTGCTTTGCTTTACATCTATGGCCTTGAGAAAGACCCGGTGTGGAGGGTCGAAACGGGAGTTGGGACCATTGTACAGCGTTATCCCCGTCGGCCCAGTTATACGCTCAGGCGACCCAGCGATAAGTTCAACTGCCTACATGAATTAAAATTGCTTGGTTCCCTGCTGGCGAACAACTCCGCGATACAGCACTCCTCCGAACTTCCTACACGGCTTGCTAGCCCACCCGCTTTTGGGACACAGCCCGTTGGGCTTGTGCGTCTCCTCCCCCTTACTTACTTACCTTGAAACCCCATCTCATTCAATGAACCCTTGATCGTTTTCCTTCAAACCCGAAGTTACCTAGACATTGACTAACGCCATTGGCGTATGGGGTAGGAGCCCATAGCGGGCATGCACTACATGCATATGTTATTTGTATATATTGTGATATTGTGCTTATGAATGTGTATCACCACTTGTGAAATCTCTAAATGAATTTATTACTTCACTGATTGTTTACACTCTGTGTGTTGCGTTGCGTTGCCTCAGTGGCTGACTGCCTGAGGCCTGTCCCTTTCCCTCTGAGTCACTTTAGAATTTTTGAATGTGGTTGGCCATTTGGAGGCAGTTATGCAAATTCCATTTCAGTGGCAACCAATCCCCTCTGTCTGGGGCCGTAGAATGTTGGAGTTCTGAGGCTGGCCAGTTAGAGCCCGTTATGCAAATAATCCCACAATGGCAGCCAATCGAAATGCTGGCACATATTCCTTCGGTCGCTCGCTCGGTCGCTCGGCCGTAAACACTGACTTTTATTATATGTTATAGATTTATTTATTTAATTTATATTCTGCTCTTCTCACCCCAAAGGGGACTCAGAGCGGATTACAGGTACACATATACACATATAGACGAACATATAGACGAACAGAGGCAAATTCTGGCCACCAGGGGGAGCTGACGCACTCCTCACTTCTCAGCGTTCCAGCGTCCCTTGTTGTTCCTTCCGCGTTCCTGGAGTTCACAATTCAGTCAAAATTTGCCTCCCCCCTTTAATGTGGTACCTTTATCTCCTACTTGACAGGTGCAACTGTCTTTCGGGCTGCAAATGACAACAGCAGGCTACACTTAAAGGTCGAGCACCCACCTCGACCCGGGCAGGCCTCGAACTCATGACCTACTGGTCAGAGAGATCTTATGCAGCTGACACTTAGCCAGCTGCGCCACATTCCCGGTGCCACATTCTTTGACCTTTAAAAGCTTTTGTGTGAGATGTTAAATGACTCCCTCGACGTAATACAACTTACAGCTTATTTTTGGGTGGAAATGGCCTGGTCCTTTTGATGATGGGGAACTGAAGCTTCCAGCAAACCTGGCCAATGAAAGGGAGTTTCCGCTGGAGTTTCAGCCTGTTAACTTGCGGCACGTTCCCACTTCTTGGCTCATCGTCTTGGCTTCCAATGCTTGGAAAGACAAAGGCAACGTGAAGGCGTGGTGGAGACACTCCAAATCCATTGAGTCCTGCACAATTTAGAAACCGATGGTCTCACAAGACCAGATAAGGAAGCCCGTGTACTTGGAAAAAGAATGCATGTCTGATGAATTCAGCAAGGAGTTCATTGGAAGGATTACAGCATTTGGGGTCAGCTGAAAGCAGCACAGGCATTCAATGGAAACACAGAGGAGCCAGTCTCTTCAGAGATTTGCTAAACCTTCAGCACCATCGGTGGCGACGTGCTTCGATTTAGGGAAGGCTTAAGTCAACGTCTGTTTTATGGTTAGGGCAAAACGTGCAAGACAATGTACACTGTTGTTGTGAGCTTTCAAGTCCTTTCTGACTGATAGCAGAAGGTCTCGCAGAAGGTTTCTATGGCCAGACAGGTCTCCAGAGGCAAAGAACAAAGCACTATACCCTACTGTCCCAATGAAGGATTTTAGAAATCCTATATAGGACTATAGGTCCCATCTGTAGAGTGTATACAGACAAAAGCATAGCTGTCACTGCAGTTTTGAGTAGATTTCATGCCTGCCTCCCTATTCTTTCACACTGTATTTTTGCTTTCACTTGTAACTAAGATAAGCGGTGCCTGCCGAAGGCATCCCAGCAAGTCAGGGTCGCTTGAAGAAGATATGAACTTTATTCCAGTTTCTGTTGTTTTCCACCTGTTAGCATTCTTCCAAATGAAGCAGAGAGTCGTTGAGGACCGGGACATCTGTAGGGAGACCAAGGGGCTTGTTTATAAAGCTACTAGCTGTCCCTGCCATGCGTTGCTGTGGGTATGTGTGTGTTTCCTCCTTCCTTCTGTCTTGTCTTTCCTTTTATGTGTATGTACAGATGTGTATGTTTGTGTGCATATGTATATGTGTATGTGTATATATGTGAGTATGTGTGCATGTCTGTATTTATATGTGTGTGTATGTATATATGTGTGTGCATGTGTATATATGTGTGTATGTATATATGTGTGTGCATGTGTATGTGTTTGAATGTGTATATGTGTGTATGTACTGTATATATGTGTGCATGTGTATATATGTATATGTGTGTATGTATATATGTGTGTGTATATGTGCATGTGTATGTGTGTATGTGTGCATGTCTGTACTTATATATGTGTGTATATGTATACGTATGTATATATGTGTGTGCATGTGTATATATGTATGTGTGTGTGCATGTTTATATATGTATGTGTGTATGTGTATATGTGTGTGCATGTGTATATGTGTGTGTGTATGTATACATGTGTGTGCATGTGTATATATGTATGTGTGTTTATGTATATATGTGTTTGCATGTGTATATGTGTGTATGTATATATGTGTGTGTGCATGTATATATGTGTATGTGTGTAGGTATGTGTATGGGTATTTATGTTTATGTGTGTGTATATATGTGTGTGCATGTGTTTATATGTGTATTTGTGTATGTGTGTATGTATATATGTGTGTGCATATGTATATGTGCATGTGTATATGTGTGTATGTGTATATGTGTGTATATGTGTGCATGTCTGTATTTATATGTGTGTATGTATATATGTGTGTGCATGTGTATATATGTATGTGTGTATATATGTGTATGTGTGTAGGTATGTGTATGTGTATATATGTTTATGTGTGTATACTGTATATGTGTGTGTGCATCTGTATATGTGTGTATGTATATATGTGTGTGAAAGGGGCAAGAATGACATTGGAAAGAGAGGGTGGAACGTGGGGAAGGCTGGGAATGGAAAGTGGTGGGAGAGGGGCTGGAGAATGGGGGAAGTGAAAGACTGGGAGAGGAAGGAGGAAACTACAAAAAGGGAAGAGTGGGGTGGGGAAAGGGTGGAGAAGTGTGTGTGACCGAGGAAGGCCCTGGCGGCAAAGCCAGCGAGCAGGAGGAGGAGTTAGAGGAGAACGAAAGAGCAGCGCGGGGGGAAGGATCCTAGCCATGCCCAGAGGCAACGATCCTCACCCCCTCACTGCTCTTTCCTCCTCCTCCTTCTGCTCGTTGGCTTTGCCGCCAGGGCTTTCCTCGCTCCGGCAGTGTCTCTCGTGGTCCCGGCGGAGGCGGGAGGGAAGCTGCCCTTTTCCCGGGCACCTCTGTCTTCTCCTCTCCTCGCCCTCCTTCCTTCAATGGGGACGTGTATTGTGGGCAGGCTTTGAGTGTGGCGTGCGGTTCGGTGGCGAAGTCTTTGGGATGGGGCCGGGGCGCTCTGGCTGCCATGCGTGAGCATTCTAAACGTTTGTGCTGGCAGCGGAGGGCCCGGGATGGGAGTTCCGTTGCCCGTTTTTGGGGGCTGGTGTTTCGGGGTGTTGCGAGGTTCCTAGGACCGATTGTTTTGGCTCTGTAGGTACCTCGTGGTATGGCTATTGGGGCTGCCGAGTTTGCTGTTTCTGAGGCTTATAGTTTCTTTGTCTATGTCTCCCGTTGCACGACGTGAAGAAAAAAAAATATATAGATTGTCCTCCCAACCCTGCCATGCGCCTGCAAAACGTGGACTGTCTACAGATGTCATACGCAACTCCTGGAACGTTTCCAACAGCGATGCCTCCGAAAAATCCTGCAAATCTCTTGGGAAGACAGGTGGACATATGGCAGCGTACTGGAAGAAGCAAAGACCACCAGCATTGAAGCAATGGTCCTCCGCAATCAACTCTACTGGACCGGCCACATTGTCCGAATGTCCAAGCAGTTACTCTACTCCGAACTCAAGAACGGAAAACAGAATGTTGGAGGACAGGAAAAGAGATTTAAGGATGGGCTCAAAGCCAACCTTAAAAACTGTGGCATAGACACCGAGAACTGGGATACCCTGGCCCTTGAGCGCTCAAGCTGGAGGTCAGCTGTGGCCAGAAGTGCTGTAGAATTCGAAGAGGCACAAATGGAGGGTGAAAGGGAGAAATGTGCCAAGAGGAAAGCGCATCAAGCCAACTAGGACCGGGACTGCCTTCCGTCAGGAAACCGATGTCCTCACTGCGGGAGAAGATGCGGGTGAAGAATAGCGCTCCACAGCAGGCCCATATTAACACTTTTTGCGCCCTAGGCCACAGTTTGGAATTACGCCCCCTTTAAGGCAACCTCCCGCCACCTCCAAGGTCCCCATGCATTCTCACCGGCTGGAAAGCTCCGCTGTGCTCTGAAGGTCTCCTCGGGAGTCGAGATACTTGGGGAGAGCGCAGTGGGTGCAAACTCGCTCCAAAGGCACGCACGAGAGAGAGAGAGAGAGAGAGCGTGCACGCGAGAAAGCGAGCAAGAGAGAGAGAGAGAGCAAGAGAGAGTGCGCACGAGAGAGCAAGCGCGAGAGAGCGTGAGAGAGCGCGAGTGTGTGAGAGAGCGCGAGAGAGCACGCGCAAGACAGAGCAAGAGAGCGTGAGAGAGAGAGAGCGTGCAAGTGTGAGAGCGCGAGAGAGAGAGACGGAGGGGGCAGAGCAGAGACTTTGCCGGGGGGAGGAGCGAGGAGGGGCATGAGAAAGGGGGAAAGAGGGGCGCAAACAAGTTGGTTTTTTGGGTCTGTGATCTGCGCCCCCCCCCCCGGCTTGCGCCCCTAGGCCATGGCCTTATTGGGCTTATGGGTAATCTGGGCATGCTCCACAGCCACCTACAGGTCCACCGCCAAGACACCACATCTGGAAGACAGTCATCCTCGAGCTACAAGGGATCGCCGAAGTAAAAGTAAGTGCTTGCTTAGTAATAGTGAGCCAATCGGAAATGTGTTAGGTAAGCATAGAGCACTTGATGTGGTGCTGGAGGAAAATTCCAAGAGTGCCTTGGACCGTAAGAAGATCCAACCAGTCCATCCTCCAGGAAATAATGCCCGACTACTCACTGGAGGAAAGGATATCAAAGGCAAAGATAAGGTACTTTGGCCACATGAGAAGACAGGAAAGCTCAGAGAAGAGAATGATGCTGCGAAAAATGGAAGGAAAAAGGAAGAAGGGCCGACCAAGGGCAAGGGCCGTTTTTACCACTTGCGGCAAGCAAAACGCCTGGCTCCCTATCTCTCCCGTTGCGACCTGGCCACGGTGATCCAAGCCACGGTGATCTCGAGGCTCGATTACTGTAACATGCTGTACATTGGCCTACCTTTGTCGGCGATCCGGAAACTCAAACTGGTGCAGAACGCGGCAGCTCGCTTACTGCTGGGAGCCACCAGAACGTCTCATATAACACCTCTCCTGCGCGAACTGCACTGGTTGCCAATTGAATTCCGGGTCTCTTTCAAAGTGTTAGTTTTGACTTTCAAGGCCTTACATGGTTTGGGGCCAGTGCATTTGAGGGAGCGACTTACCCCATACGTGCCCAGAAGATCAGTGCGCTCAGAGGGTCTTAATATGCTTAAGGTCCCAGGACTGAAAACCTACAAGCTCTCCAGTACACGACAGAGGGCGTTCTCGGTGGCTGCTCCGGTTCTGTGGAACTCACTGCCGGCCGAGACACAAGTACAGCAGGACCTGATGGCTTTCCGCAGGTCGTGCAAGACCTGGCTGTTCAGGCAGGCGTTTGGGCCAATTGAACTGCCAATCCCTCGCCTAGCTTGCTGCCACTGTTTTACTTGAATCAGTCTTGCTCTGATTAGGGTGATTTATGCGATTTTATATGTCCGTATACGGCCCCCTAGTCCCTTCCCTTCGGCCCCCTACCCTTTTAAAAAAGAAATCGGCTGGTTTTTTTTGTTTTTTGATTTTCTTTTTATTTATTTATTTTTAAAAAAATATGGAGGGGCGGGGCTGGGCAGGGCACGGAGGAGGAGCAGGCTCCCTCCCTCCTACTCCCTCCTCCCCCGCCAATCGGCACGCTCCGTTTTTGTGGGCGGTCGCGGCGCAGTCGGCGCAGTCTGTGCAGTCGGCGCAGGTTGCGCAGGCTGCGCCATCATCGGTGCAGGCGGTGTCATCGGCGCAGATGGCGTCATCGGCGCAGGCGGCGCCATTGGCGCAGGCCCAGGCGCGCCATCGGCGCAGTCACGGCAAAGGAGGCCCAGCCGGGCTGAGGCCCAGAAGCGGAGGCCCAGCCGTGGCGGCCCAGTTCGCGCGGCGCTCCCGCCTCCTCCTCCGCCGCCACCTCAGCAGCCCCAACTGCCGCCCGGCCTTCTTTCCTCCCCCTTCCTTCTCTCTCTTTCTCCTCCCTCCCATCCTTTCCTTCCACTCTTTCCTCTTTTCTTCCGTCCTTCTTTCCTCCTCCCTCTCTTTCACCTTCTTTCCTTCCACCCATCCACCCACCCTTTCGTCCTCCCTCCCTTCTCCCCCCTCTCTTTCACCTTCCTTTCTTTTTTCCCTGCCACCCTTTTATCCTTTCTTCCTTCTCACTTTCCCTCCTCCCTTTCCTCCCTCCATCCTTCTCTTCTTCCCCTCCTTCCTTCCTTCTCCTGTTCATATTTGGGCATATTGAGTATTCATGCCAAGTTTGGTCCTGATCCAACATTGTGCTCTCTGGATGTAGGTGAACTACAACTCCAAAACTCAAGGTCAGTTCCCAAGCAAACCCTTTCAGTACTTTCTGTTGGTAATGAGAGTTTAATATGCCAAGTTTGGTTCAATTCCATTATTGCAAGAGTTCAGGATGCTCTTTGATTGTGTGTTAACTATAAATCCCAGAAACCGTAACTCCCAAATGTCAAGGTCTATTTTCTCCAAACTCCATCTGTGTTCACATTTGGGCATATTGAGTATTCATGCCAAGTTTGGTCCAGATCCATCATTATTTGAGTCCACAGTGCTCTCTGGATGGAGGTGAACTACAACTCCACAGCTCAAGGTCAATGCCCACCAAAGCCTTCCAGGATTTCCTGTTGGTCATGGGAGTTCTGTGTGCCAAGATTGGTTAATTCCATCATTGGTGGGGTTTAGAATGCTCTTTGATTGTAGGCGAACTACTAATCCCAGCAACTACAACTCCCAAATGTCAAGGTCTATTTTCCCCCAAATCCACCAGTGTTCACATTTGGGCATATTGAGTATGGGGGGTGTAGCCGGGGGAGGGGCGGGGGCGGAGCTGGGGGAGGGGCAGGGAGGGGGCGGAGCCGGTGGGGGGGGGAGCCAGGGCAGGGGCAGACCCTTAGGCCCCCCAGGTGATCAGTGACCGGAATTCAGGCCCCCGGTCCGGTAGAAGTTGGACAGCCCTGGTTTATAGTATGATGTTTTAGGGTGTTTTTAAGATGTTTTATCTCGATGTGTTTTAAATGTCTGGAAACCGCCCTGAGCCTCGGGAAGGGCAGTTTAGCAAATTGAAATAAGAAAGAAAGAAAGAAAGATGGAAGGAAGGATGGCATCCTTGAAGTGACTGGCTTGACTTTGAAGGAGCTGGAGGTGGCCACGGACAACAGGGAGCTCTGTCCTGGGCTGGGCCATGAGGTCATGAAGTCGGAAGCGACTGAACGAATAAACAACAAGACCAATTGAATGGACAGTGTAAAACAACCAAAGATCGTGATCCCATTTCGGAGGGCGGCAGTCTTTTCGTGCCTGGAGCACAACTGTTGTCATAATTTGCATGGCTGGCAAATAAAGCTATCTTCAGAGAGATTCAACTTGGTGTGTCCTTCCGCACTGTCCCCCCGAGTCAGAAGGGGTCTCCTAAGAACGTGCAAAGTGCACGCCCCTTCACCTATACTTACGAAATTTCATATATCTACATTCTCCCCAAGGAGAAGCAAAGGGCCATGATGATGGGAGAGGTGCTCACCAAAAATGGAATGGGGCTTTAGGGTTAAAAGTGAGCCCAGTCGCCATATCAACAGCAGTGGAGTTTCTTTCTCTGGAGGTTTTTAAGCATAGGCTGGATGCTCATCTGAACATTAGGAAAATCCTGACTGTGAAAGTTGTTCAGCAGTGGAACTTTCTGCTTCGGAGTGTGCTGGAGGCTCCTTCTTTGGAGGCTTTCAAACAGAGGCTGGATGGCCATCTGTCAGGGGTGCTTTGATTGCGATTTTCCTGCTTCTTGGCAAAATGGGGTTGGACTGGATAGCCAATGAGGTCTCTTCCAACTCTGATTCTTTGGCAGGAGGGCTTAGATCAGACCTGGGTCACCTACGGCCCACGGGCCGGGTGTGGCCCGGCAGCCGATTCTGTCCGGCCTGGGGAGAAGGGAACCGGGGGAGGGGCCAAGAGGAAGGGGGGCCGCTGCCGCCATCCCATCACGGGCTGTGGGGCCTGCGTCGGCAGACAGCCCGCCACTCCGGAGAACAATCGGAGGAGCGGCGGCTTTGGAGTGCCTGCCATCCCGGGAGGCGATCCAGGCCTGCAGCGGGAGCAGTTGGCATCCTGCGGCGGCTGATCGCCCTGGCGACCCGGAAGACTTGAACGTCTTCCGGTTCGCCAGGGCGATCACCCGCCGCAGCTCGGCGACTGCTCCCGCTGCAGGCCCGGATCGTCTCCCAGGACGGCAGGCACTCCAAAGCCGGGATGGCAGGCACTCCATGGCAGGGCGATCGGCTGGGGGCGAGAGCGGGCGGAGGCCTGCAGCCTCCGATCGTCTGCTGCTCTGCTGCGGTGGCGGCTGGGTCCGCTTTGTTATCCTCTGGGTCCATTGGGCCATCCCATCTTGGGATCCTTCCTCTCTTGAGGATGTCAGCCTCCATCTTGGTTCGCACCTTGTCTTCTTGAATTTCATTTCATTTTAGTGGTTTTTATTATTATTTTATAATAATTTTATAATAATAATATAATAAATAATATGTTATATTATATTATAATTTCAATATATTATGTCTATATATATATATAATTATATTAATACTAATAATATATGAATATTTCTTGATATATTAATATGTTAATATTAATGATGTGTAATATATAGTAAATAAACAAATAAATCATGTAGATTAGAACAGTGTTTCCCAACCTTTTTTGAGCCGCGGCACACTTTTTAGATTTGCAAACTCCTGCGGCACACCACCAACCAAAATGACACAAAATGACACTCTAACACAGTAATACATATAGTAAATATGTTTTTAAATGTATTTATACACTCAGTGTGAAACCTGGGCCTGTTTCGATGAACTCAACAGAGATATCCTGGCAGGAATGGCAGAAAGACACAAACTTCCCCCACAGAACTCCCATAACCAAGAGAAAATGCTATACGAGTTTGGTGGGCATTGACCTTGAGTTTTGCAGTTGTAGTTCACTTATATCCAGAGAGCACTGTGGGCTCAAACAATGTTGGATCAGGACCAAACTAGGCAGGAATACTCAATATGCCCAAATATGAACGCAGATGGAGTTCAGTGGGAAATAGACCTTGACATTTGGGAGTTGTAGTTGCTGGGATTTATAGTTCCCCTACAATCAAAGAGCATTCTGAACCCCACCAATGATAGAACTGGGCCAAACTTCCCACACAGAACCCCCAGGCGGCAAGAGGAGGTCTCTACTTGGGGAAAGGGAGGCGGGCCTTCCCAATGCATGGAGAGGGAGAGACCAAGTAGACAACGGGTGGGGGGTGGGGGTTGTAATTTTGTGCCTTTATACTTCAACACACTAGACTCTTCCCCCCCCCCCGTCCTGGAGGTTCCAATTTCCCACGGCACACCTGATGATTGCTCACGGCACACTAATGTGCCCCGGCACACTGGTTGAGAAACACTGGATTAGAATGTAGTTCAGCCTTTAGGTGCGGCCCTCCATAATATTTTTGGCTCTCGTGTGGCCCCTTGGGAAAAAATAATTGCCCACCCCTGGCTTAGATTATATCTTCCTGCCTAGCAGAAGGGGGCTGGACAGGATGGCCTTTGGGGGTCTCTTCCAAATCTAGGATTCTAACCGGAGGCCCTGACCCTTCAGTTTCCTTATTGGAGACAGACACATCACATTGTAAGCACTTTCCTACGAAAAGGATGTTTCATAGAGAAGACATTACGTATCAAGGGTTGCCAACTCAGAAGTCCCCCTTCCCAAAGAGAATGCTGATTTCTTCTGCCACGGCAAACACAACAGTGGCAATCTGAAGGCCAACAACAGGTTTTGTACGGCATTCACATTTCTGAACCGCAGTCCATGAACGTGTACGACAAATATAACGGCCATGGCTGAAGGCACTTTCCTCTTCCATAATTCCTTGCAATGTGGGTGAATGTTTATAAATGATGACAGCTTTGGACAGTTGCCCCAAGGCTCCTGTCAGGAAGAGACCAACAACGGGTAACTCCTGACATGCTCAGATGACAAACTCGGTACACGAGAAAGACAAAAAGGTGAGCATCAACCCGTAGGGCAAAAGGTTCAAAAGGCCTGTTTACCAGCATCTTCCACGCTTGTTTTGGCCACACGTGGATTTGATGCCTGCCTCTAATAGCTGTGAATGCCACGACCCCTAAATACAGTTCCTCCTGTTGTGCTGACCCCCAACCATAACATTATTTTCGTTGCTACCTCATAACTGTAATTTTGCTACTGTTATGAATCATCACGTAAATATCTGATATGCAGGATGTATGTTCATTCACTGGACCATATTTGGCACAAATACCCAATACGCCCAAATTTGAATACTGGTGGGGTTGGAGGGGGATTGATTTTCTCATTTGGGAGTTGTAGTTGCTAGGATTTATAGTCTCCCTACAATCAAAGAGCATTCTGAACTCCATCTACAATTGAATTGAACCAAACTTGGCACACAGAACTCCCATGACCAACAGAAAGTACTGGAAGGGTTTGGAATTGACCTTGAGTTTTGGAGTTGTAGTTCACCTACATCCAGAGGAGCTCTGTGGACTCAAACAATGATGGATCTGGACCAAACTTGTCATGAATACTCAATATGCCGAAATGTGAACACTGGTGGAGTTTGGGGAAATTAGACCTTGACATTTGGGAGTTGACATTTGCTGTGATTTATAGTTCACCTACGATCAAAGAGCATTCTGAACTCCACCAACAATGGCATTGTACTTAACCTGGCACACAGAACTCCCGTGACCAACAGAAAATACTGAATTTGGTGGGCATTGACATTGAGTGTTGGAGTTGTAGTACACCTACATCCAGAGAGTGCTATGGTCTCCAACAATGATAGATCTGGATCAAACTTGTCACGAATACTCCATATGCTGAAATGTGAACACTGGTGGAGTTTGGGGGAAATAGACCTTGACATTTGGGAGCTGACATTTGCTGGGATTCATAGTTCGCCTAAAATCAGAGCATTCTGAACCACACCAACAACAGAATTGGGCCAAACGTCCCACACAGACCCCCATGACCAACAGAAAATACTGTATTTGGTGATGGTTTTGGAGTTCTAGTACACCTACACCCCAGAGGTCCTGTACTCAAACAATGACTGTTCTAAAACATATTCAATATGTCACTGGTGGAAATTTGGGAGTTGTAGTTGCTGGGATTTATAGTTCACCTACAATCAAAGTTGGTCCCAATTCAAACTGAAAATACTGTCATGGCACTCTTTGAGAAACAAATGGTGAGACAGACACCCAACATCAGTAATATTTCATGCCAAGGGAACACCTGCAGTTTGCCAAGGGCAGAGATTTGCTCTGTTTTGATTACTATACATTTTAAGGCAAACATAATATCTGCCTCCTTTGTGTACATCCAATGCTGGGAGATTTTTTGGTCTTCCAGGACTTTGGCGATAATTCTAACTTTCAAAGTCAACATGACAACTTGAAGAAAGACAGCCTTGCCAACGTGCCTCGAAAGACCTATTCATTTATTTTCCCTTTCCTGTTCATGTTCCCTTCCCAGGCCTTATTTCCAGGCCTGCAAGTGGGTTGATATTGCAAACTACCTGCAATTTCGATGCGTCTGTGTCTAAATTAAGCTGAATTAAGGAACACGGTGTAGTGGTTGTGATGCCTTGCTTCGTTGTGGCTCTGCGTAGGAGTTCAAAGTCAGAATCCTTTGAGAAATTACGTCTCAGGCGACACTTTCTGCAAGACTGGTGGCACGCTAAAATTGGGGATGGGGAACAGATAAAGCAGAACACCTGTTGGGTGTTTTCTCTCTCATTTTGCTTTAAAGCTCAATTAACCTTCTATTGGAAAGCAGGCCACATCGGTTGCAAAACACCATCTGAAAAGTCAAGAACCCCCAAAGCCTGAGAGTGGAAAAGACGCACAATCCAGACGAAACCACACATTTGATTTTATACACCGCACTCCTCAACATCTAATATGGGGAAGGGCATATATTACAATCCAGCAAACAAGTTGGTTTGTGAATTAGAACACATTATTATATATATATATATATATATATATATATATATATATATATATATATATATATAAAAACAAGAAGACAAAACGAGTATCGGTTCGAAGACGGCAACAAACACCAGAACCCGTTGTGAGCATCTTTTGCAAAGATCAAGGTACCGCGAGAGAAAGGCACGTTAACCTCCGATTGGTCCTGTGTTGTTGTTGTTGTCCTTTGGATGGAATCTGGAGTGAATATAGATAAACCCTGAGACTGTGAGAGGTTATGGGTGCCAGCTGAGCAGGGGCTTCAAAAGTACAAGTTTAATGAGGTTTCGGGCCCAGCACACAGCATGGTCTTCAACTTAAATTAAGGGAAACTCCTCTAAGGCTTTTTGGGGAACCTGTCATCCCAAATATGTGCCATTCTACCTCAGGTGCATCTCTCTCTATGATCAGCTTAATGCTTATTCATGCGCTGAAGATGCTTCAAATACAGTCGGCTCCCCACATTTGTAGATTTGACTTTTGTAGGTTTGAACCTTCACAGATTTAATGCTGTCGCTATAGGATTTTCTGGCTGAAGTTAAGCACAGAGTTGTGCTGGAGAACCCAGAGATCCCAAGACAGATGTCCTCTGAAATTACAAGTAGTATAATGGTTATTTCCCCCACTTTATGAGGCTCCTGCACTCCCAACTCCAGCAAATGTGGAGGGCTGACTATAAACGACTGGCCAAATTTCCCTGTTTATCCTATGGTGTGGTTTGTGTCACATATAATGGGTAAAATGGGCCTTGATGGTTCTGCACATGGCAAGATTGCCCTTTCCAACTCAATCAAGGCTAAGTAATATTTACAAAATATTTTTGAAGGCTTTAATGACCGGAATCACTGGGTTGCTGTAAGTTTGTCAGGCTGTATGGTCATGTTCCAGAAGCATTCTCTCCTGATGTTTCGCCTGCATCTATGGCAGGCATCCTCAGAGGTTTTGAGACCTCACAACCTCTGAGAATGCCTGCCATAGATGCAGGTGAAACATCAGGAGAGAATGCTTCTGGAACATGGTCATACAGCAACCCAACGTTTACAAAGTCATACACATTATAACTCCAATACTAGCATCTGGTACAGCAAGAGTTCCTAAACGTTGGCCCTCCAGATGTTCTGGACTTCAATTCCCTGCTAGTTGGGTCAATGGTCGGGGATTTAGGGTGCTAAAGTCCAAAACATCTCTAGCATCCAAGTTTGGGAATTGCTGCAATAAAGGCTGGAAGGCCGCTCCAACTGATCTCCGCCGTTCTTCCGTGCCTGAAAATGGCACTGTATTCACTTCTATAGTAGGTGTTTGGGATTTGAAGCCCCTACAAAACAGAAAGGAACCACAAACCCAGAGCCCAGGGAACTTTATAGTTGGGGGCGAAAAAAATTAGGGGGGCATATAATTTAAATCCTATTATAAAGATAAAAACAAATATTCCTAATACACATATCTATCAGATAATAGCCTTCTCCTGCAAGAGGAAAACACTCGAAGTTATTTTCCCATGGCAGCTACAACACAAGATTGCACCCCTACGCACCCAGCTGAATATTGTGTATACTCTATGATATTATAATTAATTTCTGGTGGTCTAGTAAGATGCAATCCCTTAGCCCAGTGCTGTCCAACTTCTACCGGACCTAGGGCCGGACTTCCAGTCACTGATGACCTGAGGGGCCGCTCCACGCCACTCCGCCCTGCCCCCAGCCCCAGCCCCGGCCCCTCCTCCTAAAGTGTCACGCCAGCCTCAGAAGCGGCGATTTCTCTCCTGAGGCTGGCGTGACCCTTTTGGAGGGAGGGGGCAAAAAGGGGAGCCCTCCATGGCTTCGCCCTCCCTCCTAACGTGTCACGCCAGCCTCCTCTTCTGTTCTGCCTCTCCCTCCGGCGCACCGATCAGTGCGCCGGGAGAGGCAGAACGGAGAAGGCGTGCCTAAAGAGGAGGAAGGGAGCGCTTCCCTTCCTCCTCTTTTAGGCACGCCTCCCCCTCCCCCCTGGCGTTCCCGATTGGTGCGGCGGGGGGGAGGGGGGACGGAGGAGGAGGAAGGGAGGGGGCGGTGCTAGGTGACGTCAGGCTCGGCGCCGGCACCACGCCTGACATCACCCAGCCCCGCCCCACGGAGATCAATTTTTTTTAAAAAATTATTTTTTAAAATAATATTTTTGCAGGGTAGGCGGGGGCCGTAGGGAAGGGGCTGGGGGCCGTATACGGCCCCCGGGCCGCCAGTTGGGCAGCCCTGCCTTAGCCTTTTCTCTGTAGTGCTGAGTAACTTCCCCTGGATGGAAATACTTGAATCAAGGGACTCGAATGCTCTCTCTTGCGAATGATAAGAGAAGGAACTGAAACATGGCTTTGGCATGTGGACAGGAAAGGGCCACACGCATCACAATGGCTTTTAGTAAACATCCTGTAGACAACCCTACAATCCTATCTAAAGTAGCATTTGTTGATATCCACCAAGCTGTGATTTTTATATATTTTTCAAAGAGCGCGTAATCACTAGAAGGAAATTATTGCTCTCCAGAAATTATTGCTGCACCAAAGCAAGTGGATGAGATTACATGTTGTGCTTGAATCCTATCGAGATGTGCAAATGCAATATTTGGAAGCACTCGACATTAGGAAGCATAATAATATCCCAATTAACAGTCAGGGTTATTCTCAGAGGGGTTCGTCAGGAAGAGCAGGCAAAGAATCCAGTGCTTTGCCACAAACCTCTCTTTTCAGAGGAACACACACACGTTTTCAACTCCAGCGTAGCTATGTGTGTTATATTTCCCTGGCAGGATAACGTCAAACACTTCTGTAGAGAAAAGGACTTTCAAAGTGGCTGCTTTGAACATTCAGCTTCAGAGTAAAGAGAAGCCCTTTCTTGATGGCCAGTTGTACTTTCGGAGAGGTTTTACAACCATCTTTTCCAGGGCTGCAAACAAAACAAAGTGCCGCTTCCAATTCAAGTTTCAGAAAATCCGCTCACGGTTCCGTTCATCATACATGCAACGGAACAAGCTGGACTGTCTGGAGAGGCTGCCATCCCTGTTTATCCTCTTGTCTCCTCATAACACTAATGGGCCAATGCCTCTCCGAAATCTATACCAACTGTCTTTTTTCAGCTCTTCTACCTGCTGCACTCCTTTAAACTTCAGATACTGGAGACTGAATCTACAAATCATGGAAGGAGCTTCACAGCCGGAGAGATAGCACAGCACAACAGCTCTTTTAGGAAGCACATAAAAACCTTACTTAGTACCCAAGCATACGGAGATGGGAATGTATAAAGATCTACCGTGTTTCCCCGAAAGTATGACACCCCCAATTGTAAGACGTATCGGGGGTGTCAGGGGGGTCGGCTAATGTAAGCCGTACCCCGAATGTAAGCTGTACCTCGTTGCCACGCCCACGCCGCCGCAACCGGCCCATCGGCGCGGCACACCTCCGCGGCACACCTCCTTTCTGCCAGGCCTCCAAGGGAGGGGGGAAGAGAGCCAGAAGCATGGCAAGCGTGCGCTGCGTCAGAGGGACGCATTGTCGCTTTGCCCCGCCCTGGCTCTCTTCCCCGTCCTTCCTTTGTCCAAGAAAGGGAGGGAGAAGAGAGCCAGGGGCGGGGCAGAGCGACGACGCGTCACTCTGACGCAGCGGCGCTTTGCCATGCTTCTGGCTTTCTTCCCCCTCCCTTCCTTTGTCCAGAAAGCTTTGTCCAGAGGTGTGCCGCGGCGGCGTGGGCGTGGCGGCGGCGGCGGCGTGGGCGTGGCGATGGGGTACGTCTTAGTTTATATAAGACGTACCCCGAAAGTAAGACGTAGGGGGACTTTTCGGGGGGAAAAGAAAGTAAGACGCTGTCTTACTTTCGGGGAAACACGGTAGCTTTTTGTAATAAGGAATTGAATTTGGACATGGCAATAGCCGGAGACATAGCACAGCGGTAACAACAGCTGTGTTTGCAATCAAAAGGATGCATATTCGATTCCCGGGCTGGTCTGGACACCCAGCTGTGAGCCCTGTCCACTGTCCACCTAACAGATCGAAAATAAGCCAGCTGTGAGTAGATGAACTAGGGGCCGCTCAGCGGGGAAGGATTTTTATAAGGACTTTACAACACCTGAATAAAAATAAGGAAAATCGGCTGCCGGAGGTGGAATGCGGAACCAGATGCTCTCGCCTGAGGATGAAGCAACAGCACCCCCCTTGTGACGTAATGGAGCAACCACACCCGCAACGCAGCCAGAAGAGAGAAAAAATCCTTCTAATTGCACGTGTTTGTCTGCACATGTTTGTCTGTACAATGTATTGTAATTGTATGTTAGTCGACAGGGACTGTCTGCCGTATGTGTAATGTAATCCGTTCTGAGTCCCCTTCGGGATGAGAAGAGCAGAATATAAATAAAGTGTATTATTATTATACAGCTGGGCCAAAACTCAAAATGAATTTCAACATGGAGAAATCTTAAGATACTAATGAAATGCAGAGCTATAGGATGGGTGACATCTGGCTTGAAATCAGTCCCAGTTTATATATATACTGTATATATATATATATAGAGAGAGAGAGAGAGACAGAGAGAGAGAGAGAGACAGAGAGAGAGAGAGAGAGAGAGAGAGAGAGAGAGAGAGAGAGAGAGAGAGCTGGTTGATTTTAAAAAATGGTTCAAAATTCGCTTCGGGGCACTGGCACTTCAAATATGATGTACTTCCAAAGTACTTCATTAAAATTTTGAAATTGATTCGGATTAATTCCAAACTTTCAGAATGGCTTCGTTAATGGCGGAGAGGCATGTTTAACCCAGTTTGGATGGAGATTTCTTCCTTTCTTCCCACGGAGAGAAGAAATCGTCAAACTGAAGTCAACTGAAAAAAAATCACTCACCGCCAGCTCCCTCTCCGACAGCTGGTTCCATCCATGCCTTGAGCCTCTTCTGCCCTAAGCTAATGTACATTGCCACCCAGGGGGCGGGATCTGGAGGAAATTTCCTCCATATCTCAGCCCCTGGGTTGCAATGCCTGTTAAAGGAAGAGGAAGAGCTGGCGGCCAGGGGGGGGCCCTCTCCGCTCTCGGTCTGGATGGCGGTGAGGGGCACGAACTCCCCGCGGGGCTGGTCTTCCCCGGAGAGAGGAGCTGGAGAGCCTCCAGACACTCCAAACATAGTGCTTGGGACAGAAGAGGCTCTAGGCATTGGAGAAGGAGAAGCGCCTCAGGCCGGCGGCATGGCTCCTTCCACAGCTCCGCGTTTTTCGGCTCTCAAAGGTCTCGATCTGGAGCGCTTTCCCTGGCTCCGCTCCCGAGTCCCTGAGAGCAGCTTTCCTCCACATCTGAGGATGGAACCAACTGTCAGAGAGAGAGCTGGCACTGGGTCTGATTGTTTTTGTTGTTTGAAGCCAGTTTGATGCCAATTTCTTTCCAAATTTTGTGGCCGTGGCTTCAAATTACCAACTTCACTTCCAGGTTGCTTACATCTCTTCAAAACCAATTCTATAGTGATTTTAATACAAATTTATTCCAAATTCAGAACCATTACGACGAACCTAACCAGGCCATATATATATATATAGAGAGAGAGAGAGAGAGAGAGAGAGAGAGAGAGAGAGGGAGGGAGGGAGGGAGGGAGGGAGGGAGGAGGAGGGAGGGAGGGAGGGAGGGAGAGAGAGAGAACAAGTTTTAAACATCCATGCTGCTGGCCGTGAAAGAGTTAATATGTGGAACATTATGAAGCATGTGTGGAACAGACAAGGAAGATGTTGCAATAAACTAGGAGGGTGGACACCGAATTAATGGGTTCGTAACAGTGGGGAATGAATATAGCAGATATTGTTCTGTCTCTTTGCTCTTCTCCCTTGTATCTGACCGTGCTAACGAGTAAGTGTTATTGCAATGAATGAACTGTAAATCAAGATAAGAGCCGCTACTGAAGTAGAAACAACTGTCTGAAGTCAGTCAATTGGATGATAAGAAGCAAGTTGGACAGCAAATTGCAATGATACCAGTGAAAGGGATCTAGGAGTCTTCGGAGACCATTAAATAAACATGAGTCCATAGTGTGATGCGGCAGCTTAAAAGGTCAATGGGATTCTTGAATGCATCTATAGGAGTCCTGTGTCTATAAGCTCTGGGAAATGATGGTCCCGCTCTGTTCTGCTGTTATTCCTCACTTGGAATAAGTCTGTGTCCAGCTCTGGCCAAAGCAATTCAAGATATGGACAAGCTAGAACACGTCCAGAGAAGGGTGACTATAGGGATCAAAGGTCCCGAGGCCTATGCAGAATGGTTGAGGGAGCTGGGGATGTTTATCTTGGAGAAGAGAAGGCTGAGAGAAGAAGAAAGGAAAGCCATGTTTAAATATCTGAAAGGAGGGAACAATCTTGTTTTTGGGTGCTGTAGGGACTAAGACAATAGAAAGAGCCGTTCTGCAGTGGAATAAATAAATAAAGAAGCCTCCATGAGCTGTTGGTCACAATGCATACAATGTGTACAAACATAAAAGCATGCCATCCATGATTATGGAAATTTATGTTTTTGCTCTTCATACTATCTTCAAGGCAGCGATACCTATGTTTCCTGCAGTCCACAATTTCAAATAAAAAGCTGTCAGTATCTGGTGCCCAAAACAAGTAGCATGCTGCAGGGTTACTGTGGATCTCTGCCGTCAGCAGCCTATCATCCTGCAACCCTAACTGTTTACTACCGGCCCTCACTGCAGGCCAAGCCTCATTTCCTTGAGGTTTTTTGTACGTTTGCTAAAGCAAGCTTCCAAAACAAGGGCAGTCCTCCAGTTAATCTGTTCAGGAATAATCAAACATATCCATGTTGTATCAAAAGGCTGAACAATGAGACGAAATTACCCAGACATCAACAGAGGGAATCTAGAAAGAGACCATTCCAGAGCAAAGCATCATGGAGAGAGGTGGAGCAGATTGTGTCTCCTACAAGGAACTTCGGGTTCACTGGAGCATTCAACTCTTTTGTACCTATCATAGTACTACGACATACCTAGCAAACTGGTCAGCCATTCCTGGTGAAGCACAATCCAACCATGTCAGGCTCCCCCGGTGTCAGGAGCAACTTGAGAAACTGCAAGTCGCTTCAGGTGTGAGAGAATTGGCATTCTGCAAGGGGGTTGCCCGGCTATGCCCAGATGTTTTACCATACTATGGGAGGCTTCTCTCATGTCCCCGCATGGGAAGCTGGAGCTGACAAACAGGAGTTTGCCCCACTCCCTGGTTTTGAACCGCCGACTTTTCAGTCAGCAGTCCTGCCAGCACAAGGGTCTAACCTACTGTGCCACCGTCGTGCTGATGGGCTTCAAAGTCCCAGTATTGCTCTGGGTTACAATGCTATAGTGCTCATGCAGCCTGCAAAGAAGCCATTCCTGTTCCTCTGCTACACCTGGAGGCAATGTCCTGCAGAGACATTTCCTGGGGAGGATCCCTTTGAAAAAAGTCAATGGTGGGGCTCGGCATTTGGAGGGAGGGCTTTGACCACTCGTGTCGGCTTGGCTAGCAAGCCAAGGTGAAACTGAGGCTAGTTCAAACTGTTTATTGGCAAGACACCCGGAGACATAAAACTTCGTAAGACATTAGCACCCTCCTCCCCGCTTCCCTTCTCAAACACCACACACATGTAATGCAGCCTTCCAGTTTCTTCCCCACCAAAATCACATTTAAAGACTGACGGGCAATTAATCCACCTAGCCCCCCGCCTGTATCCCAACAGCCAATGCCTTCACTCGGGCCATCTTTACAGAGGGAGGCAGGGAAGGAGTATAGGTAAGAAAAGGCAAGGACAGTGGCCCATGGGCGAAAGCGGGGCAGTCTAAGCCTCAAGCTCATCACCAATGGGCCATAGTGACCTACCGGGCATCATTAAACTTGTACTTTTCAAACTATCCGATGAAGCCAGATGCAAGCTGGGCTTTGTGGATAAAGTAGTAACGTATCTCATTATATAAATACTTTTTAATTTGTTTTCCTTTTAATTACAAGTAGCTTTTTATTCCAGGTAATGTGACTAACAAAGTACCTGTACACACACACGCACACACACGCATACACGCGCACACACTCCCACACATGCGAACACAGCCCCTGGGCTTTCACAGAAAGCTCGGCAGCAGCCGATCTAATGGAAGGTTTCCTGCCTCGCGGCGAAGGAAGTAGTGGAGGGGCATGTATGGTTGTGGTCAGTCCGAGCTCAGGGCAAAGACTCCGCCGGTTTGAGGAAAGTCAATAAAAAGGGGGAACGGGGGTGTGTGTTTAAAAATACACTGTATAAAGATCAAAGAAAAGATCAAAGAAGATTAAACAAAACCCAAAAAAAGTTCAAAATGTACAAAATAAACCTGCCAGGAAACCAGTAGAAGAATCCGTTTCCCCCTCCCCCAAAAAGCAAAGTCACCTCCCTTGCACCAAAAGCAGAAGAGAACAATGTAGTCACACAATTTCTCTTGTTTGTTTGTTTGAAAAGGAATGGAAATGTGGGCGAAAAGGGGGGGGGAAGCCGCACGAGAGCGCGGGCGAGCCTCATTTCGGAAGAGAGTTATTAGCTCCAGAGGCCGGCGTAATTCCCGTGGAGTCCAGACGGAAGGGGGCCTCCTGCCACAAAGAGTTTCGTGCCAGACGAGTCGTAGCAGTGGGTGTAAACGGCATTTGGAAAGAAGCTGATGTCTGAAAAGTAATTCCGCCAGGTTTCGTCATGATTCTGTCAAAGGAAAGCTCACGTCAGTTGGGGCTCCGTTGCCGCCATCCTTCCTAAACTGAGAATTTGGGCTGTCCTAAGGTTGAGCGCTCCTGGAAACACACCTTGACGATGAAGGGAGCTGTAGCTATGGGCACATCCTACGTGGAATGCCAATTAGTTTACAACAGGGGACACAGGAACTAACAAGAGCAAGGGATTTGCTGAAAACATTATGTTGCTCTTAAATATTTAGTATTTAGCACAGTATGGGTAAACCCGGGCCCTTGGGCTCTTTTCTCAGGCCCTCCTTCTCTCACCACCCTATCCTTTCTTCCTTCTCTCTTTCCTTCCTTCCTCCTTCCCTCCCTCTTCTTCTCTCCCACCATTCCTGTCCACCCTTTCATCATTCCTTCCTTCTCTCTTTCCTTCCTCCTTCCCTCCATCCATCCCTTCCACCCTTTTGTCCTTTCCTTCCCTCTTTTCTCCCTCTCCCCCTTTCTCCTTCCTTCCTTCCTTCCCTTTTGTCTTTCCTTATCTTTTTCCTTCCTTTATTCCTTCCACCCTTCCCTTTATCTTTCCTTCCTCCCTACCTAATCCCTTTCCTCCCTTTCTCCTTCCATCCTTCTCTTTCACCCTTTCATCCTTCATTCCCTCTTTCCTCCCTCTCTCCCCCTTCTTCCTTCCTTTTTGTCTTTCCTTCATTCTCTTTTTCCTTCCTTCATGCCTTCCCTTCCACCCTCCCCTTTATATTTCCTTCCTTCTCTTTCCTTGCTCCTTAACTAATCCCTTTCCTCCCCTTTCTCCTTCCATCCTTCTTTCACCCTTTCATCCTTCCTTCCTTCCTTACCTCTTTCCTCCCTCTCTCCCTCTTTCTCCTTCCTTCCTTCCATATTGTCTTTGCTTCCTTCTCTTTCCTCTATCCTTTTGTTCCTTCCATCCTTCCCTTTCTCACTTCCTACCTTCTCTTCCATCCTTCATTTCTTCCCTTTTGTCTTTCCTTTCTTTTCTCTTTCCTTTTTCCTTCCTTCCTTCCATCCATCCATCACTGGACAGCCAGTCCTCCAAGAAGGAAAGTTTGTCCATGCCGGATCTAAGCAATCCATCTGACTGAAGGTGAGCTCTGCTCAACTAGTCATTCTTCCTCCAGCGCCACGTTCTGAAGCACTATCAAGACCTAAGAAACTTTAGGGCAGGCATGGGCAAACTTGAGCCCTCCAGGTGTTCTGGACTTCAACTCCCACAATTCCTAACAGTCGGTAGTCTGTTAGGAATTGTGGGAGTTGAAGTCCAAAACACTTGGAGGGCCAGAGTTTGCCCATGTCTACTTTAAGGCATGCATAGAAATCAGGAAAATCTCCATATGTTCCCAACACGCTTCACTAGTAGTGGGTAAGGCTTCTGAGACATGCAGTCCAACATCTTCTGGAGAACCCCATGATGGCCACCCCTGCTTCCCATTGCTTCTGCAATTCCATCACCACAATCCCTGGAAACCTTGCTTCGCTTGTCAAAACCAACCCCTTGCTTTTTAAGGAAGCAACTGAAGCAAGTCTACCTTTTTTTCCCCAACAGCTGCAAGCTACTCACCAGCCAACCTTTGCCCGTAGACAACTTGAGAATTTCGCTTCCTCCTAATTTCGACGCGCAGCAACTGTGTGGTGGCTTCTCGTCCAGAAACCTCTGGGCTCGGATGTCATAGAACAACAAGGAGCCCTGCCCTGTCCCCACCGTAATAATGTGTTCATAGAAGCTCACGGAGCGAATACCTGTCATGGAAGAGGGGTGGCAATGTTAGCCAGATTACAGGCAACGTGTTCATTTTCAGTTGCCAAAAGATGTCACCACAGAGACCTTGACGGCCTGGAATATGGTGCTAGGGCCTTGAGGGTGGGGAAAGGCACTGGACTCTTGCTCACTGAGCATGAGCGAGTTGCCCTTTGGGACCTTCACAAATCCAAGAACTGAAGAGGGAATTAGGATGACCTCTCCTAGCAGCCTGGACATGCTGACCTCCGAGGAACTTGGGCACCCGATAAAATCTCCCTATCTTCAAAGGCATCATCATTTCCCCAGATGGTGGAGAAACATCTGGGTGGCCGCTGCTAATAGTACAGCCACAAATAGCAACTAATAACTTCATTTTCGAACTTCAAGTTGGAGGCCTTCCCGGGTCGAGGTGGGTGCTCGACCTTTAAGTGTAGCCTGCTGTTGACCTTTGCATCGGTCAAGTAGGAGATAAAGGTACCACATTAAGTGGGGAGGCAAATTTTGACTGAATTATGAGGCCAGTAAAGAACTCCAGGAACGCTGAGGAATGCGGAACAAGGGATGCTGGGAACGCTGAGAGATGAGGAGTGCATCAGCTCCCCCTGGTGGCCAGAGTTTGCCTCTGCTTGTCTATATGTGTGTATGTGGAAACGGCAGGGATTGTCTGCTAAGTATGTGTACCTGTAATCCGCTCTGAGTCCCCTTCGGGGTGAGAAGAGCGGAATATAAATAAAGTAAATAAATAAATAAATAAATTTTGAATATGACATTTTTAAGAATGCAAACATGATTCAGAAGGTGGTGAGGCAGCAAAACAGCAATGGTTCCAACTCTACATCTTACTAGTAACATGAAACAAATTGCAAGGTGCCAATTACCAGAGAGAAAAGGGGAAAACAGCAAAGCAGAGTATGAAAGGTATTGTGAAATATGGATGCCTCAAGAAGTTCAAATTCTGAACATTAAATTGTTAATATCAAGCCAAAAACACAAATGCAACCTGGACCTAAGGGAGCATCCCATAGACATCCAGCTTTCTAACTATGGTTTGTTGAACACACTACTCAAGGCAGAGAGAATGTGCCGATGCATTTTAAAAACAGGAAGGACTGCATTTCAACGCTGCTGTAAACCAAACCATGTTATTAGTACACACAGAGCCAGAATATGTATTATTGTAGTAATTCTCATCCTGTGGATCCCCAGGTGTTTTGGCCTACAATTCCCAGAAATCCCTGCTGCTTGACCAGCTATTGGGATTTCTGGGAGTTGAAGGCCAAAATATCTGGGGACGCACAGGTTGGGAACCACTGTATTATTGCATCATTCTGAGGTCATGTGAGTAAGAACCTCAATAACTATGCATGGATTTCATGGATTTCTCTGCACATCACAAAAGTCTGGTGAGAGTTAAAAGGTTTCTGAATGCTACTCATTTACACAAATATGTCAGCAATAACATGCAGTGTTTACTGTAGGCTCTGCAGAAAAATGTTTCAGCTGTACTGCATAATAGGGACAATTGGCCTGTTGAGCAAGCTTTGCAGATGCTGAATTTCTTAACAGTTTTTAAGTTTAGGGTCTTATGTGTGTACATACAGTATGTATGTACATGAGTCCATGCAGTATATATGTAGATATATATGTGTGTGTGTATGGGTTTATACATTTATATATGGATATATATTTCTTTTATAAATGTCAACATTTGTCTATGTGTAGGTTATGTCCATGTCATTGAGCAATAAAAATGAATTGCAGAAAGAAGGAAGGAAGGAAGAAAGGAAGGAAAGGAGGGAAGAAAGAAGAAAGAAAGGAGGGAAAGGAAAGGAAAGGAGGGAAGAAAGGAAGGAAAGGAGGGAAAGGAAAGAAGGGAGGGAAATGAAAGAAAGGAGGGAAAGGAAAGAAAGGGAAGAAAGGAAGGAAAGGGGGAAGGAAGGAAGGAAAGAGGGAAGGAAGGAAGGAAAGGGGGAAGGAAAGAAGGAAGGAAGAAAGGAAGGAAAGGGGGAAGAAAGGAAGGAAAAGAGGGAAGAAAGGAAGGAAAGGAGGGAAAGGAAAGAAAGGAGGGAAAGGAAGGAAAGGAGGAAAGGAGGAAAGGAAGGAAGGAAAGGAGGGAAGGAAGGATAGGAGGAAAGGAAGGAAAGAAGAAAGGAAAGGAGAAAAGGAAGGAAAGGAGGAAAGGAGGAAAGGAAGGAAAGGAGGAAGAAAGGAAGGAAAGAAGGGCAAGGAAAGAAAGGAGGGAAAGGAAAGAAAGGAGGGAAAGGAAGGAGGGAAAGGAAGGAGGGAAGGAAGGAAGGAAAGGGGGAAGAAAGGAAGGAAAGGAGGGAAAGGAAAGAAAGGAGGGAAATGAAAGAAAGCAGGGAAAGGAAGGAAAGGAGGAAAAGGAAAGAAAGGAAGGAAAGGCATGAGCAAACTTGGGCCAAAACACCTAGAGGTCCCAAGTTTGCCCATGCCTGCTGTAGACAAACTTCATAAATAACATTTTTTCACCTTGTAAAGCAACAAGTATAGCAATGACACTATATAAATATATGATGAGGAGGATGTTTCTTACCACTGCCTCGCTCCCTGGAACAGACGGACTTCACGTTGTGAGAAGGCTGCCTCGGGTCCAGGAAAGAGACGTGGGCCTGAGATCCAACTGCATATACCGACCACTCCTGACCATAGGCCAGACAAACGTTCTCACGACAATATGGTAACTTTGTGGACAGCAGCTGAAGGAATCCAAGAGTCCCCCCCAAAAAGTCTTAATGAGATCCAGTGGCAAAGACCATGAATCAATGCCTCAAGTGCCATTTGACTCAATGTACATCTATTATACAGTAATCTCTAGTGCAGTGTTTCTCAACCTAGCATGGGGGGGGGGGTTATGAGGGGGTGTTAGAGGGGTCGCCAAAGACCATGAGAAAACTATTGGTCATGGGGGTTGTGTGTGGGAAGTTTGACCCAATTCTATCATTGGTGGGGTTCAGAATGCTCTTTGATTGTAGGTGAATTATAAATCCCAGCAACTACAACTCCCAAATGTCAAGGTCTATTTTCCCCAAACTCCACCAGTATTGACATTTGGGCATATTCAGTATTCGTGGCAAGTTTGGTCCAGATCCATCATTGTTTGAGTCCACAGTGCTCTCTGGATGTAGGCGAACTACAACTCCAAAACTCAAGGTCAAGGCCCACCAAACCCTTCCGGTATTTTCTGTTGGTCATGGGAGTTGTGTGTGCCAAGTTTGGTTCAATTCTATCATTGGTGAAGTTCAGAATGCTCTTTGATTGTAGGTGAACTATAAATCCCAGCAACTACAACTCCCAATGACAAAATCAATCCCCCGCCCCCAACTCCACCAGTCTGCAAATTCAGTCCAATCAGGTATTCGCAGGGGCGGTCCTACCGGTAGGCAAAGGACGCCGCTGCGTGGGGCACCATCTGCGTAAAGGGCGCATTCCCCCGCCTGCCAGACAGCGTCCGGCCGATGTTCCGCTTTTGGGCCGCGTAGCAAACCTCCCTGCGTGCTGAATAGGGAGTGCTGTGTTTACAGGCTTCTGCGCCTGCGCACAGGAGCTTCTGGGCATGCACGGAGGGGGGTGCGTGCCGAATAGGGAGTGCTGTGTTTACAGGCTTCTGCGCCTGCGCACAGGAGCTTCTGGGCATGGGCGGAGGGGGGCGCCAAAATAATGTTGGGGGCGGGCAAAATAATGTTTGCTTACCATTTAAAATTACCTTAGACCGCCCCTGGGTATTCGTGCCAAATTTGGTTCAGTGAATGAAAATACATCCTGCATATCTGATATTTACATTACAGTTCATAAGAGTAGCAAACATACCGTTATGTAGCAGCAACAAAAATAATTTATGTTTGGGGGGGGGGGGTCACCACAACATGAGGAACTGTATTCAGGGGCTGTGGCATTAGGAAGGTCGAGAAACACAAATTACAACCTAGGAAAGACAAGATCTCTGCCTACAATGACCACAATGAGGGACGATCGGCCAGTTTTCAAAAGATTGGCACTGTTTCTGTGGCGATTTGTGAAGACGGCAGATAAGGGAGGGCGGGCCAAAGGAAAGTTGGACAAAAAGGCCCTTCATCCTCTTTTCTGACACAAACGAGTGAGCTCATCTCAAGGCTCAGAAGGGCTGAAACACAGCCATTAGGGGAAGTCAATTTGAAAGACCGTGTGAAGAAGGAAGAGACTAAATTATTTTGCATTTGCTTATCAGCAGGGGCGGTCTAAGGTAATTTTAAATGGTAGGCGAACATTATTTTGGTGCCCCCCCCCCAAAACATTATTTTGCCGCCCCCCATGTAAAACAAATATACAATTATAATATCACAATACCATTAGTAGTATTATATTGTATCAATGTATATACAATATATTATACCATACTCATACTATATTATATCATAATTATACTACATTACAATATAATTATATTATAATATATTGACATTATAATATAATATAACATTCTATTATATTATTATTATAAAATAATAAAATTTATTTAAATAAAATTATCCTCTACTAAATATTTTCATTACTCCTATAAAACTCAAATAACCCAAAATAAAGTAAACTAAAATATTATATATTACTATTTTGTACAATACCACTATACTGCAATATTGTTTGTAATATTACATGTAATATAAAATATATCATTATTCTATTGTTATATTGTATTTGTATTATATTGTATGACAATATTAAGCAACAAGAATAATAATCAACAAGAAATGCAATGTAAATGCATCAAAATCAGAATATATTACCTATCACCCGTCTCATAATTCATAGGAGTCTCCCATAAGTCCAAAATTAGGATCCCAATGTAAATGTAAATAGAAAAACAGCCAAAATGTTCAAATGAGGTCGAATACAGGCAGCGCGGCCTGGGCAAACTTGGGCCCGCCTCCCTTCTTCTAAGTGTTTTGGCCTCCAACTCCCACAACTCCTCATAGCCTCAGGCCCTCAGGTCTAGACAGAAATAGAGCCGAAGAAAGGAAGGAGGGAGAGAAGAGGTCACAGAGGAGGAGGAGGAGGAAAGCCTTTCGTTCATTCCTTCACTTACACTTCCTTCACTGATTCTTTTCTCCTTCCCCACAAACGCGCGCGCGCTCGGCGGAGACAAGGGAGGAGGGGAGCACTCCCTGCCTGCCCGATAGGGAGTGCTTTGCTTACAGGCTTCTGCGCAAGGGAGCTACTGGGCATGCGCGGAGGTTTTCACGCATGTGCAGTTGCTCCTGCGCTCAACTTCAGCTCCAGAGCAACTGCGCCTCGCGTGAAAACCTCCGCGTGCCCAGAAGCCGGCGTTGAGCGCACAAGGCCGGGGTCAAAAGCAGGCAGCTGCAGCACTGTCTGAGGAACATCGGCAGGGCCAGGATGGCGCCCCACGCGGCCGGGATGGCGCCCCCTTCTCAGACATCGCCCTTGGCTTCCGACTACTTGGCCTATCTTGTAGGACCGCCCCTGCTTATCAGAACCACCCAGAATGGCAGGCTGAAGAATAAGAGAGGGAATTATTTGCAAGCTAAAGATGCTTTCCTTCCCATTTCGGTGTGAAAGTCACAGCAAGTAGAGAAGTAAAACCTGCTCATTCTGACTTGAGGGATTCAATAGCAAATAAACAGAATCATGAGGGTGAGGTGCAGCAGTCTATATAGGCGCATCGTTAATGCACTTTGACACTCTTTTAAATTCCTTGGCTCAATGCTATGGAATCCAGGTATTTTAGTTACTGTATTTTCTGGCATATAAGACTACTTTTTAACCCAAGAAAATCTTCTCAAAAGCCAGGGGTCGTCTTATACGCGGGAGCCATCTTATAGAGCGGGTGCTGAATCTTCCAATCCGGATTGGAGAATCTGTGGTTGCCGCATATGGTGGGGGGAGCTCAAAAATGGCAGTGGCGTCCCTGCCGTATGCAGCAACTGTATGAAAGCATTAAGGGCGACGCTGTACAAGTACAGTAGAAAAAATCCATTCATCAGGATTCGTGGACTTAAAGCGGTCCCGATGGTGAGGTGAAGGGGCCCCTCACCGGGAAGGTGTAAGTCAGGGGTGCTCATTAGGTAGCTCGTGAGCTACTAGTAGATCATCAGCCCTCTTCCAGTTGATCTTCGGGCCTCACCAGCCGGATGGGGCGCTCCTGCCATGTGCGCGCACACCCTGCGCGCACGCGCGCTCCTGCTGCTGGCTTCCGCTCTTGCAGTGCTTCTTTCGCCAGCAGGGCATTGCAGGAAGAAGGAAGCACGAGGCGGGGCCTCTGGAGGGAGTGCCCTGTCTCTCGTCCAGAAGCAGCTGTGCAGCCTCCGCTGCCGGCGAGACCGGCAGGACGGAGCGCTCCCTCTGGATGCCCTGCCTCGTGCTTTCTCCTTCCTGCAATGCCCCGCGCTGCGCGGGTGGAAAACAGCAGCAGGAGCACGCACGGTAGCGGGAGCACATAGCGGGGGCATGTAGATCTTTTGGACTTGGTTGCTTTAAGAGTAGCTCGCATGCTGAAAAAGTGTGAGCACCCCTGGTGTAAGTGAAGGGTGGAGCAAGCTGCAGGTGTCCGGGGCGCCCGGGGTATAGAAAAAAGAGATAGAGTGGCTCTGGGCCCAGAAAAAACATACCTCTTTGACCTGTCTGGCCTGCCCTTGTATCAGATTACCTTACTTCCTCCTCTGCCTCTCAGATCTCGCTCAGACGGCAGTGAAGCGGTGCAGGTGCGCAGGTGCGAGATCTGAGAGGCAGAGGATGAGGTACAGCAATAGGAAAATTACCATATCGAAATCAAATCTGATGCTTTTTAAATTTTTATTTGGTGTGCGTTGGAAGAGGGGTAGTCTTATATGGCGAGTATATCCCAAAATCTATACTTTAACTGGAAAAGCTGGGGGTTGTCTTATACGCCCAGTCGTCTTATACACCGGGAAATACGGTAGGTGAAGCACCAGCACTCTTTGGTAGAGAAGACTAAAGATATTCTACAACCGGAATTCCTCTGATTCCATAGCATTAAACCATAGCAGTAGAAGTGGTGTCAAAACTGCATTAATTCAACACACTCAATGTCTCTCCCTTGGAAATAACTCTTAGTGTTAAGTAACACAACAAATGTGCAGGGGCCTAGATGATTCCTCAAAATAACCGACATCTGAACACTACGCATGGCTTTGGAGATTTTAAAAATCTTTTTCAAATATGACTGGATGTCATACATGTATATGCCAGAATCAGATAAAGCCACGGCTATCTACCAGGCAGCAAATCACCTTTGACAGCGTGTATTCAGCTTTCCAGAGGTGGAAATACCCATCCAAGGAGACAGCTCCCAGCTCCTAGAAGAGAAGAACAGCCACTTGAAGAGACATCATTAATTTATTTATTATCTTTATTTCTACCCTGCCCTTCTCCCATGAAGGGACTCAGGGCGGCTTCACATATGCATCCATGAATACAATCCAATCCAATACATCCAAGAATACAATCAGTGAAAACAATTGGTACAAAAACATTATAAAATCATCAATTAAAAATTCATTAACATTCACATTAATATACCGCTAAACTATTATAGTGCAGCCGAGTAATTCCAGTATCATCATATCACAATTCAGACGAGCCATAACAATGAAACAAGTGGTTTACACTGGGGGTTTCCAACCAGGAACCTATACAGGGACAACCTAGCACTAGCCTGCAACATGGAGATAATTTAGCTGAAGGAACAAGTTTTACTGAAGCAAACTATGCAAAACGGTCTTTAAAAAATCATGGCTATTCACAGGCCTGAATTACGCCAGTAGGGAGCCCCCAGTGGCACAATGAGTGCCGGTGGGACTGCTGACCAAAAGGTTGGTGGTTTGAATATGGGGAGCGGGATGAGCTCCCATCTGTCAGCTCCAGCTTCCCATGCACGGGCATGAGAGAGAAGCCTCCCACAGGATGGAATCACATCTGGGCGTCCCCTGGGCAACATCCTCGCAGATGGCCAATTCTCTCACACCAGAAGCAATTTGCAGTTTTTCAAGTCACTCCTGACACTAAAAAATAATAATAATCCAGTACAACCCAGAAGGAGCTAGAAGCAAGTGTCATCCTGGAATGATACATCAGTTTGTGTTTCCCATTAATAATAGAGCTATCCATATATCCAACTGTGGGACTTAAAGTCCAAAACACCTGCCTGCTCTATAACTTGGGGCTCTTTTGTATGTACGCTTACCCACCTTGTTCTTGTTGTTAAAAGCAAGAGCCCGGACCTTGCAGTTGTCTGGGTTGGTGTTTTCCTTGGGGATGTCCTTCAGAGCCCTGTGTGTTATGTGAGCATAGACAGGAACTCGAGACAAGTTGCGCCTCGCATCGCTCTTGGACAGCACTTCGTCCGTCACCTCCCAGAGCCCCATCGAACCATCTCGGGACCCTGCAAAAGGCAACAAACCTGAGGATGAATTGAACATTACTCTTTCGTAGACATCAGATGGGCGACATCTCTGGAAAGGGCCAAGAGCTTCTTGTTCAGCACTACAAAGTGTCTGCATTTCCAAATGGTCAAAGCAGGAACAGAACCTGCTGTGCGGCAAGAGAAGAATGTTCCCAGAAAACAAGAGCAGTGGGGTTACCAAGGATCTGCACAAACTGAACACATTCTACAGACACAATGTCTTTAAAGCGTTGCACACAATTGTGTAATTGAGGATTTCAGTCTTCGGCGAGCCCCTGGGCACACGATGATTTTAACTGAACGCCCATTAAAGCTCTACAGAACAAGGAGAACTGTGCCAATACAATCTCTCAGCATCGGACACAGGCACAAGGTGAAATCACAGATGGTGATAAAAGGAAAGGAAAACTATACACCGAGCTCCTGGGTTTATTACATCACAACGAAGATCAACGAGTTCCAATTACTACCAGATTGAGGCCATGCTATTGAGAACACAGCTGCATGGGAAGGGCACGTCTCTAGGATGGAGGACCACCGCCTCCCAAAGATACTACTCTACGGTGAACTCGCCACGGGTCAGCGCAAGAGAGGCGCCCCCAAAATGAAATATAAGGACTCCCTGAAACAACATCTCAAGCTCGGCCAGATTGATCACCAACAATGGTCCACCCTGGCCTCACATCGGGAGGCATGGAGATGCGCAATCCACAATGCTGCGGCCTCTTTCGAGAAGACACGCCGAATGGGTCTCGAAGAGAAACGGCAACGCAGAAAGGAGCGCAACTTGGAGACAACATCACCCAAGGAGACTTTCTGCTGTGCTTTCTGCAACCGAACTTGCCTATCTCAGATTGGCCTTTTTAGTCATCAACACGTTTGTAAAAAGCATGGGATGAGTCCTTCCTAAGAATCTTCGTTCGCGAAGTAATGCTGAGAGAGAGAGAGATATCAGAAGGGCTTTGGGGCTAGTCTGAATCATACAAGCAGCATTCAGCTGAAGTATTAACACAACATGCCTTTTATTCCTAGGCAAGCACGGTAGATGCTATGGTTCAGTCCTTAGTCAATATAGGCAACCACTGTAATAGAGTTGTTCATGAAAAGAAGGTTGGCTAGCCATGTCAAAAGGAACAACACAATGGGGGTTCGCTCTTCCAGGTATCGAAACAAAGAGCTCACGACCTGGCTCCGGAAAATCCGGATTATTTCCGGCGCAGCGCTCCTCCCTTTTGGTGACATTTGAACACAATACTCATACTTTGAATCCTCTGCCGTGACATCCTACTGAGTTATAATCCATCAGACTCAAGATATTGCCCAGATATAATATATTCCCACTAGGCATTGAACAATATTGCTAGTTAGAGAAGTCGCAATATCTCTCGATCCGGTCTGAATTCCACTCAGCCCCGCCGCGGAGGCTCGGCAGAACCACACCTATACGTTATATTTGTCTGCTTACTACATTGACTTTCGCATTCCCAATATATTGAGTTGCCCAGAGCAGTGTTTCCCAACCAGTGTGCTATGGCACACTAGTGTGCCGTGAGAGATCATCAGGTGTGCCGTGGGAAATTAGATTCTTATCTATCTGATGTCATGTATAAAGTTTGCTAATCTGTCTCCGGAACCTCAGTGTGCAGGTCCCTGTTTCCGGGAGGGCCGCGCAGTAGGGCGGACCTGTTTGGGCCTGTTCCCTTCCATTCCGCTCCAGCGGGGAGCACTTCCGGTCCAGTCCAGCCCAGCCCTGTTGGCGCTATGCGAGGTGTGAGTCAGAGAGCAGCGGAGCCCGAGCGCTGAAGGCAGGCAGGCAGGGAGTCGGCCAGCTAACGGGGGAAAGGAGGGAAGGGAACTCATGGGAGAAATATGGGTCCCCCAAAAACCATCCAGCCTGACCCCCTTCAGCCAAGCAGGAAGGCACCACCCAAGCCCTCCCAACAGATGGGCATGGAGACTCTGGCTATACATTAAGGCAGGCAGCATCTTTATTGAGGGCTTGGAAGAAGGTTCAGACTAGATATGGTCAAACTTGGGCTTTCCTCCGGGTGTTTTGGACTAATATTGCGATATAATTGTTATAATACAATGTAGTATGTAATTGTTGTATTGTGACAATGACATAGTATGTTGTATTTGATATTATAGTAATATACGTATATTGTGTATACATATAATATTGATAATGTTGTAAAATAATGCAATATAATAATAACATACTATATAACTATGTATTTTGTGTTCATCGAAACAGGCCCAGGTTTCACACTAAGTGAGTGTATAAATACATTAAAAAACATATTAACTATATGTATTACTGTATTAGGGTGTCATTTTGGTTGGTGGTGTGCCCCAGGATTTTGTAAATGTAAAAAGTGTGCCGTGGCTCAAAAAAGGTTGAAAGACACTGGCCCAGAGGATTGAGTTGAATTACATATATCCATGTGAAAGATAGATATATGCTTGGACACTTGGCTTTACTGGGTACACTGACTATATCATGCTTTTTATTATTTATCATGTACTATATTGTATGTAATTGTCAATAAATGTTTTCTTGAATTGATACAATGTATTTTGCATGACTGTATATAGATAGGATATTCTGTACCTCACATACGTGCACTTTGATTGTATTTTGAAAGCCTGTATACAAATTGGATACTGTTTTTTATATACATGAATACACTGTTACTAGAAAAAAAATTCTATTTGCCCCTTGTTTGTCCATGTAACCAGCCCTGTAAAAAGCCCATTCCAACTAAGGGGTGAGAAACTGGATGTGGCAGCGGGGAACATACCCAAGCCATTGCAAGTATAACTTCTTAAACTTCAAGTACAAGAGGCCTCAAAGCTGCAAGCATTAAATCCATAACTGACCCCTCTGCAACCCACAAAAGCGGAGGCACATGCAAAGCAGCAAGACCTGTTCCCTTGGCCATTTGCCAGGTCAAGAGGGAGAGGAGAAACCGGCAGAAGGGAAGAACCGCAACTAATTTAAGCCCTTAGCACAGGTAGGCAAACAACTATGATCCCAAAATACACTTCTGAACCTCAGTCGGTTGGAAGAGAAGCTACAGTCCTAAGGCATTATAAATAAAGAACAGAAATTTAAATTTTTACCAGAAACAGCCATGGTGTCACTGATCCATGAAATTGAAAATATCCAGTCTTTATGGCCATCCTAAACAAACAAAAACAAGAATCAGTATCTGGATCTCATACTTCTATAATGGCGAAAGCTGCATGTAGTTGGCTATGCTGGTTAGGCTTGCTGGGATCTACAACAAGCATCATTTGGAAGATAGCATTATTCATCCTGAACTAGAAATTTATACACAGAAAGTCAACCAAATCAGGTACTCTTCTGAATCTCATTCTGGTTTCAAAAAGAATATAAAAAAAACATTGCTGTATCTATCATATGATGATAATTAACCGAAGGTCCGCCCCCATCTCTGCTCTGCAGTGGAACTTACATCTCCTACACAGACTGGATCCAGCGTCGGCAGACGATAAATCGCAAGGCTGTTGGGATTGTCGCCTCCGGTAGCCAAGAGGGTCCTTGAAGGGTTCAATTCAATGGCATGAATCCCACAGCCCTGCTGGTTGACTATGTCAGGCTCCCGGTCCTTCAGAATGGGGATCTTCGTAATTTGACCAGTCTGGACATCAACCACAAACAACTGAGAAAGAAGGAAAGAAAGAAATCAACACTTGTTTTGCCAAACATAGGCCTCCACGACTCCTTCCTTGAGCTGAACTGATGAAACTCTGATTAGAGAGTATTATGCATGCCACCCAAGCTGTTGGGATTACTAAATAGCAGGCTAACAAGCCAGCTATAGAAGCCAATGGAGGCCCATCCTGTTATGCTAATATGGATGTGATGCTTATCAGCCTCATAAGGCAGCAAGGCAAATCAAATCAAGTCAGAGTAATCTTTTGGACTGTTTCAAAACAGAAAGCCTGGATGTGGGACCAGGCGTTCGCAGAGTAGCACAGGACAGCACTTTAGTAGTTTTAATGGAAAGTTGGTGAATAGGGCTCAATGCTTTTATGGATGGAACACTGTTTTTAACATAGGTGAATGCATAGGATGTGTGAATATAATTGTATTTTAATGTATTTTAGTGTCAAATGCTGGAGGGTTTTATATTGTGTTTTATACTGCAATTGTGATGTAGGCATCAAATTATGCCTTTGGGAGCCGCTCTGAGTCCCCCCTCGGGGGTTGAGAAGAGCGGGGTAAAATGCCATAAATAAATCAATAAATAAATAAACTATAATTTTCCATTACTACAGAGTCAAGCTGAAAGAGAGGTATTTAAAGTCAAGGCTCAGGAACACCAAAATAAGTCATTGTTTTCTATTACACTGAAACATGGGCTAGGTCAGGGGTGCCCACACTTTTTCAGCACGTGACCTACTTATAATAAAACCAAGTCAGAAAGATCTACCTTCCTCAAGGCTGGGGAGGGGGGGGGGGGCTTAGCGTGGCCTGGCCCCGCCCCCTCCTGGCTTTGGAGCTCCCAGCAGCTTCTACAGGCTTGAGGATGGCAATGCCAAGCCAGTGGTGACATAGCTAGCACAAGGCTGGCTTGGCACTGCCATCCTCAAGCCTGAAGAAGCTGCTAGTAGAGCGGAAGCCAGAGGGGGGTGGAGCCAGGCCGCACCAAGCCCCGCCCTTCCCCTCTTGCTTTGGAGCTCCCAGCAGCTTCTCCAGGCTTGAGGATGGCAATGCCAAGCCAGCCTTGTGCTAGCTATGCCACCACTGGCTTGGCATTGCCATCCTCAAGCCTGGAGAAGCTGCTGGTAAAGCGGAAGCCAGAGGGGGGGGCGGAGCCAGGCCGCACCAAGCCCCGCCCCCTCTGGCTTTGGAGCTCCCACTAGGGCTTGAGGTTGGCAATGCCAAGCCAGTGGTGGCATAGCTAGCACAAGGCTGGCTTGGTATTTCCTCAGGCCTGAGAAGCTGCTGGTAGAGCAATGCCAAGCCAGTGGTGGCATAGCTTGAGGATGGCAATGCCAAGCCAGTGGTGGCACTAGCACATCCTCAAACCTGGAGAAGCTCCTGGGAGTGCCGAAGCCAAGGGAGGGGGCGGGGCTTGGTGCGGCCTGGCTCCGCCCCCTCTGAGAAGCACCCCATCCGGCTGAGATCGACCTCCTTCAGTCCCGGGATCGACTGGTCGATCGCGATCGACTTCCTGGGCAGTCCTAGGCTAGGTATTCTGTTGCACTGCTTCATGTTTGTAGAGCAGGCCAAAGGCTTATTCTGAACTTCGTTATTATCTTAGACTAAAAATCAATGGAATTTAAAGAAATTATTTATTTCAAATATTTGTGCCCCACCCTTCTCAACCTCCCCGGGGGGGATTCAGGGCGGCTTACAGCCAGCAGCGATTTGATGCCCCTATATACACATAATACAATACAATAATTACATATAAATACAAACATTGCATTAAAAACATTAAATCAGTTCAATTTAGACTATTAAAACATGGAGGTCTGCAATTATTTCCACTTTACAAGAATGATGATGTGAATCTGGAGGTTGGCCCATCTTGGCCAAGATCCTATTCACTATCGGTGAGTAAAAGGCTTGACTGGCCGTACAATGCTGGACGGGAAGAGGATGGAAGTTTTCCTCGTTGACAAATTTTAGATTTTTCCACCAGAATTTTTTGAAACTTTTCAGTAGCATTGCAAAATTAACTACAGTTAATGCCCAAAATAATAATTTATTCACTCTTGAATAAATGAAAATGCTTGTCCAGAAACGCCAGCATTTGTTTAATATGAAGATATTGTAGGCTAGTCAGCAACATTAGTGAACATTCCTGGACATATTCAGATCCAAAATACTGCAATTTTTGTGAGACGAAGCAGCTCTAATTGGTTGTGCTCATACAGTACTGAAAACAATTGAAGGAATATGTAGCAACCAAAGAAATAAAAGGAAAATGTGAGGACTAGTTACAGCATGTTTTCTGGTCTAGGAGCTGTTCCCAATTCTCTGAGAAAGCTTTCCCAACAGCTTACAACATTTAGGTAACTGAGCAACCAACCACTTGGGATTTTGCCCTTGAAATACTGGCACACAAGATGTTCTGTAGTCCTTACATATTAGAGAAGGTCTGCAATTATTTCCACTTTACAAGAATGATGATGTGAACACAAGAATTTCTACAGAGACATACAAGATCTTTCACATCTGGGCACGTCCTGCCCTCATGGCTGGACCATAGTTTCAGAATTTAAATGTGCTACTTCAACATCAACTGTCACAGACCTCAAGATGGATGGAAGAAATCATAAGAACATAAGAAGAGCCATGCTGAATCGGACCTCAGCCCATCTAGTCCAGCATTCTGTATCACACAGTGGCCCACCAGTTGTACATGGGGATCTCGAGCAGAAGGGAGGGCAAAACCCTGACCTGCTCCCGACCCCCACAACCAGTACCCAGGGGAAATCGTGCCTACCTCAACCAACTCCGAGGTGGCACTTGAATGTCCTTTTCAGTAACTACCGATACACTTGGTATCCATGAATCTGTCTAATCCTGCCTTGAAGTTGTTCAGGCGGACAGCTGTCACAACCTCTTCTGGAAGTGAGTTCCATAACCCAATGACCCTCTGGGTGAAGAAATATTTCCCTTTATTAGTCCTAATTTTCCTACCTTGGAGCTTCAGGGAGTGCCCTCTAGTCCTAGTGTTTTGTGACAAAGAAAATATTTTTTCTTTATTCACCTTTCTATCCCATGCATGATTTTATACACTTCGATCAAGTCACCTCTTAAACGCCGTCTTTCAAGGCTGAAAAGACCAAGGCGTTGCAACCTGATTTCATAGGGGAGCCGCTCCATCCCTTGGATCATTCTTGTTGCCCTTTTCTGTACCTTTTCCAGTTCCGTTATATCCTTCTTGAGGTGCGGTGACCAGAATTGTACACAGTACTCCAGATGTGGCCTCACCATAGATTTGTAGAGAGGTAATACAACATTTGCCGACCTATTTTCGATTCCCTTCCTGATCATGCCTAGCATAGAATTTGCTTTTTTCACTGCTGCTGCGCACTGGGTTGACATCTTCATTGAGCTGTCCACCAAGACCCCAAGATCCCTTTCCTGGTTTGTCTCGAAAGCTTTGACCCCATCAATTGGTAGGTGTAGTTGGGGTTCTTTGCCCCGATGTGCATGACTTTACACTTGTTTAGGTTAAAATGCATTTGCCACTTTGTTGCCCATTCACTCAATTTCGAGAGATCTTTCTGGAGCTCTTTACAATCAGTTTCATTTTTAACTACCCTGAACAATTTAGTGTCGTCTGCAAACTTTGCTACCTCAGAATTCACTCCTACATCCAGATCATTAATGAATAATTTAAAAGTAACGGACCCAAAACTGAACCTTGGGGTACGCCACTTCTCACCTCTTTCCACCCAGAGAAATGTCCGTTTATTACCACCCTTTGTTTCCTACAGTTTAGCCAGGTTCCAATCCAGGACAAGACCTGTCCTCTGATTCCATGGCTGGAGAGCTTATTTAGGAGCCTTTGGTGAGGGACTTTGTCGAAAGCCTTTTGAAAGTCAAGGTAAACAATATCAATTGGGTCCCCTTGATCTATGTGTTTATTTACACCCTCAAAGAATTCTAACAAGTTAGTAAGACATGATTTGCCTTTGCAGAAACCAGAAATCATGCTGTTGACAAGTGACCATCACTTTACCAGCTATGGGAAGTAGGGCTTCCTAAAAATGTGAAGACCTGAAAGGCATCTGCAAGTCAGAGAATGGCACTCTTGTTTGACATGAAGATCCCGATTTCCAAGGGACCCAGCAGGAGGATCTGGACTCAAAGGAGGAGCACAGTACTTCAGTTGAGGCCTGGTCAGCACTGAATATAGGGGGTTTTCCCCTCTGCGGTGGCAAAGAATGCTGAGAACCGCAGTTTAAAAACACTTAGAGCAGTCATTGTCCAACTTTGGTCCTCTATCTATTTTGGATTTCAACTCCATGAAGCCCCAGCCAACTTGGTCAACAGTCAAGTATTCTGGGCACTGAATTCTAAAACATCTAGAAGACCAAAGCTTGAGAATAACTAATCTAGAGCAGTGTTTCCCATCCGCTCAGCCGTGACGGACCTCCTGCTGTGCTGCGAGAAAAGCTCTCTGCCCCCCTTCCTCCTCCCCTCCTCCTGCCGAAGTCCTGCTGCTTGGGGGAGGAGGAGGAAGGGCCGGGCAGCGGCGAAGAAAAAGAAGGGGCCGGGGTGTCGCCTCCTTCGGCCGTTTACCCAGCCAGCCTCCAGTCCGCCATGACTCCCACCATGACTCTTGCCCCTCGCTCGCCAAAGCCGCGCGGAGGAGCCCCACCCACCGCTCATGCTCCTCCTCCGCGCGGCTTCAGCGCGAGGGGCAAGAGTCATGGTGGGAGTCATGGCTGCAGAGAGGCGCCAGGGACGGGAGCCATGACTCCCGCCCCTCGCTCGCACTGTCCTTTCAAGGCTGGAGAAGCTGTGGGAGAGGTGAAGCCGGGGAGAGGGGACGGGGCATGGTGCGGCCTGGCTCCGCCCTCTCCCCCAGCGTCTCCAGCCCTGAGGGGGCAATGCAAAGCCAGCATTGTGCTGGCTCTGCCACCTCTGGCTTGGCATTGCCCCCTCAAGGCTGGAGACGCTGTGGGAGAGCTGAAGCCCAGGGGAGGGGGTGGGGCATGGTGCGGCATGGTTCCGCCCCCTCCCCCCGGCTTCAGCTCTCCCACAGCTTCTCCAGCCTTGAGGGGACAGTGCCAAGCCAGCATTGTGCTGGCTCTGCCACTGCTGGCTTGGCATTGCCTCCTCAAGACTGGAGAAGCTGTGGGAGAGCTGAAGCTGGGGGAGGGGGAGGGGCATGGCACAGCCTGGCTCCTCCCCCTCCCCGGCTTCGGCACTCCCAGCAGCTGCTCCCAGCAGGCCACCATCCCCCAGCCGTTCTTTACTGTGTTAAGAGTGTCATTTTGTGTCATTTTGGTTGGTGAGCCCACATATTATTTTAATGTTAAATGTGTGCCGCGGCTCAAAAAAGGTTGGGAAACACTGATCTAGAGTAACCCACAGTTATCAATCCTACTCTGGTTGATACATCATAGCCTTTAAGGGAGAAGCAAGTAATGTTGTCTTCTTTGTGGAGAAAAAATGGGATATAAATAAACATAATAATAATAATAATAATAATAATGAAAAGTCGACGACAGATCCCAAGTGTAGACTCCGCAAGGAAGCGGATTAAACAATAGAGCACACCCTCAACTGCTGCAAGAAAATTGCGCAGACTACAAGCAGAGACATAACACTGTTGCTCAGATGATTCATTGGAACTTGTGCCACAAATACCATCTGCCTGTGACAAAGAACTGGTGGGATTACAAGCCTGAAAAAGTTACAGAAAGTGAACATGTCAATCTGATCTGGGACTTACAAATTCAGACTGACAGAGTTTTGGAGCATAATACTCCTGACCTCACAATCGTGTTAAAAAAACAAAGTATGGATTGCCGATGTTGCAATCCCATACGATAGCCGGATTGAAGAGAAACAAGTGGAAAAGCTGACACAATACGACGATTTAAAGATCAAATTTCAAAGTAAAGGTGATCCCAGTAAGGGTGGTCCCAGTGGTAATCGGCACACTGGGTACAGTGCCTAAATACCTTGGCTTGCACTTAAACACAATCAGCACTGACAAAATTACCATCTGTCAGCTGCAAAAGACCACCCTATTGGGATCTGCATGCATTATTCGCCAATACATCACACAGTCGTAGACTCTTGGGACGTGTCCGACGTGTGATCCAATACAACAGCCAGGAGCATGGCCTTGTTTGCTGTGTACTAATCTTTTTTGTGTTTCTAATAATAATAATGACAACAAGGCACTAAAGCAGGGGTAGGGAACCTATGGCTCAAGATTGCATCTGGCTCTCCAGAACAGCCCGGGCCGCGATTTCCCAGCATGCAGCGGGGAGGAGTGATGCAAATGTGCCTCCTCCCCCTTCCTTCCTTCCTTTCTCTTCCTTTCTTTTTCCCTCTCTTTTTCTTTCATTCTTTTTCCTCCCTCTCTCCCTACCTTCTTTCCTCCCTCCCTCTTCGTTCCTTCCTTCCTCTTCCATTCTTTCCTTCTCTCCTTCCTTTTCCCTCCCTCTCTCCCCTTCCTTCTTTCCTCCATTCTCCCTCTTCCTTCCTTGCTTTCTCCCCTTCACTCTTTCCTTCTCTCCTCCTTCCTTTTCCCTCCCTCTCTCCCCTTCCTTCTTTCCTCCATTCTCCCTCCTCCTTCCTTCCTCTTCTATTCTTTCCCCCCAAGTCTTCCATTCCTTCTCCTTCCTTTCTTTTCACTTCCCTCTCTCCCCTTCTTTCTTTTCTTCTTTTCCTTCATTATTCTACTTTTTCCTCACTCCCTTTCCTTTCTTTTCCCCACCCTTTCCTTTCCTCTCTTCCCATTTCCTTCTTTATTTTCCCCTCGTCTCTCTCCTGCTTTTCTTTTCTTCCTTTTCGATAGTTCGCTCTTCTTTTATTTCTTCCTCTCCCCCTCCCTCCCTCCTTTATTTCCTCTGTCTTTCTTTTCCCCTTTCTTCTGTCTTCTCTTCATTCCCAGAGTCCTGAGCATGCCTTTTGCAGAGCCAGGTCTGAAATGTCCTGTCATTCTGCCGGGGAAATCCTTTTCTCATAGTATGTACGTATATACTCATATTTAGTTGAATATATGGCTCTCACGGAAATAAATTTCCAAATATTTTGCTTTTATGGCTCTCTGAGTCAAAAAGGTTCCCGACCCCTGACCTAAAGGAACAGGGAAAATGTATTTAATACTCTTCACACAGAGGCATTCAATCAACCAGCAAAGGAAATTTGTATATGTGGGCAGTAAATTAAAGCAACAGCTTTAATTAATATGTGATAAAGCAGTTAAAATGTGGTCTACCAAGCTCCTAGGATGATTCTGCCATTCACAAGTCAGCTTGCTGCACAAGATCTTTTTTCTTCAATGACACCAAGAACTATTTGCACTGAAAGCCCATTGCTCTTCTTTTGTACTATGGGTTTCTCCCAAAAGCAGCTATAACCACACCTCTTCCGTGAGAGCCGCTCTGAGTCCCCCCTCGGGGGTTGAGAAGAGCGGGGTAAAATGCCATAAATAAATAAATAAATAAATACCTGTCTGATTCGCTGAAACAATGCAGCTGTAAGACGAGTGCAAATCCTCCTGAATAAGATGATGACCAGTGCCAAGCAGAAATGGGTGACATTTTAATGCAACCCTCTGCTTTGCCTCTTCCCGCAGTAAATACAATAGCAATAAATCTATCTTGTGTAGCAATACAAAATCAGCGTAAGCCTGCACTTAAATCATATAAGCAACATGCAGAAGGTATCAAAATATATAATTATTTGAAATAGCAAGTAGAGGACGCAAGTTTACCTCATTTGAGATTTAAAATCTACAGGACAGTGAGTATTGACTCCTAAAGACTATTACTATTGAGCTTACTAGCCCCTCGCAACAACGAAGCCGTACTGAAAGGGCAGCTGTGCATTACTGTGTGCTCCTGGAAAGAGAGGCGCGCACGCGGGACTATTTGTGTATCGATGCTTTGTTATTGTTTCCATATGTATGTTAAACTATAAGAGTTGTGATTACTGAACATAGAGGGAGCATCCTCTACTTGCTATTTCAAATAATTATATATTTTGATACCTTCTGCATGTTGCTTATATGACTTAAGTGCAGGCTTACGCTGATTTTGTATTGCCTCTTCCCGCCCCAAGTGCTTCCATCCAGCACAGCATCCAAGAGCAGTTGTGTGTAAAGCAAATGGAGGAAAGGCAAATTGGCACTGACCGTGTTGCATTTTGTCCCGCACACCACTTGCCGGTGATTCAGCCACTGAGAGGCAAACACTTTATTGAGGGTTCCCAGGTGAAATTCTCTTTCCTTCAGGAGACTGGGCAGCTGCTCGGCAGCATATCCGTGCAACAGCCGGTGGTAGCTGGACTCGTTCTGCAGCCGCACCTCTCTCCCTTTCAGGTAGCAGACCAGCGACCTTTTGACAGGCGGGAGCCGCTTCCTTTTGTGGACTGAGTGATCCCAGCCATACTGTGGAGAAACAGGAATAGGACTATGAAGATTTTTTTTTAAAACGTCCAAAAAGTAAAGTCTAGTTTTGCCAATTCGTACAGGGCAGACCACTTAACTATGCCACTACATATAAGAGAGCCTGTGCATCCACAGATTTTGGGGTATCCTGGAAGCAAACCTCAGCAAATACCAAGTGCCCACTGTAGGTATTCTGCAAGTAGTACTAATAACATTAAATGATTTAATAAATCATGGCAGTCTCCCTATATTCCTGGCATCTGATTTTACCTGCATTTGAGCCGAGTTTTTATTTTCAAGAGAAACTGAACTCCCTTGTTACTACATGTCAAATCACTTGCAGAAAAGATAATAGTTTTGTTTCTATCACTTTGAAGTTTAAAAGTATATGACCAATTCAGGTGCATCAAATTTAATTATTTGTTATCTGAAATTACTTGCAAGCATTACAATATCTGAGAGCGAGTAGAAAGATGGAGAAAGAAAAACACTCTTGTTACAATATGATTTGGAATTGTTTCATGGGGAATTGAGGGCTAGATAGAAAACATTCCTTCGCAGATGGGCCTGCGCAGCAACAAGGCTTGTTTACAATATGTTAATTTTTTGAGTCACTTGTATATGGCCTAGTTGCCACCAAAACATACAGCTTAATCTAGACTACACTGTGGACATGTCCCCTTTACACCGGGAATGTGGCGCAGCTGGCTAAGTGTCAGCTGCATAAGATCTCTCTGACCAGTAGGTCATGAGTTTGAGGCCTGCCCGGGTCGAGGTGGGTGCTCGACCTTTAAGTGTAGCCTTCTGTCGACCTTTGCAGCCCGAAAGACAGTTGCATCTGTCAAGTAGGAGATAAAGGTACCACATTAAGTGTGGAGGCAAATTTTGACTGAAATATGAGGCAATTAAGGTACTCCAGGAACGCTGAGGAATGCGGAAGGGCCAACAAGGGACGCTGGGAACGCTGAGAGATGAGGAGTGTGTCAGCTCCCCCTGGTGGCCAGAGTTTGCCTCTGTTCGTCTATATGTGTGTATGTGGAAACGGCAGGGATTGTCTGCTAAGTATGTGTACCTGTAATCCGCTCTGAGTCCCCTTCGGGGTGAGAAGAACGGAATATAAATAAAGAGTATTATTATTATTATTTATTTCATAAGGCAATTTAATTCCAATTCCAACAAGACCAAGCCGTCACGGCCAATGGTGTTTCAGCCCCTGCCATTTTAAAAAGCCATTTCAGTCATGGGACTCTTAAACAAGGAATGTTCCATTTCTAATTATGGCTGTGAAAGCTGGACATTGAGGAAAACACAGGTGGATAATAACCAACTGATGTGAAGTTTGGTTCTGGAGAATTCTATGACTTCCAGGGAGCGCTAAAAAGACAGACTGAGCATCTTTTAACTGGATTCCTGGAATCCAAAATATAGTTATCTCTCCACATTTGTGTGTTTGATTTCTGCAGATTTGATTACTTATAGCTTTGATTACAATGTTTTCTCTAGGAATCTCCAGCAGAAGTTGACCACAGAGTCATGCTGGAGGACCCAGTGATTCCTCCAGAGGTGTTCTAGCAGGTATGCAATGGCGGGTTTTTATTAATGTTGGCCCTTGGCCCTTAACCTCAGTGAATATGGATTGCTGACGGTACCCCAAAACTTTAGGCCTACCTGGTCAACTATGTGAATTTTAATCTGCATTTTTTATCAGTGGATTCTAACTTGTATTTAACTCTGTGCATCTTGTTGTATGTCTTTTAATTGTGTCTTACCTCTTGTTTTCATTCATGATGGTGTATCCTGTCTTGAGCCACAGGGCGAGGAGGGTAATAAAGTGTTTATTATTATTATTGCTATTACTATTATTCTACCACCATTATTTTCTACATGGATGACTAAGAGACACCTTTGCTTTCAGATGGTTCAGTATACACACAGTTTGTTTCACGCAAAATATATTAAATATTACATGAATATATTGCATAATAGCTGCCCTGTGTCCTCCTTTGGGGGTGAGAAGGGAGGGGTATAAGTACAGTAAAACAAAAATATATTAAATATTGCATAAATATCTACACAAATTACTCAAGTAAGTTTCAACCTAGTATTGAATAAAGTGGTTTTACTCTGCAGATGTTTACATAAGAACCTGGATTATGATCACATAAACCCCAGCGCAGTGATGCACATTAAGGACTTTTTTTCCACATGTTTCTGTGGCCATTCGTTGTCTAGCTGCTACAGTTTGAAGGTAGCGTGTGTAGCACCCATGGGCTCGTTCGTGCCACTGGGGGGGGGTGATGCGCCGGGGGTCCCGTTGGCATTGGGACCCGCACAGGCTGAAAGGGACTCGGAGGATGAGTTGGAAGGCCCAGAGCAAGATTGGTCAGCCGTGCCTTTGCCCAGTTCACCTGTAGAGAGTTTAGCCTGGGATCTCGAGTGGGAGCATTCTCCCGGGGGAGCTGGCCGGGCAGCAGATGGAGGCTAGCGGCTGGGAAACTCCGGGGAGGCTGCTTCTCAGGAAGATAGCGATACTAGACTGGAAGAGCGGGGCCGTTCTCATAACAGGCGCAGGGACATAGAGGAGGGCAGGAGGAGCTGGCATCTGTCCCTAGACCGTCGCCGTTCGGAAAGTAGAGACTGGAGACGCCGGGCCCTAGATCGTCGGGGTTCCAGGCCGAGGGATTAAGAACGGCCCCGTGGGAACTGATCGTCAGTTCTCCGGCCACGTCTGATCTGAAGGGCGTGAAGCGGAGTGAATCCTGGAGCCTAGTTTGGCTCGCCTTAGACCAAGACCTTGCCTTGTTTCCGATTCGCATTGGTGCGGATCCCTTGCTTTTCGGATTGAATCCGGAGCCTTGCCAAGCTTTTACCACATTCGCTTTTGGATATACCTTTTGGAACTTTGCTTACTTTACTGAACTGCAGCTTCGTGCTGATTGCTCTATTCTATGAACTTTCTAAGTGAATTGCCTTTTTGGATTTGTTTTATTCAATAAACATAGTTAGCCTTTACTACGTCTCCGTGTGTGTGTTAAAGGGGCAGTTCTAAGTCGGCGATTGTGACAGCGTGTCTTTAGTAAGCTAGTTTAAAACTGCATCAAATGGTCAGTGTAGAAGGGGCCAAAGTGACCTTCAGGCTATATGCATAAAGTACATATACAACTCCGGCCCAGCTTACTTGTCCGAACATATCTCCCTCTACGTTCCGCCTCGTAGCCTAAGATTTGCCGGGGAGGCCTTGCTCTCGGTCCCACCAGCTTCGCAAACACAGCTGGTGGGGATGAGGGACAGGGCCTTCTCGGTGGCGACCCCCCCCCCCATGGAACTCACTCCCCAGCGAAATCAGATTGGCATCCTATCTCCTTTCTTTTAGAAGAAAACTAAAGACGTGGTTGTGGAACCAGGCGTTTGGCTAATGGATATAATGGCACTGAATACTGAATCTGACCTTATGATTATTTTCATGGAAAAGGTTTTATGATTGTGTAACTAATGCTGTTTTAATCTATGGTATTTGTATGTTTTTATCTTATTATATTGTATTTTATTGCGGCATCGAATCATTGCCATTGTTAGTCCCCCTGCGGGGGTGAGAAGAGCAGGGTAAAAATTAGGTAAATAAATAAATAATAAATACATACAAAGTAAATGAAGCTCGTACTTAGACCTGGTCCCATCTCCAAAGCCTCTCTTTTAATGTATGTATATGCAATTACACGTATTGCAAAATCTAGAGGGGGGGACGGGACCCAGAAATCAGAGACAGAGCTGGTTCCACACGTTTCAGAAAAGGGAGTGTTCAACCTGCATGATGTACGAATGGGCCTGGGAGCAAATCAGGCCTGGATTCTCCCTAAGAAGCCAAGGTGACTCAACTGAGCCTGTTCCGCTTTGGGGAGATCACAAGGCAACATGACTCACTGGGGAATAAAACAATGCAGGGGAAAGTGGGAAAGGACAACAATGCAGGTGGAGAGGCTCTGTCAAGGAAGCCACAACCCTTGCTGAGTCTGCAGGACTCAGGCATGCAGCTATACCAGGTGTGGGCAAACTTTCTAAAATTGTGGGAGATGAAGTCCAAAACACCTGGAGGGCTGAAGTTCACTTATGCTTGCTCTGGAGCAAAAGAACACACACTTTTCCAAGTTGCCAAGGTGAAATAAGGATGCATCTACAATGGAGAATGATGGAATGCAGCTTGACCCCACTTTAACTCTCACATCTGACTGCTAAGGAGTCATGGGAGCTGTAGTTGATGGCCTTTAGCCTTCTCTGCCAAAGAGGAGGGGTGCTACAACTCCCATTATTCCCTCACACTGACCCATGGCGGTTAAAGGGGTGCCAAACTGCATTTATTCTACAGCACAGATGCACTTTAAATGGCTATTTATACATTTATTTACATCAATTGAGGCGCAAAGCAGCTCATTTAAAAAATCCAGTGCAGTTAAAAATCTATGATATGCAAATATTAAAATAGAATTTTATAAACCAATAACTTAAAATCTTATTATTGTATTAATGTTGTTATATTTATTTTATTTATACCCCGCCTTTTCTCTCCACAAAGGAGGCTCAAAGCGGCTTACGTGAAATACATTTTGATACGATTCAAAATCCCGAAGTGCAAACAATCAAACCAAATTAAACTGTTTTTTTTAAAAAAATCAACCAAATACCCTACTACTACTTCTGCAGGAAGATAACGGCACTCCATGCAGTCATGCGGGCCACATGACCTTGGAGGTGTCTATGGACAACTCCAGCTATTCAGCTTAGAAATGGAGAGGAGCACCACTACCCATAGTTGCAAACCTTTACCTTTACCTATATCTCCTGGAGAGGATAATTGAGATCTATAGATGCAATTATGTTGTTATTATTGATGTTATTGTCATTAATATATTTACATTATATTTATAGCCTGCTTTAGCTCAACTGAGAGGCACAGATGCACCCTGTAAGAACATAAGAACATAAGAAGAGCCATGCTGAATCGGACCTCAGCCCATCTAGTCCAGCATTCTGTATCACACAGTGGCCCCCAGTTGTACACGGGGATCTCGAGCAGAAGGGAGGGCAAAACCCTGACCTGCTCCCGACCCCCCACAACCAGTACCCAGGGAAATCCTGCCTACCTCAACCAACTCCGAGGTGGCACTTGAATGTCCTTTTCAGTAACTACCGATACACTTGGTATCCATGTGTTGTGTTGTTGTTATTATTGCTGTTACTATTATTATTATATCCTGCTTTATCTCAATTGAGATGTATAGATGCATCCTTTGCTGTTGTTATTTTTATTGCTTTTAGTAATAATATTATATTTATATTCTGCTTTATCACAATTGAGATGCATAGATGCACCCTGGGTTGTTGTTATTGTTTTTACCCGTGCCCTTCAGAGCCTTCTAGCATTCCGGAAAGCTTGCAAGATGCTGCTTTCGGGTCTTGAATAATTGTTGGTCTCTCCTCTTGTTGTAAATGCTGTTTTATTGTTGATGTTTTACTATGATGATGCTGTTTTAATGTGATGTTTTAACTGTTTTATTACAATTGGTATGTGAGCCGCCCCGAGCCAGCTGGGAGTGGTGGCAAACAAGTTTGAATAAATAAATAAATATTTAATCTGGCTTTATCTCAATTGAGATGTACAGATGCACCCATTGTTGCTGTTATTATTATTGCTTTTATTAATAATATTATATTTATATCCTGCTTTATCTCAATTGAGATGCATATATGCACCCTGGGTTGTTGTTGTTATTATTGCTGTTACAATTATGATTATTTCTGGCATTATCGCAATTGTGATATAACAGATGCACCCTTTGCTGTTATGATTGCTTTTATTAATAATATTATATTTATTGCCTGCTTTATTTCAACTGAGATGCAGAGCTGCACCCTGTGTTGTTATTATTACTGTTACTAATATTGGTATTATTATTTCCACAGTATGTCACAGCAAACGAGATCTATATGCTAGATTTTGTATCAAAAGATCACAAATCGAACACTTCTCAAGTGTCTAGGACTGTGTGATGTATTATTATTATTATTATTATTTTACTAGCTGTATCTGCCACACGTTGCTGTGGCCAACCTTCCCTCTCTCTTTCTCTCCTTTTCTTTCTTTCTTTTTCTTTCTCTCCTTTCTTCCTTCTCTACCTCTTTCCTTCCTTTGCTCTTTGTTTCCATCCTTCCTTCTCTCTTTCCTTCCCTCTTTCCCTCCCTCCCTCCCTCTTTCCTTCCTTCCCCCTTTTCTCTCCCTTCTCCTTTCTCTCCTTTCTTCTCTACCTCTTTCCTTCCTCCCTCCCTTCCTTTCTCTGCTCTTTGGTTCCATCCTTCCTTCCCTCTTTCTCTCCTTCTTTCCTTCCTTCCCCTTTCTTTCCCTTCTCCTTTCTCTCCTCTCTTCCTTATCTATCTCCTTCCTTCCTTTGCTCTTTGGTTCCATCCTTCTCTCTTTCCTTCCTTCCCCCTTTTCTTTCTCTTCTCCTTTCTCTACTTTCTTCTCTACCACCTTCCTTCCTTCCTTTGCTCTTTGGTTCCATCCTTCCTTCCCTCTTTCCTTCCTCTCCTTTTCTTTCCCTCTCTTTTCTTCCTTATGTCTCTTTTTTCCCTTCCTTTCCTTCCCTTCCTTTCCTTCTCTTCCTTCCTTCTCTACCTCTTTCCTACGTATCCCTTTTTCTTTCTCTCCCTCACTCTTCTTCCTTCCTTCCTTCCTTACCTCTTTGTTTCCTTCCTTGCTTCTCTGCTTTTTTCCTTCATTCCCTCTTTCCCTCCCTCCTTCTCTCCTTCCTTCCTTCCCCCTTTCCCTCCTTCACTCATTCCCTCTAGACAAAGGCTGGAAAAGAGTTGGCAGCGCGCCTGAGAGAGGTGCATCCCTGTTCTCTGCAGAGCAAGGGCTCCACGGTTGATCGCAAATGAGATGAATAGATGCACCCTTTGCTGTAGTTACTATTATTGCTTTTACTAATAACATAATATTTATATCCTGCTTTATCTCAATTGAGATGCATAGATGCACCCCAGGTTGTTATTATTATTGCTCTTACCAATATTATTATTATATCTGGTTTTATCTCAATTGAGACGTACAGATGCACCCTTTGCTGTTGTTACAATTATTACTTTTATTAATAATATTTATATCCTGCTTTATCTCAATTGAGATGCATATACGCACCCTAGGTTATTATTATTATTGCTTTTACCATTATTATTATATCTGGCTTTATCTCAATTGAGACGTACAGATGCACCCTTTGCTGCTGTTATTATTATAGCTTTTATTAATATTATATTTATATCCTGCTTTATCTCAACTGAGATGCATATACGCACCCTAGGTTGTTATTATTGCTTTTACCATTATTATTATATCTGGCTTTATCTCAATTGAGACGTACAGATGCACCCTTTGCTGTTGTTACAATTATTACTTTTATTAATAATAATATTTATATCCTGCTTTATCTCAATTGAGATGCATATACGCACCCTAGGTTGTTATTATTATTGCTTTTACCATTTTTATTATATCTGGCTTTATCTCAATTGAGACGTACAGATGCACCCTTTGCTGTTGTTACAATTATTACTTTTATTAATAATATTTATATCCTGCTTTATCTCAATTGAGATGCATATACGCACCCTAGGTTGTTATTATTATTGATTTACCATTTTTATTATATCTGGCTTTATCTCAAAGACGTAAGATGCGCTGCTGTTATTATTATAGCTTTTAGATGCACCCTTTGCTGCTGTTACCATTTTTATTATATCTGGCTTTTATTAATACCCTTTGCTGTTGTTACAATTTACTTTTATTAATATTTTATATCCTGCTTTATCTCAATTGAGATGCATATACATAGGTTGTTATTATTATTGCTTTTACCATTTTTATTATATCTGGCTAATTAAGGAGATGCACCCTTTGTTGTTATTATTGCTTTTATTTATATCCTGCTTTATCTCAATTGAGATGCATATACGCCATTTTTTTTTATATCTGGCTTTATCTCAATTGAGACGGCTTTATCAGATGCACCCTTTGCTGTTGTTACAATTATTACTTTTATTAATAATATTTATATCCTGCTTTATCTCAATTGAGATGCATATACGCACCCTAGGTTGTTATTATTATTGCTTTTACCATTTTTATTATATCTGGCTTTATCTCAATTAAGACGTAGAGATGCACCCTTTGCTGCTGTTATTATTATAGCTTTTATTAATATTATATTTATATCCTGCTTTATCTCAATTGAGATGCATATACGCACCCTAGGTTGTTATTATTATTGCTTTTACCATTTTTATTATATCTGGCTTTATCTCAATTGAGACGTACAGATGCACCCTTTGCTGCTGTTATTATTATAGCTTTTACTAATATTATATTTATATCCTTCTTTATCTCAATTGAGATGCATATACGTACCCTAGGTTGTTATTATTATTGCTTTTACCATTTTTATTATATCTGGCTTTATCTCAATTAAGACGTAGAGATGCACCCTTTGCTGCTGTTATTATTATAGCTTTTATTAATAATATTATATTTATATCCTGCTTTATCTCAATTGAGATGCATATACGTACCCTAGGTTGTTATTATTATTGCTTTTACCATTATTATTATTATATCTGGCTTTATCTCAATTGGGACGTAGAGATGCACCCTTTGCTGCTGTTATTATTATAGCTTTTATTAATATTATATTTATATCCTGATTTATCTCAATTGAGATGCATATACGCACCCTAGGTTGTTATTATTATTGCTTTTACCACTATTATTATTATATCTGGCTTTATCTCAATTGAGATGTACAGATGCACCCCTTGCTGCTGTTATTATTATAACTCTTATTAATATTATATTTATATCCTGCTATATCTCAACTAAGATGCATATATGCACCATGGGTTGTTATTATTATTGCTTTTACCATTATTATGATTATTATATCTGGCTTTATCTCAAGTGAGATGTATAGATGCACCCTTTGCTGTTGTTACTATTATTGCTTTTATTAATAATATTTATATCCTGCTTTATCTCAGTTGAGATGCATACATGCACCTTAAATTGTTATTATTATTGCTTTTGCCATTATTATTATATCTGGCTTTATCTCAAGTGAGATGTATAGATGCACCCTTTGCGGTTATTATTGCTTTTATTAATAATATTTATATCCTGCTTTATCTCAACTGTGATGCATAGATGCACTCTAGATTGTTATTATGATTGCTTTTACCATTATTATTATCATCATCATCATCATTATTATAATATCTGGTTTTATCTCAATTGAGATGTATAGATGCACCCTTTTATGGCTTTTATTAATAATATTTATATCTTGCTTTATCTCAATTGAGATGCATACACGCACCCTAGATCGTTATTATTATTGCTTTTACCATTATTATTATCATTATTATATCTGGCTTTATCTCAATTGAGACGTACAGTACAGCTGAACCCTTTGTTGTTGTTACTATTATTGCTTTTATTAATATTATATTTATATGCTGCTTTATCTCAACTGAGATGCATACACGCACCCTAGGAGGCTGTTGTTGTTATTATTATTATGGCTTTTTGCGACGTTTAGTAACCCTTTTGTGCAGTTTAATAACCCTTTCCCATGTTGTTTTAGGAGAGAACCAATTAGGAAATGACATTAATAAATAACCCAGAGACAAAAATGATAGTGTGACAACAGAATAGTCAAATACACTACTACTAGTAGTAGTACTAGTAGTACTACTAGTAGTAGAAGTACTACTACTAGTAGAAGTACTACTACTAGTAGTAGTACTACAGCATCCCTCCTCCTGTTGGGCTGCATCACTGTGGAAGGAATGCAGTTAGCCCAGGCATGAGCCAGCTTGGGCCCTCCCTGCCTCCAGGTGTTTTGGACTCCAACTCCCACCATTCCTAACAGCCCGGCGGCTGTTAGGAATGGTGGGAGTTGGAGTCCAAAACACCTGGAGGCAGGGAGGAAGGGAGGGCCCAAGCTGGCCCATGCCTGCCAAGGCTCTGCAAAACTCCAGTTTCCAGGAGACACCTCCTGGGCGGTTGGAGGAGCCCACCGCCTGTCTCCAAGAGGGCCAAAGGCAGGGAGGGCAGGGGCTGGAGAGGGACCCACCTGCGCCCTCCCCTTGCCGCCTGAGACCCCCTGCCGCCGCCTCCGCCTTCCCCGCCGCCTCCCGCCGTGGAGCATGGGGGAGGAGGAGCCGGAGGAAGGAGGCGCCTCCCCGGGCAGCCTCCCCGCCGTCCCTCCTTCGGCCCAGGAGGAGGAGGAGGAGGAGTCGGTTGCAAGGCAGGCTCCGAACATTGGGCGCCGCCAACGAAACCCAAACAGAACAGGCGGGAGCCAGGAGGAGCAGGCAGCCCCTCCCCTCCCCATTCCCCACCAAAACATCCCCAACAGATACAGGTCATGACCCTTCTTAAAGGTGCAGAGCCCACACCACCAGCAAGAGAGAGAGGTTCAATCTGCAGGGATGTTCTTAAGCTGACATTGCTTTGCAAGTCATTATATTTATATTTTATTATATATAATATAATATTTATATATTTATATTGTAATATAGGCAAAGGTTTCCCCCTGACATTAAGTCCAGTCGTGTCCGACTCTGGGGTGCAGAAGAGCCGGCGTTGTCCGTAGACACCTCCAAGGTCATGTGGCTGGCATGACTGCATGGAGCGCCGTTACCTTCCCACCATAACATTATATTGTGTATTATATTCTTCCTGATAACAAAGACAGGGCCAGTTGCTGTAAAGCACCAAAACAAAGCACCAAAACACTGGTTCCAATAAATCACGTAATAAAATTATAGTAAATATATTTTCAACGAATGCAAGTCTAATTATCAGAAGGTAGACCCCCATATAGTGAGGGTCTCATCAGTATATTCAGTCTAAACCTCGGACAACAAAATAATATAATGCATTCAATATACAATAACAGTACTTGCTGTTTGCAGTCCATAGTATATATGTATTTATTATTAATTTATTTATTAAGTTCGACTTGGTATACCGCTCTCTCTGGAGCCCAGAGTGGTTCACAAGGATAGCAGAATAAAAACATAAAACATATATAATACATTAAAATACATTAAAACAATTTCAATCCCCTGACTAAAACAATTGGCAAGCTAGCAGCAGGACAGCAGGTGTGATAGACGGCGATCGGCTATGGGCCGAATGCCTTCCTAAACAACCACGTTTTTACTGCTCTGCGGAACGGCAGAAGGGCCCGAGTGGCCCGTATCTCATCCGGAAGGCTGTTCCACAGAGTTGGTGCCACTACGGTGAACGCCCTCCGGCGGGTAGTGTCCAGTGAACAGGGTCCATAATCCCTATAATCAGTCTTATAAATCTGAAAGCTTGCAGTTCATAAAGCATTTGTAGAAATCATAATGTTCAAAGTGAAATCCAATGGATAGTAGCCTCAAAGCCGTCAGCTCAGTGATGTAACCCACTGTACCACTGCAACCCCATTATATTGTATATTATTATTATTATATATCCCTTGTCTTCATTATTATATAATATACAATATAATAGTAATATAATATATAATAATGTAACAATATTTATATTATATTATTACATTATATTGTGTATTATATTATTATGAGGACAAAGGATATTATTATTAAGTCAAAGGATACTACTACTATTATTATGCCATGGGATAATAATATGGTTGATTATACTATGTTGTATATAATATTATAACTCAGATCAGATATATTATTGTTGTTATATTTATTATAAGACAAGGCCTACTTCCCTTCGGAAGGAATATTGTTATGTTAGGTAAAGGTTTTCCCCTGATATTATGTCCAGTCGTGTCCAACTCTGGGGGTTGGTGCTCACCTCCATTTCTAAGCTGAAGAGCCGGCATTGTCTACAGCAGTGCTTCTCAACCTGGGGGTCGGGACCCCTGGGGGGGTCGCGAGGGGGTGTCAGAGGGGTCACCAAAGACCATCAGAAAACACAGTATTTTCTGTTGGTCACTGCGGTTCTGTGTGGGAAGTTTGGCCTAATTCTCTCGTTTGTGGGGTTCAGAATGTTCTTTGATTGGTGAACTAGAAATCTCAGCAACTACAACTCTCAGATATCAAGGTCTATTTTCCACAAACTCCACCAGTGTTCACACTTGGGCATATTGAGTATTCATGCCAAGTTTGGCCCAGATCCATCATTGTTTGAGTCTACAGTGCTCTCTGGATGTAGGAGGCCTCCATAGACACCTCCAAGGTCATGTGGCCAGCATGACTGCATGGAGCGCCATTACCTTCCCACCATAATATTATATTATTACATTCTAATATAATATTATGTAGTCATGGCTGGCATGACTACATGGAGCGCCTTTACCTTCCCGTTGGAGCGGTACCTATTAATCTACTCACATTTGCATGTTTTCGAACTGCTAGGCTGACAGAAGCTGGGCCTAACAGCGGGATATATGATAGAAATGGGTATAGATATGATATATGATAGAAATAGATGATATACTGAAAAATAATAAGTATGATAAATACATAGGGAGACAGACAGATAATATTGTGTATTATATAATTAAGAGAAGGGATATTATTATTGTATTTCTATTATACGATGATTAAGACAAATGATATTATTATATTGTACATTATATTATTATATAATAAACTGTACTATTATTATATTGTATAGTAAAGGTAAAGGTCTTCTCCTGACATTAAGTCCAGATGTGTCTGACTCTGGGGGTTGGTGCTCATCTCCATTTCTAAGCCGAAGAGCCGGTGTTGTCCATAGACACCCCCAAGGTCATGTGGCCATAGGCATGACTGCATGGAGCGCTGTTACTTTCCCGCCAGAGCAATACCTATTGATCTACTCACATTTGTATGTTTCCGAACTGCTAGGTTGGCAAGAGCTCATGCCGCTCCCACGATTCGAACCTGTAACCTTTTGGTCTGCAAGTTCAGCATCTCAGCGCTTTAACCCAGTATGCTACTGGGGGGCTCAAATTATTGTGCTACATATTATATTGTTATTATATTATATACTGTACTATTTTATTTTATTGTATGTTATATAATTATTAAGACAAGGGATATTATTATTATTATATTTCTATTATTGTTGGGCCTGTAACTTCTGTGGCAGGGGCCTCTGGGCAAGAGGCTTCTTTGCAAAGTGATCAGAGGCCTCCTTTGCTAAGAGATGGGAATTTTCCTCAGCTTGGTTCCCATGGGAATCAGTCAGTGAAAGATAACGGGAGTCAGATACGGCAGCACCTGTGCGGAGAGGAGTTGTAGTGAAGGAATTTTAACGAGTCTTTGCTGGCCTGAACAGCCAATTAATAAAATCGAAAGCAGTTTGGTTTTGCTTATAGAGATTGCTAGTGTGTTAGATTTTTAGTTCAGGACAACGTCGGATCTGGGGAAGTTATTCTGCAATAGCTTGCTCTCATGCTCATGGGCTTAAGCATTCTGCTAGGCTGTGGAGAGGCTACGCTGGGCTTCTGGAATCGTGATTCTTATGAACTAGGCTAAAGACTCTTGAACTCTGTTGTTCCTGATCTCTCGGCATTACTTCGCGAACGAAGATTCAGGAAGGACTCGTCCCACGCTTTTTACAAGCGCGTTGATGACTAAAAAGGCCAATCTGAGATAGGCAAGTTCGGTTGCAGAAAGCACAGCAGAAAGTCTCCTTGGGTGATGTTGTTTCCAAGTTGCGGTTCTTTCTGCGTTGTCGTTTCTCTTCGAGACCCATCCGGCGTGTCTTCTCGAAAGAGGCCGCAGCATTGTGGATAGTGCGTCTCTATGCCTCCCGATGTGAGGCCAGGGTGGACCATTGTTGGTGATCAATCTAGCCGAGCCTGAGATGTTGTTTCAGGGAGTCCTTATATCTCTTTGTGGGGGCGCCTCTCTTGTGCTGACCCGTGGCGACTTCACCATAGAGTAGTATCTTTGGGAGGCGGTGGTCCTCCATTCTAGAGGCATGCCCTGCCCAGCGCAGCTGTGTTCTCAATAGCATGGCCTCAATGCTGGTGATCCCTGCTTGCTCAAGGACAGCAACATTCGTCACATAGTAGGTCCAGTGTATATTTAGGATTGTGCGAAGACAGCGCTGATGAAAGCGTTCGAGGAGTCGTAGGTGTTGGCGATAGGTGACCCATGTTTCAGACCCATAGAGAAGAATAGACAGTACAATAGCTCTGTACACACTGATTTTGGTGCTTTGCCTCAGGTGCTTGTTGCTCCATACTCTTTTGTGAAGCCTTCCGAATGCACTCTATGCCTTTGCTAATCTGTGATCTATCTCTTTGTCAATCTTGGCGTCTGAAGAGATGATGCTTCCCAGGTAGGTGATACCTTGGATTATATTCACCCTTTTGCTTATTGGAACCATCCTGTTGGATTATACAGACGCTTCTTGGAACCTGTCGATTCTGCATTGCATCTCTTAATACCTGCTTTTAATAAATGACTATATTTTAGTGCTGGTGTTGTGTGATTCATCTAGAGGGTCCCCGTCTTGCCTGGTGTGCGACAATTATATATTATACAATGATTAACACAAAGGGTAGTAGCATTATATTGTACATTATATTATAGTATAGTAAAGTTAAACCTTTCCTCTTGACATTAAGTCTAGTTGTGTCCGACTCTGGGGGGTGGTGCTCATCTCGATTTCTAAGCCAAAGAGCCGGTGTTGTCCATAGACACCTCCAAGGTCATATGGCCAGCGTGACTACATGGAGCGCCTTTACCTTCCCGTTGGAGCGGTACCTATTAATCTACTCACATTTGCATGTTTTCGAACTGCTAGGTTGGCAGAGGCTGGGGCTAACAGCCGGATATATGCTAGAAATTAGTATAGATATGATATGTGATAGAAATAGATGATATATTGAAAAAAAATAAGTATGATAAATACATAGGGAGACAGGCAGGAATAATATTGTATATTATATTATTATATAATTATTAAGAGAAGGGATATTATTGTATTTCTGTTATACGATGATTAACACAAAGGATATTATTATATTGTACATTAGAACATTATATAATATACTGTACTATTATTATATTGTATAGTAAAGGTAAAGGTTTTGTCATTCAGAAGGGATATTATGTTAGGTAAAGGTAAAGGTTTTCCCATCATTATGTCCAGTCGTGTCCGACTCTGGGGTTGGTGCTCATGCATTTCTAAGCCGAAGAGCTGGTGCTGTCCATAGACACCTCCAAGATCATATGGCCATAGGCATGACTACTGAACATGGAGCGACTTTACCTTCCCGTTGGAGCGTTACCTATTAATCTACTCACATTTGCATGTTTTGGAACTACTAGGTTGGCAGAAGCTGGGCCTAACAGTGGGATATATGCAAGAAATTGGTATAGATATGATATGTGATAGAAATAGATGATATATTGGAAAAATAATAAGTATGATATATACATAGGGAGATAGACAGAAATAATATTGTATATTATATAATTATTAAGACAAGGGATATTATTATTATATTTCTATTATATATTATACAATGATTAACACAAAGGATAGTATCATTATATTGTACATTATATTATTATATTATATACTGTACTATTATTATATTATATTGTATAGTAAAGGTAAAGGTTTCCTCCTGACATTAAGTTCAGTCGTGTCCGACGCTGGGGGTTGGTGCTCACACATTTCTAAGCTGAGGAGCCGGCGTTATCCATAGACACCTCCAAGGTCATATGGCCGGTGTGACTACATGGAGCGCCTTTACCTTCCCGTTGGAGCGTTACTTATTAATCTACTCACATTTGCATGATTTCGAACTGCTAGGTTGGCAGAGGCTGGGGCTAACAGCCGGATATATGCTAGAAATCAGTATAGATATGATATGTGATAGAAATAGATGATATATTGGAAAAATAATAAGTATGATAAATACATAGGGAGACAGGCAGGAATAATATTGTATATTATATTATTATATAATTATTAAGAGAAGGGATATTATTGTATTTCTGTTATACGATGATTAACACAAAGGATATTATTATATTGTACATATCATTATATAATATACTGTACTATTATTATATTATATTGTATAGTAAAGGTAAAGGTTTTGTCATTCAGAAGGGATATTATGTCAGGTAAAGTAAAGATTTTCCCGTCATTATGTCCAGTGGTGTCCGACTCTGGGGATTGGTGCTCATCTCCATTTCTAAGCCGAAAAGCCGGCGTTGTCCATAGACACCTCCAAGGTCATGTGGCCGGCATTACTGCATGGAGCGCCATTAGCTTCCCACCATAACATTGTATTATTACATTATATTTATATTATATTATAATGAGGACAAAGGGTATTATTATTATTAAGTCAAGAGATATTATTATTATGCCAAGGGATAATAATATGATTTATTATACAATGTTGTATATAATAATTGAGATCAGATATATTATTATTGTTGTCATTATTGTTATTATAAAACAAGGCCTACTTCCCTTCAGAAGGGATATTATGTTAAGTAAAGGTTTTCCTGACATTAAGTCCAGTCGTGTCCGACTCTGGGGGTTGGTGCTCATCTCCATTTCTAAGCTGAAGAGCCGGCGTTGTCCATAGACACCTCCAAGGTCATGTGGCCGGCATGACTACATGGAGCGCTGTTACCTTCCCGTTGGAGCGGTACCTATTAATCTACTCACATTTGCATGTTTTCAAACTGCTAGGTGGGCAGAAGCTAAGATTTTCCCATCATTATGTCTAGTCATTATGTCCAGTCGTGTCCAACTCTGGGGTTGGTGCTCATCCATTTCTAAGCCAAAGAGTCGGTGTTGTCCATAGACACCTCCAAGGTCATATGGCCATAGGCATGACTACATGGAGCGACTTTACCTTCCCGTTGGAGCGGTACCTATTGATCTACTCACATTTGCATGTTTTCAAACTGCTAGGTTGGCAGAAGCTGGGGCTGACAGTGGGAGCTCACCTCACAGAAAAAAAATATTGTAACAATAACATACAATATAACTATATATATATATATAATTATTAAGACAATGGATACTAATATTATATTATTACTACTATTATATTGTTATTATATTATATACTGTACTATTATTGTATTATATTGTATATTATATATTTATTAAGACAAGGGATATTATTATTATGTTTCTATTATATATTATACAATGATTAACACAAAGGATAGTATCATTATATCGGACATTATATTACTATATAATATTCTGTACTATTATTATATTATATTGTATAGTAAAGGTAAAGGTTTTCTCCTGACATTAAGTCCAGACGTGTCTGACTCTGGGGGTTGGTGTTCATCCATTTCTAAGCCGAAGAGCCGGCATTGTCCATAGACACCTCCAAGGTCATGTGGCCATAGACATGACTGCGTGGAGTGCCTTATATTACCTTATATTATATTATATAGTAAAGGTAAAGGTTTTGTCCTTTGGAAGGGATATTATGTTAGGTAAAGGTAAAGGTTTTCCCATCATTATGTCCAGTCATTAAGTCCAGTCGTGTCCAACTCTGGGGTTGGTGCTCATCCATTTCTAAGCCGAAGAGCCGGCGTTGTCCATAGACACCTCCAAGGTCATATAGCCAACATGACTGCATGAAGCGCCTTTACCTTCCCATTGGAGCGGTACCTATTGATCTACTCACATTTGCATGTTTTTCGAAGTGCTAGGTGGGCAGAAGCTAAGATTTTCCAGTCATTATGTCCAGTCGTGTCCGACTCTGGCGTTGGTGCTCATCTCCATTTCTAAGCCGAAGAGCCGGCGTTGTCCGTAGACACCTCCAAGGTCATATAGCCAACATGACTACATGGGGCGCCTTTACCTTCCCGTTGGAGCGGTACCTATTGATCTACTCACATTTGCATGTTTTTCAAACTGCTAGGTGGGCAGAAGCTAAGATTTTCCCGTCATTATGTCCAGTCGTGTCCGACTCTGGCGTTGGTGCTCATCTCCATTTCTAAGCCGAAGAGCCGGTGCTGTCCATAGACACCTCCAAGGTCATATGGCCATAGGCATGACTACTGAACATGGAGCGACTTTACCTTCCCGTTGGAGCGTTACCTATTAATCTACTCACATTTGCATGTTTTTGAACTACTAGGTTGGCAGAAGCTGGGCCTAACAGTGGGATATATGCAAGAAATTGGTATAGATATGATATGTGATAGAAATAGATGATATATTGGAAAAATAATAAGTATGATATATACATAGGGAGATAAGCAGAAATAATATTGTATATTATATAATTATTAAGACAAGGGATATTATTATTATATTTCTATTATATATTATACAATGATTAACACAAAGGATAGTATCATTATATTGTACATTATATTATTATATTATATACTGTACTATTATTATATTATATTGTATAGTAAAGGTAAAGGTTTCCTCCTGACATTAAGTTCAGTCGTGTCCGACGCTGGGGGTTGGTGCTCACACATTTCTAAGCTGAGGAGCCGGCGTTATCCATAGACACCTCCAAGGTCATATGGCCGGTGTGACTACATGGAGCGCCTTTACCTTCCCGTTGGAGCGTTACCTATTAATCTACTCATATTTGCATGTTTTCAAACTGCCAGGTTGGCAGAGGCTGGGGCTAACAGCCGGATATATGCTAGAAATCAGTATAGATATGATATGTGATAGAAATAGATGATATATTGGAAAAATAATAAGTATGATAAATACATAGGGAGACAGGCAGGAATAATATTGTATATTATATTATTATATAATTATTAAGAGAAGGGATATTATTGTATTTCTGTTATACGATGATTAACACAAAGGATATTATTATATTGTACATATCATTATATAATATACTGTACTATTATTATATTATATTGTATAGTAAAGGTAAAGGTTTTGTCATTCAGAAGGGATATTATGTCAGGTAAAGTAAAGATTTTCCCGTCATTATGTCCAGTTGTGTCCGACTCTGGGGTTGGTGCTCATCCATTTCTAAGCCGAAGAGCCGGCGTTGTCCATAGACACCTCCAAGGTCATGTGGCTATAGCCAACATGACTACATGGGGCGCCTTTACCTTCCCGTTGAAGCGGTACCTATTAATCTACTCACATTTGCATGTTTTTCAAACTGCTAGGTGGGCAGAAGCTAAGATTTTCCCGTCATTATGTCCAGTCGTATCCGACTCTGGCGTTGGTGCTCATCTCCATTTCTAAGCCGAAGAGCCGGCGTTGTCCATAGACACCTCCAAGGTCATATAGCCAACATGACTACATGGAGCGCCTTTACCTTCCCGTTGAAGCGGTACCTATTAATCTACTCACATTTGCATGTTTTTAAACTGCTAGGTGGGCAGAAGCTAAGATTTTCCCGTCATTATGTCCAGTCGTATCCGACTCTGGGGGTTGGTGCTCATCTCCATTTCTAAGCCGAAGAGCCGGCGTTGTCCATAGACACCTCCAAGGTCATATAGCCAACATGACTACATGGGGCGCCTTTACCTTCCCGTTGAAGCGGTACCTATTAATCTACTCACATTTGCATGTTTTTAAACTGCTAGGTGGGCAGAAGCTAAGATTTTCCCGTCATTATGTCCAGTCGTATCCGACTCTGGGGGTTGGTGCTCATCTCCATTTCTAAGCCGAAGAGCCGGCGTTGTCCATAGACACCTCCAAGGTCATATAGCCAACATGACTACATGGAGCGCCTTTACCTTCCCGTTGAAGCGGTACCTATTGATCTACTCACATTTGCATGTTTTTCGAAGTGCTAGGTGGGCAGAAGCTGGGGCTGACAGTGGAGCTCACCTCACAGGAAAAAATATTGTAACAATAACATACAATATAATATATATATATAATTATTAAGACAATGGATACTAATGTCATATTAGATTATGACTACTAGATTATGGTATGTTATTAAGTGAATGGATACTGTATTGTTAGTGTTATGGTGATGCTGCTGCTGCCAAGGGATGATAGGAACAGGCCTCTCCCCCTCCCCGAGGGCCTCAGCCGCGGCCTACCTGCCTCCCGGCCTGGTCCGGGTCCTGGTGTCGGCCCCCGTCGGCGGCGGAGGCCCGGCGCTTCCTGCTAGCTGTCTTGCGGGCCATGGCGCCGGAGGGGGCGCCGCATGAGGCGGCAGCAGCAGCCGGGAAGGGCCCTCGCCGCCCCGCGCCTCCCTCCGAGCATGGGCCTGCCTGCCTTCCCTGCTTTCCCTGCCTTCCTCCTCGCCCGCCCGCCTGCCTGCTCTCCTCCTCCTCCTTCTCCTCGCCGACTGACTGTCTTCCTCACAACAGGCCCCGCTCACGACATTTTTGCCACTCTCGGGAACGCGTCTACGGCGGCCGCGCTTTACGGCCTCCTCCTCCCCCCCCCCCGGCACGCGACACACACAGCCCCGCGCCTGGCACGGCGTTGCTAGGCGACGCGGAGAGGACAACCCGGAAGCCAGCCTCGCTTGGCCCAAGCGCGTCGTCCGCGCCCCCTACAGGACTTGTAGGAAACTGCAGCCTCTACTCTTTGGGGGGGGAAAAAACCACAATGGGTTGCTGTGATTTAGTTTAAAGGATTGTATGGTCATGTTCAATCATTAAAAAAACTCACAGCCAACTTGTCGCCCATCCAGAAGCAGCCCTTTGTCCTCATTATATAATACACAATATATTGTAATAATATAATATTATGGTGGGAAGGTAACGGCGCTTCATGCAGTCATGCTGGCCATATGACCTAGGAGGTGTCTATGGACAACGCCGGCTCTTCGGCTTAGAAATGGAGATGAGCACCACACCCCAGAATCGGACACGACTGGACTTAATGACGGGGAAAACCTTTACCTAACATAATATCCCTTCCAAAGGGAAGTAGGCCTTGTCTTATAGTAAAAATAACAACAACGATAATAATATATCTGATCTCAATTATTATATACAACATAATATAATAAATCATATTACTATCCCTTGGCATAATAATAATATCCCTTTATTTAATAATAATATCCCTTGTCCTCATTATAATATAATACACAATATAATGTAATAATATAATATTATGGTGGGAAGGTAACGGCGCTCAATGCAGTCATGCCGGCCACATGACCTTGGAGGTGTCTACGGACAGCGCCGGCTCTTCGGCTTAGAAATGGAGATGAGCACCACACCCCAGAGTCGGACACGACTGGACTTAATGACGAGAAAACCTTTACCTAACATAATATCCCTTCCAAAGGGAAGTAGGCCTTGTCTTATAGTAATAATAACAACAAGAATAATAATATATGTGATCTCAATTATTATATACAACATAGTATTAAAGGGGAAATTGATGCTTTAACAGAAGAAACGCCAGGAGAAAGTGCTGCTTAGCATAGGCTCTGAATAGTGGAGTCAGCTTGCCAGCTACAGTACGAGAATAATCCACTCTGATTGGTCCACACAAGCACAGGCTGTGATTAGCCCAGAGAACATCATGTGCCTCTAGATAAAAAGCAGTCTTGATTGGCCTAGTAAAGCAGAGTTGGTGCCTTTAGCAGAAGTACAGTCAGAGAAGAGTGATGCACAAGCATAATAGGCCTGAGAATAGAGAAGTAGTTTGCCAAAAATCATGTTGGCAGCCAAGTCCGAGAATAATGCACTCTGATTGGTACGGAAGGCACCCGCAGTGATTTGCCAGGGAACACCATGTGCCTTCCCTGATAACACAAGCCTTGATTGGCCTAGCTAGCACCCAGCGTGGCTTTGTTTACATTGTTTCCAATTGGTAGGACACTGTGCATGGGCAAATGAGTCCGCCTCTCCTTGCTGGCATAGAGGAGCGGTTTAGAAAATGTTGCAGATTCGGAACATCATGGTCAGCTAACAGATAACTGACTATGGGAATGGGAATTATAACTGCGTAGTGCTGTTTAACAAATGAAAATGCTTTTAGAAATGATGCTAAATGATGTGATGATTTATTGGTTAATGAAGATGTGTTAATGCTGTGAACCAATGGAAAATGATGAAGAAGGAGGAGACGGGAACGACAGCCATTGATTGTATATAAGGAAAAGTTAGAGAGTGACCGGGGTTCTTGCCCGGAGATAGCTTGTTCTGTCGTCAAGTCCCGTCAGCTGACGTTTGTTTGTTTTTTTGCAAATAAACCTTTGACTTCATTGCAGCAGCCGGTTGTTGCGTCTTTTCTCGTCCTGTGCCCGCACGTCACGCAGCTTGTAGGTAAAAGGTAAAACATTTCCGGGAGTTTTGGGACTCCGAGTATTCTGCTTCATTTGGTGACCCCGACGTGATCTAGAAGGCGATAAGACGGGTCTGTAAAGCTGAGGACGCAATCTAGCTGCCTAGTCGGCACTCGTTCGTGAGCGGGGAGCTGAGGCGACCCAGGTGGGCTGAGAAAGGGGGCCCCCAACCACCGTCTGACCGGCTGCCTGGCTCGCCCCAGACCGCCGCTCACAGACCGAGGGACCGCAACCACTATCGCTGGTAGTGAACTCAAATAAAAGAGGAAGTCCGGGGGTGCAGACCTGCTAATCTGCACCTAGAGGAAAACCGGCAACCAGGAGCGCGCAAGGAAAGTCGGGGGTGCAGTCTGCGACCGCATCTAGAGAGCAATCCGACGACAATCGAGTGAGGACGCGGGAAGTGGTCCCGGGGTCAGCTGGAATCGGCAAGTATAGAGCTCTGCAACTACACGTAGGGAACACACACACACTCATTGGGAGGTGGGCAAGCACTGAAGTGGGGTTTGCCGGTGGAAAATGGGTGGTGTGGGATCAAAAGCGAGAAAGGAGACCCCGCTTCACTAGCAGTCACCATGTGCGTTTGTTTACAAAGTTAGCAATTGGGTTAGGAGATGCGCATGGCAAATGAGGTTTCCACTTGGCAGGCTTCCGGTGGGAACTCGGTAGCAAATGTATCGATTCAAGTACAGTCTGCACGTAGGGCAGATAACATAGAAGAAAGATGGAAATTTACACTGCGCAACGTTTGTCAGCAAATAGGATTGAGATGCTAAGAATGCTTTGTTTAATTGGGTAGAGTAATATGGGTTCATGAATGCTAGCCAGTAACAATGCATGAAGAAGGGAGGGACTGAAATATTGTCGCCATTGTTTGTATAAAATCTGTTTACTGGGAAAGATCGGGGTTCTGTCTACCAGCGGCATTGTTCCGCAGAGGAGGCAGGCCCATCAGCTGATGTCATGCAAATAAAGCTGGTTTCCTGAATCGCAGTAAAATTGTCGCGTCATCCTGTCCTTGCGCTCGCTAGAAACTGCAGCTTAAGACAAAAGGTATTGCCTCCGGAGTTCTGGGACTCCGAGTTACCGCTACATGAGGGCTCGCACTAAGACTCTAAACCAGTCCTGGGCAATTGCCGGCCCTCCAGGTGTTTTAGACTTCAACTCCCAAAAATCCTAGCCAGTTTACCAGCTGTTAGGATTTCTGGGATTTGAAGTCCAAAACACCTGCAGGGCTGGCAATTGCCCAGGTCTGCTCTAAACTATCTAGTCCGTGAGCTGCTTTTTGCTGACGATGCTGCCTTTGTCGCCCATTCAGAAGCAGCTCTGCAGCGCCTCACATCCTGCTTTGCAGCAGCTGCAGAGCTGTTTGGGCTGGAAGTCATCCTGAAGGAAACGGAAGTCCTCTACCAGCCCGCACCACAGGAAGAACACCATTATCCCCACGTCAGCATAGGCAAATCTGGGTCTTAAGTCAGTTCAGCAGTTCACCTCCCTGGGAAGCATCATCTCTTCAGATGCCAAGATTGATAAAGAGAGAGATCACAGATTAGCAAAGGCATAAAGTACATTTGGAAGGCTTCACAAAAGAGTCTGGAGCACCAAAATCAATGTGTACAGAGCTATCGTACTGTCTATTCTTCTCTATGGGTCTGAAACATGGGTCACCTATCGCCAGTACTGTTGCACACTGGCTGTGAACCAGGGCCCTTTAAATATTCACACAACCACGGCTGGAAATAACAGTCTATTTTGCAAGGAACGCTCCAATACTCCGTAAGGACCACGCGAACAGCAACTTGATCCCACAAGATTTATTGTAGGTATAATGCCTTTGATGCCAGAACTGGCATCACAAGGAACAAACACAGCTTATATACAAAACACACCCCCATCACCTGTCCATCATCCCAAAGGCCCAACCCCCCTGACATGCAATGCCCAGCAGAGGTTGCATCATATCCCCTCTGACCCAGCAGTTCCAATGTCCAGTGGATATTTCATCATATCCTTCCTGAGTCAGCAATGCTCATGTCGGGCGCTTCTCATGTTGGTGTGGT